>CM056053.1:220745489-221131379 GCA_029574335.1 Rana kukunoris | reverse complement strand
TTTACTGTAAGTGCAAGTTTCCTCTTTAGTAGCACGTAAGCGCATTTACTGTAAGTGCAAGTTTGCTGTGGAATCGCACATAAGCGCATTTACTGTAAGTGCAAGTTTGCTGTGTAATCGCATGTAAGCGCATTTACTGTAAGTGCACGTTTGCTGTGTAATCGCACAAAAGCGCATTTACTGTAAGTGCACGTTTTATGTGTAATCGCACGTAAGCGCATTTAGTGTAAGTGCACATTTGCTGTGTAATCGCACAAAAGCGCATTTACTGTAAGTGCAAGTTTGCAGTGTAATCGCACGTAAGCGCATTTACTGTAAGTGCAAGTTTCCTCTTTAGTAGCACGTAAGCGCATTTACTGTAAGTGCAAGTTTGCTGTGTAATCGCATATATGCGCATTTACTGTAAGTGCAAGTTTGCTGTGTAATCGCACGCAAGCGCATTTAGTGTAAGTGCACGTTTGCTGTGTAATCGCACGTAAGCGCATTTACTGTAAGTGCAAGTTTGCTGTGTAATCGCACGTAAGCGCATTTACTGTAAGTGCAAGTTTGCTGTGTAATCGCACGTAAGCGCATTTACTGTAAGTGCAAGTTTGCTGTGTTATCGCATGTAAGCGCATTTACTGTAAGTGCATGTTTGCTGTGTAATCGCACGCAAGCGCATTTAGTGTAAGTGCACATTTGCTGTGTAATCGCACGTAAGCGCATTTACTGTAAGTGCAAGTTTGCTGTGTAATCGCACGTAAGCGCATTTACTGTAAGTGCAAGTTTGCTGTGTAATCGAACGTAAGCGCATTTACTGTAAGTGCAAGTTTGCTGTGTTATCGCATGTAAGCGCATTTACTGTAAGTGCATGTTTGCTGTGTAATCGCACGTAAGCGCATTTACTGTTAGTGCAAGTTTGCTGTGTAATCGCACGTAAGCGCATTTAATGTAAGTGCAAGTTTGCTGTGTAATCGCACGTAAGCGCATTTAGTGTAAGTGCACATTTGCTGTGTAATCGCATGTAAGAGCATTTACTGTAAGTGCAGGTTTGCTGTGTAATCGCACGTAAGCGCATTTACTGTAAGTGCAAGTTTGCTGTGTAATCACATGTAAGCGCATTTACTGTAAGTGCAAGTTTTCTGTGTAATCGCACGTAAGCGCGTTTAGTGTAAGTGCACGTTCGCTGTGTAATCGCACGTAAGCGCATTTACTGTAAGTGCAAGTTTGCTGTGTAATTGCACGTAAGCGCATTTAGTGTGAGTGTAGATTTGCTGTGTAATCGCACGTAAGCGCATTTAGTGTAAGTGCACATTTGCTGTGTAATCGCACGTAAGAGCATTTACTGTATGTGAAAGTTTGCTGTGTAATCGCACGTAAGCGCATTTGCTGTAAGTGCAAGTTTGCTGTGTAATCGCACGTAAGCGCATTTACTGTAAGTGCAAGTTTCCTCTTTAGTAGCACGTAAGCGCATTTACTCTAAGTGCAAGTTTTCTGTTTAATCGCACGTAAGCGCTTTTACTGTAAGTGCAAGTTTGCTGTGTAATCACATGTAAGCGCATTTACTGTAAGTGCAAGTTTGCTGTGTAATCGCACGTAAGCGCATTTAGTGTAAGTGCACGTTCGCTGTGTAATCGCACGTAAGCGCATTTACTGTAAGTGCAAGTTTGCTGTGTAATTGCACGTAAGCGCATTTACTTTAAGTGCAAGTTTGCTGTGTAAGTGCATTTAGTGTAAGTGCATGTTTGCTGTGTAATCGCACGTAAGCGCATTTACTTTAAGTGCAAGTTTGCTGTGTAAGTGCATTTAGTGTAAGTGCATGTTTGCTGTGTAATTGCACGTAAGCGCATTTACTTTAAGTGCAAGTTTGCTGTGTAAGTGCATTTAGTGTAAGTGCATGTTTGCTGTGTAATCGCACGTAAGCGCATTTACTGTAAGTGCAAGTTTGCTGTGTAATCGCACGTAAACACATTTAGTGTGAGTGTAGATTTGCTGTGTAATCGCACGTAAGCACATTTACTGTAAGTGCAAGTTTGCTGTGTAATCGCACGTAAGCGCATTTACTGTAAGTGCATGTTTGCTGTGTAATCGCACGTAAGTGCATTTACTGTAAGTGCAAGTTTCCTCTTTAGTAGCACATAAGCGCATTTACTGTAAGTGCAAGTTTTTTGTGTAATCACACGTAAGCGCATTTACTGTAAGTGCAAGTTTGCTGTGTAATCGCACATAAGCGCATTTAGTGTAAGTGCACGTTTGCTGTGTAATCGCACATAAGCGCATTTACTGTAAGTGCAAGTTTGCTGTATAATCGCACGTAAGCGCATTTACTGTAAGTGCAAGTTTGCTGTGTTATCGCACGTAAGCGCATTTACTGTAAGTGCATGTTTGCTGTGTAATCGCACGTAAGCGCATTTACTGTTAGTGCAAGTTTTGCTGTGTAATCGCACGTAAGCGCATTTAATGTAAGTGCAAGTTTGCTGTGTAATCGCACGTAAGTGCATTTAGTGTAAGTGCACATTTGCTGTGTAATAGCATGTAAGAGCATTTACTGTAAGTGCAAGTTTGCTGTGTAATCGCACGTAAGCGCATTTACTGTAAGTGCAAGTTTGCTGTGTAATCACATGTAAGCGCATTTACTGTAAGTGCAAGTTTTCTGTGTAATCGCACGTAAGCGCATTTAGTGTAAGTGCACGTTCGCTGTGTAATCGCACGTAAGCGCATTTACTGTAAGTGCAAGTTTGCTGTGAAATTGCACGTAAGCGCATTTAGTGTGAGTGTAGATTTGCTGTGTAATCGCACGTAAGCGCATTTAGTGTAAGTGCACATTTGCTGTGTAATCGCACGTAAGAGCATTTACTGTACGTGCAAGTTTGCTGTGTAATCGCACGTAAGCGCATTTACTGTAAGTGCAAGTTTGCTGTGTAATCGCACGTAAGCGCATTTACTGTAAGTTCAAGTTTCCTCTTTAGTAGCACGTAAGCGCATTTACTCAAAGTGCAAGTTTTCTGTGTAATCGCACGTAAGCGCATTTACTGTAAGTGCAAGTTTGCTGTGTAATTGCACGTAAGCACATTTACTTTAAGTGCAAGTTTGCTGTGTAAGTGCATTTAGTGTAAGTGCATGTTGCTGTGTAATCGCACGTAAGCGCATTTACTGTACGTGCAAGTTTGCTGTGTAATCGCACGTAAACACATTTAGTGTGAGTGTAGATTTGCTGTGTAATCGCATGTAAGCACATTTACTGTAAGTGCATGTTTGCTGTGTAATCGCACGTAAGCACATTTACTGTAAGTGCAAGTTTCCTCTTTAGTAGCACATAAGCGCATTTACTGTATGTGCAAGTTTTTTGTGTAATCACACGTAAGCGCATTTACTGTAAGTGCAAGTTTGCTGTGTAATCGCACATAAGTGCATTTAGTGTAAGTGCACGTTTGCTGTGTAATCGCACGTAAGCGCATTTACTGTAAGTGCATGTTTGCTGTGTAATCGCACATAAGCGCATTTACTGTAAGTTCAAGTTTGCTGTGTAATCGCACGTAAGCGCATTTACTGTAAGTGCACGTTTGCTGTGTAATCGCACGTAAGCGCATTTACTGTAAGTGCAAGTTTGCTGTGTAATGGCACGTAAGCGCATTTACTGTAAGTGCACGTTTGCTGTGTAATCGCACGTAAGCGCATTTACTGTAAGTGCAAGTTTGCTGTGTAATCGCACGTAAGCGCATTTACTGTAAGTGCACGTTTGCTGTGTAATTGCACGTAAGCGCATTTACTGTAAGTGCAAGTTTGCTGTGTAATGGCACGTAAGCGCATTTACTGTAAGTGCATGTTTGCTGTGTAATCACACGTAAGCGCATTTACTGTAAGTGTAAGTTTGCTGTGTAATCGCACGTAAGTGCATTTACTGTAAGTGCACGTTTGCTGTGTAATCGCACGTAAGCACATTTACTGTAAGTGCAAGTTTGCTGTGTATTCGCACGTAAGCGCATTTACTGTAAGTGCACGTTGGCTGTGTAATTGCACGTAAGCGCATTTACTGTAAGTGCACGTTTGCTGTGTAATCGCACGTAAGCACATTTACTGTAAGTGCAAGTTTTCTGTGTAATCGCACGTAAGCGCGTTTAGTGTAAGTGCACGTTCGCTGTGTAATCGCACGTAAGCGCATTTACTGTAAGTGCAAGTTTGCTGTGTAATTGCACGTAAGCGCATTTAGTGTGAGTGTAGATTTGCTGTGTAATCGCACGTAAGCGCATTTAGTGTAAGTGCACATTTGCTGTGTAATCGCACGTAAGAGCATTTACTGTATGTGAAAGTTTGCTGTGTAATCGCACGTAAGCGCATTTGCTGTAAGTGCAAGTTTGCTGTGTAATCGCACGTAAGCGCATTTACTGTAAGTGCAAGTTTCCTCTTTAGTAGCACGTAAGCGCATTTACTCAAAGTGCAAGTTTTCTGTTTAATCGCACGTAAGCGCTTTTACTGTAAGTGCAAGTTTGCTGTGTAATCACATGTAAGCGCATTTACTGTAAGTGCAAGTTTGCTGTGTAATCGCACGTAAGCGCATTTAGTGTAAGTGCACGTTCGCTGTGTAATCGCACGTAAGCGCATTTACTGTAAGTGCAAGTTTGCTGTGTAATTGCACGTAAGCGCATTTACTTTAAGTGCAAGTTTGCTGTGTAAGTGCATTTAGTGTAAGTGCATGTTTGCTGTGTAATCGCACGTAAGCGCATTTACTTTAAGTGCAAGTTTGCTGTGTAAGTGCATTTAGTGTAAGTGCATGTTTGCTGTGTAATTGCACGTAAGCGCATTTACTTTAAGTGCAAGTTTGCTGTGTAAGTGCATTTAGTGTAAGTGCATGTTTGCTGTGTAATCGCACGTAAGCGCATTTACTGTAAGTGCAAGTTTGCTGTGTAATCGCACGTAAACACATTTAGTGTGAGTGTAGATTTGCTGTGTAATCGCACGTAAGCACATTTACTGTAAGTGCAAGTTTGCTGTGTAATCGCACATAAGCGCATTTACTGTAAGTGCAAGTTTGCTGTGTAATCGCACGTAAGCGCATTTACTGTAAGTGCATGTTTGCTGTGTAATCGCACGTAAGTGCATTTACTGTAAGTGCAAGTTTCCTCTTTAGTAGCACATCAGCGCATTTACTGTAAGTGCAAGTTTTTTGTGTAATCACACGTAAGCGCATTTACTGTAAGTGCAAGTTTGCTGTGTAATCGCACATAAGCGCATTTAGTGTAAGTGCACGTTTGCTGTGTAATCGCACATAAGCGCATTTACTGTAAGTGCAAGTTTGCTGTGTAATCGCACGTAAGCGCATTTACTGTAAGTGCAAGTTTGCTGTGTTATCGCACGTAAGCGCATTTACTGTAAGTGCATGTTTGCTGTGTAATCGCACGTAAGCGCATTTACTGTTAGTGCAAGTTTGCTGTGTAATCGCACGTAAGCGCATTTAATGTAAGTGCAAGTTTGCTGTGTAATCGCACGTAAGTGCATTTAGTGTAAGTGCACATTTGCTGTGTAATAGCATGTAAGAGCATTTACTGTAAGTGCAAGTTTGCTGTGTAATCGCACGTAAGCGCATTTACTGTAAGTGCAAGTTTGCTGTGTAATCACATGTAAGCGCATTTACTGTAAGTGCAAGTTTTCTGTGTAATCGCACGTAAGCGCATTTAGTGTAAGTGCACGTTCGCTGTGTAATCGCACGTAAGCGCATTTACTGTAAGTGCAAGTTTGCTGTGAAATTGCACGTAAGCGCATTTAGTGTGAGTGTAGATTTGCTGTGTAATCGCACGTAAGCGCATTTAGTGTAAGTGCACATTTGCTGTGTAATCGCACGTAAGAGCATTTACTGTAAGTGCAAGTTTGCTGTGTAATCGCACGTAAGCGCATTTACTGTAAGTGCAAGTTTGCTGTGTAATCGCACGTAAGCGCATTTACTGTAAGTTCAAGTTTCCTCTTTAGTAGCACGTAAGCGCATTTACTCAAAGTGCAAGTTTTCTGTGTAATCGCACGTAAGCGCATTTACTGTAAGTGCAAGTTTGCTGTGTAATTGCACGTAAGCACATTTACTTTAAGTGCAAGTTTGCTGTGTAAGTGCATTTAGTGTAAGTGCATGTTTGCTGTGTAATCGCACGTAAGCGCATTTACTGTACGTGCAAGTTTGCTGTGTAATCGCACGTAAACACATTTAGTGTGAGTGTAGATTTGCTGTGTAATCGCATGTAAGCACATTTACTGTAAGTGCATGTTTGCTGTGTAATCGCACGTAAGCACATTTACTGTAAGTGCAAGTTTCCTCTTTAGTAGCACATAAGCGCATTTACTGTATGTGCAAGTTTTTTGTGTAATCACACGTAAGCGCATTTACTGTAAGTGCAAGTTTGCTGTGTAATCGCACATAAGTGCATTTAGTGTAAGTGCACGTTTGCTGTGTAATCGCACGTAAGCGCATTTACTGTAAGTGCATGTTTGCTGTGTGTAATCGCGCACATCGCCAAGCGCATTTACTGTAAGTTCAAGTTTGCTGTGTAACATCGCACGTAAGCGCATTTACCATGTAAGTGCACGTTTGCTGTGTAATCGCACGTAAGCGCATTTACTGTAAGTGCAAGTTTGCTGTGTAATGGCACGTAAGCGCAAGCCATTTACTGTAAGTGCACGTTTGCTGTGTAATCGCACGTAAGCGCATTTACTGTAAGTGCAAGTTTGCTGTGTAATCGCACGTAAGCGCATTTACTGTAAGTGCACGTTTGCTGTGTAATTGCACGTAAGCGCATTTACTGTAAGTGCAAGTTTGCTGTGTAATGGCACGTAAGCGCATTTACTGTAAGTGCATGTTTGCTGTGTAATCACACGTAAGCGCATTTACTGTAAGTGTAAGTTTGCTGTGTAATCGCACGTAAGTGCATTTACTGTAAGTGCACGTTTGCTGTGTAATCGCACGTAAGCACATTTACTGTAAGTGCAAGTTTGCTGTGTATTCGCACGTAAGCGCATTTACTGTAAGTGCACGTTGGCTGTGTAATTGCACGTAAGCGCATTTACTGTAAGTGCACGTTTGCTGTGTAATCGCACGTAAGCACATTTACTGTAAGTGCAAGTTTTCTGTGTAATCGCACGTAAGCGCATTTACTGTAAGTGCAAGTTTGCTGTGTAATCGCACGTAAGCGCATTTACTGTAAGTGCACGTTTGCTGTGTAATTGCACGTAAGCGCATTTACTGTAAGTGCAAGTTTGCTGTGTAATGGCATGTAAGCGCATTTACTGTAAGTGCACGTTTGCTGTGTAATCGCACGTAAGCGCATTTACTGTAAGTGCACGTTTGCTGTGTAATCGCACGTAAGCGCATTTACTGTAAGTGCATGTTTGCTGTGTAATCGCACATAAGCGCATTTACTGTAAGTTCAAGTTTGCTGTGTAATCGCACATAAGCGCATTTACTGTAAGTGCACGTTTGCTGTGTAATCGCACGTAAGCGCATTTACTGTAAGTGCAAGTTTGCTGTGTAATGGCACGTAAGCGCATTTACTGTAAGTGCACGTTGGCTGTGTAATCGCACGTAAGCGCATTTACTGTAAGTGCAAGTTTGCTGTGTAATCGCACGTAAGCGCATTTACTGTAAGTGCACGTTTGCTGTGTAATTGCACGTAAGCGCATTTACTGTAAGTGCAAGTTTGCTGTGTAATGGCACGTAAGCGCATTTACTGTAAGTGCACGTTTGCTGTGTAATCGCACGTAAGCGCATTTACTGTAAGTGTAAGTTTGCTGTGTAATCGCACGTAAGTGCATTTACTGTAAGTGCACGTTTGCTGTGTAATCGCACGTAAGCACATTTACTGTAAGTGCAAGTTTGCTGTGTATTCGCACGTAAGCGCATTTACTGTAAGTGCACGTTGGCTGTGTAATTGCACGTAAGCGCATTTACTGTAAGTGCACGTTTGCTGTGTAATCGCACGTAAGCGCATTTACTGTAAGTGCACGTTGGCTGTGTAATTGCACGTAAGCGCATTTCTGTAAGTGCACGTTTGCTGTGTATCGCACGTAAGCGCATTTACTGTAAGTGCAAGTTTTCTGTGTAATCGCACGTAAGCGCATTTAGTGTAAGTGCACGTTCTGTGTAATCGCACGTAAGCGCATTTACTGTAAGTGCAAGTTTGCTGTGTAATTGCACGTAAGCGCATTTACTTTAAGTGCAAGTTTGCTGTGTAAGTGCATTTAGTGTAAGTGCATGTTTGCTGTGTAATCGCACGTAAGCGCATTTACTGTAAGTGCAAGTTTGCTGTGTAATCGCACGTAAACACATTTAGTGTGAGTGTAGATTTGCTGTGTAATCGCACGTAAGCGCATTTAGTGTAAGTGCACGTTGGCTGTGTAATTGCACGTAAGCGCATTTACTGTAAGTGCACGTTTGCTGTGTAATCGCACGTAAGCACATTTACTGTAAGTGCAAGTTTTCTGTGTAATCGCACGTAAGCGCATTTACTGTAAGTGCAAGTTTGCTGTGTAATCGCACGTAAGCGCATTTACTGTAAGTGCACGTTTGCTGTGTAATTGCACGTAAGCGCATTTACTGTAAGTGCAAGTTTGCTGTGTAATGGCATGTAAGCGCATTTACTGTAAGTGCACGTTTGCTGTGTAATCGCACGTAAGCGCATTTACTGTAAGTGCACGTTTGCTGTGTAATCGCACGTAAGCGCATTTACTGTAAGTGCATGTTTGCTGTGTAATCGCACATAAGCGCATTTACTGTAAGTTCAAGTTTGCTGTGTAATCGCACGTAAGCGCATTTACTGTAAGTGCACGTTTGCTGTGTAATCGCACGTAAGCGCATTTACTGTAAGTGCAAGTTTGCTGTGTAATGGCACGTAAGCGCATTTACTGTAAGTGCACGTTTGCTGTGTAATCGCACGTAAGCGCATTTACTGTAAGTGCAAGTTTGCTGTGTAATCGCACGTAAGCGCATTTACTGTAAGTGCACGTTTGCTGTGTAATTGCACGTAAGCGCATTTACTGTAAGTGCAAGTTTGCTGTGTAATGGCACGTAAGCGCATTTACTGTAAGTGCACGTTTGCTGTGTAATCGCACGTAAGCGCATTTACTGTAAGTGTAAGTTTGCTGTGTAATCGCACGTAAGTGCATTTACTGTAAGTGCACGTTTGCTGTGTAATCGCACGTAAGCACATTTACTGTAAGTGCAAGTTTGCTGTGTATTCGCACGTAAGCGCATTTACTGTAAGTGCACGTTGGCTGTGTAATTGCACGTAAGCGCATTTACTGTAAGTGCACGTTTGCTGTGTAATCGCACGTAAGCGCATTTACTGTAAGTGCAAGTTTTCTGTGTAATCGCACGTAAGCGCATTTAGTGTAAGTGCACGTTCGCTGTGTAATCGCACGTAAGCGCATTTACTGTAAGTGCAAGTTTGCTGTGTAATTGCACGTAAGCGCATTTACTTTAAGTGCAAGTTTGCTGTGTAAGTGCATTTAGTGTAAGTGCATGTTTGCTGTGTAATCGCACGTAAGCGCATTTACTGTAAGTGCAAGTTTGCTGTGTAATCGCACGTAAACACATTTAGTGTGAGTGTAGATTTGCTGTGTAATCGCACGTAAGCGCATTTAGTGTAAGTGCACATTTGCTGTGTAATCGCACGTAAGAGCATTTACTTTAAGTGCAAGTTTGCTGTGTAATCGCACGTAAGCACATTTACTGTAAGTGCAAGTTTGCTGTGTAATCGCACGTAAGCGCATTTACTGTAAGTGCAAGTTTCCTCTTTAGTAGCACGTAAGCGCATTTACTCAAAGTGCAAGTTTTCTGTGTAATCGCACGTAAGCGCATTTACTGTAAGTGTAAGTTTGCTGTGTAATCAAATGTAAGCGCATTTACTGTAAGTGCAAGTTTGCTGTGTAATCGCATGTAAGCGCATTTACTGTAAGTGCACGTTTGCTGTGTAATCGCACGTAATCGCATTTACTGTAAGTGCAAGTTTGCTGTGTAATCGCACGTAAGCGTATTTATTGTAAGTGCAAGTTTGCTGTGTAATTGCATGTAAGCGCATTTACTTTAAGTGCAAGTTTGCTGTGTAAGTGCATTTAGTGTAAGTGCATGTTTGCTGTGTAATCGCACGTAAGCGCATTTACTGTAAGTGCAAGTTTGCTGTGTAATCGCACGTAAACACATTTAGTGTGAGTGTAGATTTGCTGTGTAATCGCACGTAAGCGCATTTAGTGTAAGTGCACATTTGCTGTGTAATCGCACGTAAGAGCATTTACTTTAAGTGCAAGTTTGCTGTGTAATCGCACGTAAGCACATTTACTGTAAGTGCAAGTTTGCTGTGTAATCGCACGTAAGCGCATTTACTGTAAGTGCAAGTTTCCTCTTTAGTAGCACGTAAGCGCATTTACTCAAAGTGCAAGTTTTCTGTGTAATCGCACGTAAGCGCATTTACTGTAAGTGTAAGTTTGCTGTGTAATCACATGTAAGCGCATTTACTGTAAGTGCAAGTTTGCTGTGTAATCGCATGTAAGCGCATTTACTGTAAGTGCACGTTTGCTGTGTAATCGCACGTAATCGCATTTACTGTAAGTGCAAGTTTGCTGTGTAATCGCACGTAAGCGTATTTATTGTAAGTGCAAGTTTTCTGTGTAATTGCATGTAAGCGCATTTACTTTAAGTGCAAGTTTGCTGTGTAAGTGCATTTAGTGTAAGTGCATGTTTGCTGTGTAATGGCAGGTAAGCGCATTTACTGTAAGTGCACGTTTGCTGTGTAATCGCACGTAAGCGCATTTACTGTAAGTGCAAGTTTGCTGTGTAATCGCACGTAAGCGCATTTACTGTAAGTGCACGTTTGCTGTGTAATTGCACGTAAGCGCATTTACTGTAAGTGCAAGTTTGCTGTGTAATAGCACGTAAGCGCATTTACTGTAAGTGCACGTTTGCTGTGTAATCGCACGTAAGCGCATTTACTGTAAGTGTAAGTTTGCTGTGTAATCGCACGTAAGTGCATTTACTGTAAGTGCACGTTTGCTGTGTAATCGCACGTAAGCACATTTACTGTAAGTGCAAGTTTGCTGTGTATTCGCACGTAAGCGCATTTACTGTAAGTGCACGTTGGCTGTGTAATTGCACGTAAGCGCATTTACTGTAAGTGCACGTTTGCTGTGTAATCGCACATAAGCGCATTTACTGTAAGTGCAAGTTTTCTGTGTAATCGCACGTAAGCGCATTTAGTGTAAGTGCACGTTCGCTGTGTAATCGCATGTAAGCGCATTTAGTGTAAGTGCACGTTTGCTGTGTAATCGCACGTAAACGCATTTACTGTAAGTGCAAGTTTGCTGTGTAATCGCACGTAAGCGTATTTATTGTAAGTGCAAGTTTGCTGTGTAATTGCATGTAAGCGCATTTACTTTAAGTGCAAGTTTGCTGTGTAAGTGCATTTAGTGTAAGTGCATGTTTGCTGTGTAATCGCACGTAAGCGCATTTACTGTAAGTGCAAGTTTGCTGTGTAATCGCACGTAAACACATTTAGTGTGAGTGTAGATTTGCTGTGTAATCGCACGTAAGCGCATTTAGTGTAAGTGCAAGTTTGCTGTGTAATCGCACGTAAGCGCATTTACTGTAAGTGCAAGTTTGCTGTGTAATCTCACGTAAGCGCATTTACTGTAAGTGCAAGTTTCCTCTTTAGTAGCACGTAAGCGCATTTACTCAAAGTGCAAGTTTTCTGTGTAATCGCACGTAAGCGCATTTACTGTAAGTGCAAGTTTGCTGTGTAATCACATGTAAGCGCATTTACTGTAAGTGCAAGTTTGCTGTGTAATCGCATGTAAGCGCATTTAGTGTAAGTGCACGTTTGCTGTGTAATCGCACGTAATCGCATTTACTGTAAGTGCAAGTTTGCTGTGTAATTGCACGTAAGCGCATTTACTGTTAGTGCACGTGTGTTGTTTTTCTTTACACCTGAACGCATTAAAATGTAATGTAATTTAATGTAACCAAGCCGTCCTCATCCTCCTCATCCTCTCTCACACAGACTGATCTTAGTTTGTCTGGCAAAGCAGCTGCCAAGGCTTCCTCTTCCCTCTTTACAATGGCATCACACAATCCTTCCCTAGTCCCACCGTGTCCTCCTGAGAAGTCCCCCGAACTGTTTCAACACAGTGTTGGGTACATGCTGCAGGAAGATGCGCAGCGTTTTGAAGACTCCGATGACGGAACACTGATAGAGAAGGGCATTGATGTGAGCCCAGGGAGAGGGGGTGGCCGAGAGGTACAGCAATCTGGCAGTGATGTTCCCCCAGCTGGAGCATACTGCCAGGTTTTTGACAGTGATGAGGAGGGAGGGGATGATGAGGTCACTGACTCTACCTGGGTGCCTGATAGGAGAGAGGAGGAGGAGGAAGAGGAGGAGGAGGAGGCACAGGCACATCTCCAAAGAGGCAGGATGCCCTCCAGGGGTCAGCTTAAGGGCACACCAACTGCATTACAGCGTACATCTACGCTTGTGCATGGCGCTGCTGTGTCTGAAGGGTACAGCAAAAGTTCTTTGGTGTAGGCCTTTTTTGAAACATGTCCATCAGATCGTACCTTTGCTATTTGCAACATATGTCGCAAGTGTATCTCGCGTTGCCAAAACATCACCCGCCTGGGTACCACATGCTTGTCCAGACATGCCATGCAGCTCGTTGGCAAGCACACCAGAAAGACCCACACCAAAGACCAAAGCGTACCTCCCCTTGCCCTTCTGGGACCTCCAACCCCACTAGACCCCCCAGTCCTCTCTGAAGCCTGCAGTGAAGGTGTAGAAATAGGTGTGTCACAACCTAGTAGTAGTACATGCGGGCAATCTCCTAATTACAATTTTTGATGCAATACTTTGCACGTGGCTCTTTGTTGTGCTCCAATTAGAGTTATTGGGAGGGGTTGCAGTGTAGAGTTGTGCCTAAGGCCCAATTTTTCAGCCCCTATTTAACAGGGGCGCCTAATAACAATTTTTGATGCAATACTTTGCACGTGGCTCTTTGTTGTGCTCCAATTACAGTATCTTTGAGGGGTGCCCTTTTTTCTAAAACTTTTCTTTCACAAAAAAAAAAAATTGATTGATCCAAGATCTGGCATTGTAATGGCCCCCCACCACCCCTAAAATAATCGACATATTGTTGCCACACAGCACGGGCGCAAGCAGTATTAAATTACTTTTTTCTGAGAGTAATCTCATGTTGTGCAGGGTCATTTCTAAACACGTGCCACTACTATAGACACCCAGCAGGTACGATATTTAAAGACATTTTTTTTTTACTTTAAGCATCATTAAAATGGCTGCTCCGGAACAAACGGCCGTTTTTAAAACTTTTTTTTCCATTAATACATGTTCCGTGGGGCAAGACCCGGGTTCTGAAAGACGATTTGCAACATTAAATTGAATTTTGGTCTTTAAAATGATCGTTTTTGAATTCGAATGTTCGAGTCCCATAGACTTCAATGGGGTTCTAAATGTTCGCGCGAACCCGTGGTCTGTTCGAACGTTCTGGTGCGAACCGAACGCAGGTATGTTCGGCTCATCCCTAATCCTAAATAAGCAAATAGATGAGGGTTCAGAAGGATTGAAATACTTAATAAGATTCAGTGAATAGGTTGAAGGATCTGAAAAACTTTACACAATTCAATCAATTAATAAGATAATATCAGAGTGTAAAACATCTTCAGTAACATTTTCATGTAAAGAGGTTGAAGCAGGTTCTGAATGTGCATTTGTGCACATGTCAATTTACATAATAACAGTGAATGAAGTTGTTTGAAAGCAGTGTAGATTGCATATTTTTGAAAAAGCTGTCTTATGTTTAACTCATCCTCAGAAAGATTGCACTGTCAAAAAGTGATAGATGAGTTTTTCTGAGTTCACTGCAAAGCATTTCAATGGCACCCTCTTCAATGGTCTTTTATTAAACCATGACATTTTCATTCAAGGGCCAGTCACTGCTATTTCAAAACCATTAGCATCCAGTTTCACTGGTGACAAAATTAGTTTCTCATCTTTGTAATGTTAATTGTTATAGGCATGTTAGGCTGTAGCACTGTTCAACCCAAAATAGGTTTCTCTAATGCACTAAACCTTGCAGTATAATTGAATCTTCCTTTTAGAAATCACAAACATCAGAATAAAATGTATATATAATATACACATATATACATGGTCAGGTTTGAGATGATATAATTTCACGAAATATGAGGATTTAGTATATTAATTATAAATACATTATATATTAGTGCTGCACGATTCTGGATAAAATGAGAATCATATTTTTTTGCTTAGAATAAAGATCATGATTCTCTCATGAGTCTCAGCGTAACATCATCTTTCACAATATACAAAAAAATTGTGCTAACTTTACTGTTTTTTTTTTTTAATTCATTGAAGTCTATTATTTCCCAAAAAATTGCATTTGAAAGACTGTTGCGACATAAAATATTGCAACGACTGCTATTTTATTCGAGGGTCTCTGCTTAAAAAAAATATATATATATATTGCCCCCTTTCTTTTTTTTCTGCATATTTGTCACACTTAAATGATTTAGATCATCAAACTAATTGTAATATTACATAAAGATAACCCGAGTAAATAAAAAATGCAGTTTTTAAATGATGATCTCACTTAAGGGAAAAAAGTTGTCAAAACCTGCCTGGCCCTATGTAAACAAGTAATCCCCCCAACCTAATAACTGGCTGTGCAAACCTTGGCTGCAACCACAGCAATCAAGTGTTTGTGATAACTGGCAATGAGTCTTTCACATCGCTGTAGAGGAATTTTGGCTCATTCTTCTTTGCAGAATTGTTGTAATTCAACCATATTGGAGGGTTTTCTAGTATGAATGGCTGGTTTAGGGTCATGTCACTCGGCTACTCCAAAACCTTAATTTTGTTTATTTTTGAGCAATTCAGAGGTGGACTTGCTGGTGTCTTTCAGATCATTGTCCTGTTGCATAACTGTGCTTGTGGTCACAAACTGATGGCTGGGCATTCTAGAGTGCAACATTTATGGTTCCATCAATTATGGCAAGTTGTCTACTTCCTGAAGTTGCAAAACAGCCCCAGACCGTCAATCTACCACCACCATGTTTTACTATTGGTATGATATTCTTTTTATGAAATGCTGTGTTAGTTTTATGCCACACAGCAGGGGTGCCGCCCCTCTAATCCATGCGCCTGGCCCCTAATCTCCATGTAAAGCGCCGGACGCATTGATTTCAATGTTGTTGTTTTTTGTTTTTTTTTAAACATGATTATAGCCTGATGTCTTCCTGCTTTTCCTACATAGTTACATAGTTACATAGTAGGCCAGGCTGAAAAAAGACACAAGTCCTTCAAGTCCAGCCTATGTGTGTTTTAAAGTCAGTATTACATTGTATATTTCTGCAAGTTGTTGTCATTCAGGTGCTTATCTAATAGTTTCTTGAAATTATCAATGCTCCCCAATGAAACCACTTCTTGTGGAAGTTCTCAGACCCGATTTGCCAGAAGGATATGTAGGGGGAAGCTACTGAAGAAGCTGCGACCTGGGTGGGGTAAGTGCGTGGCTTTTTGGGGTGGCCTGGTGGGCAGATGGTGTTTGGAGGCCAGGTTTGTTAACTGCCCCCCCCCCCCCCCCCAAAAAAAAAATTGAACACCAGCCGCCACTGACACACACATTCCATAAAAAGTTCAGATTTTCTCTCATCAGTCCACAGAATATTTGCCCAAAAGTCTTGTGGATAATCAAGATGTTTTTGGGGAAAATGTGAGACATGTCTGTGTTCTTTTTGTTCAGCAATGGCTTTCACCTTGGAACTCTCCCTTGGATGCCCTTTTTCCCAGTCTCTTTCTTATTGTTGAATCATGAACACTGATCTTACCTGAGGCAAGTGCAGTTCTTTAGATGTTGTTTTGGGTTCTTTAAAAAATCTCTTGCATGAGCCATCGTTGTGCTCTTGGAGTAATTTTGGTTGGCCGATTACTTCTGGAAAGGTTCACCACTGTTCCAAGTTTTGTTCACTTTTGGATAATAGCTCTGACCATGCTTCTCTGGAGTCCCAAAGCCTTAGAAATTCCTTTGTAACCCTTTCCTACTGATACATGTGAATTTACTTTTATCATCTGTACTTGAATTTCTTTAAATTGCTGCATGATGTGTTGCTTTTTGAGATCTTTTAGCGTGCTTCACTTTGTCAGACAGCTTTTATTTAAAGTGGTTGTAAAGTCATAATTATCAATTACTTGCATCCCTTTCTGTTTTATCAAGATACAAAGTACTGTGTGTCCATTTTTTTAAATTCTAATCCAATTATAAATACCTTTCCTCACAGCAGCACTGTGCTGTCATGTGTCCTCCATCTCTTTCTCTGATCTAAGGAGAGTGGTCAAAGGGGCTGAGATTCCTCTCTGATGTCAACCTGCCAGCAGAGGGAGGTCACATGACTGCACATCAGTACTGTGCAAAAAGGTATTTACGATTAGAATTTAAAAAATGGACACACTCTGCTTTGGATTGACAAAATAGAGGGGAACCAAATAATTTTTAAATGTTACTTTCAAGCCACAGTAAATAGCAGCAGGGGGAGGGACAGGGAGGAGATCGGCTCTCACACAAAGGATTCAGAACAGACAGGCAGGGAGGGAGGGGGAGAGGGAGAAACTCAGAGCAGAGAGTGTGATGGCGGCGACACATAAACTGACCACAGTATCATGGATCAGCAGCCATGATTACTATGGTCAGTACTTAGTACTCAGAGGAGAACACAAGAACAGCAGAATCAACCAGGTATTTTAGATCAAAGAAAGGGACAAATTACACTGCAGAAGCACTATGTTACAGATCACGCCTTAAAAGATGTGGATGAAGACACAGCAGCTGCACTAACACAATCACATGTCAAAATTTGACATGCATGAAGGAGCTAGTGCATGGATCCAAACACACCTGCTCCTGCCCAAATTTTGTTATTTTGTCAGTGCAGCTGCTGCATCTTCATTCACTTCTGTGGGATGCATGCACACAGCTCCATGGTGGATGCAGCAAAGTGTCTCAGCACAGAGGACGGGTTTCATTGGCCATTGGAATACGCACATGTTGTAAAGTGCATGTTCTTGGTACAAAAGAAACCTGTACAGTACAGTATGTCTGTTAATCCATTTAAGTAACAGATCTTGATAACATTTTAATGATGGTATGACAGAGGCAGACAAACAGACTGAACAACAAATGCCGATTCAAGGCAAACAAACAGGCACTTGAACAGAAGGTTTCCAGTAAAGAAGACAGACTCTCAATACAAGGGGAAACAAACAACAGAAAATAGACTAGACAACAAACAAAAGAAGACCAAGAACTTGCTCTGGGATGGAAGGTTGCTTAACCACTTCAGCCCCGGACCATATTGCTGTCCAAAGACCAGAGCACTTTTTGTGATTCGGCACTGCGTCGTTTTTAACTGACAATTGCGCGGTCGTGCAAAGTGGCTCCCAAACAAAATTGGCGTCCTTTTTTTCCCACAAATAGAGCTTTCTTTTGGTGGTATTTTATCATCTCTGCGGTTTTTATTTTTTGCGCTATAAACAAAAATAGAGCGACTATTTTGAAAAAAATGCAATATTTTTTACATTTTGCTATAATAAATATCCCCAAAAAAGATATAAAATAACATTTTTTTCCCTCAGTTTAGGCCGATACATATTCTTCTACATATTTTTCGTAAAAAAAAATCACAATTAGCGTTTATTGATTGGTTTGCGCAAAATTTATAGCGTTTACAAAAAAGGGGGTAGTTTTATGGCATTTTTATTAATATTTTTTTTTTTACTAGTAATGGCGGCGATCAGCGTTTTTTTTCCGTACTGCGATATTATGGCGGACACATCGGACACTTTTGACACATTTTTGGGACGCCCCCTAGTGGCCGCGAAAATGACGGGCTCTCGCGCAGGAGAGCCGACCTGGCGCCGTATAACTGCGGCGGCTGGTCGGCTAGTGGTTAAAGAGCAAACAAATAGACAAGCGTAAAACTGGAGAATAAATAGACTATACAAGAACAAGAACTGGAGGGTAAATGGGCAAAGAAAGAGAAGTTTAAATACGTAGGAAAGCAATAAGAGGAATGTGCAGGAAGGGTAGAACATATAGTAAGTAGAGGGAGTGTGAAGCATGCATCCAATCCATTGTTTGAATCTAGCCTGAAATCAGGTCTTAACATAATGGTCCAAATCATAATTTCCTATCTGAAAGTAACCCTTTCTTGCAATAACTGTATCACAATGAGAATAGTAAAAATTATCACTATTTAAAATGCCAGAATGACAAAATCGATCATTCATATGGCTTTTCACCCAAATAAGTTTTTTAATGAAAAATCATTTTTTCAAGTGTTTCTGTTGTTATAGCTGTAAAATGTGCCCATGGTGCACTAAAACACTTTCCAGTGTATGTACACAAATCACATATGAAACTGTCAGAGAATATCTATCGGACGTTTGGTTCAACAAAAAGTGAGCATGTACACAGAATTATTAGTAGACCAGTGAACAGGTGCGTGCATGCACACAGGAATGTGCATGGGTTCACATCAACCGGTTCGCACTCAGTGCATGTTGGCACCAGACAAGTTATTTAAGAATGCTCTTGCTCATGCTTAAGTGCTTTCTAACCTTTCAGTTATTCCCTGCATCTGCCTGCTACTCTACTTTGTTGTTGACTCGGTTTGCCTCTGACCTGAACCTGGATGCTGATTTTGCCTTGTTGCCAGCTCCTGACCCCAGCTCTATTCCTGACAACATGTTTGCCTTATGATTCTGTACTTCGCTGCCCGCCTTCTGTTGACCTTGGCTTTCCCTGTAACCACACTTCTGTTCCTGACTCTGTTCCCACATACAGTTCGAGTGCCTGCCTGGCTGTCATCTGCATCAACTCTGCTCACCACAGTGAGTTCCAGTCTCACGTCTGCTGGGAGCTCTGACAAGCCTCGCATATGTAGCCTGCAGCTACTCTGAAGTGCCCCTTTGACTTCAGATGGATCTCCAGTTACTGCCAACCTGCCTGGGACCACATTACCTGCTGTAAGCACTCCTACCAACACTTGCCGGCACTAGTGTTCCTCCTTTGCCTCGGTATTCTCTGTTCCATCTTTAGTGGGACCTGGGTGGGAGATACAAGAGAGACCTACCTCCTCATTTCAGTCTTCAATCAGGTACGTGACAGAAACACTTAAATAGCTTTTTATATGTTTGTTGTGACAGCAATGTCTGCCTAATTCATCACTAGTCACAAAGCCCATATCCTAATCAAAGCAATTATTAGGCCTGATTGCTGTGCATTGACCATCTTTGGATAACATTTTTTAGTGAGCCTGAGAGAGATTTACACCTTTCAGGCTTTCTGGAAGTCCCTTAAATGACAGTGAACTTTAAACTGGGAAAGGGGTTTCCGAGGTACACCTACACAACTAATAACTCTGCTTTACAGGGCTCAAATTTTGCAAATTTATGCTGAATCGACCAAAAGTCAAGCAATGGTGGCACCCAGTTTGACAAAGTAATTTGAATAACTGGCTTTTGTCAAAGGAAATGGATGGAAAATTGTTGACCCAATAGTGCCTTCAGCCAATAAGATGCATGCACTGTTTAGGTATTTTGCTAGTTGCTGGAGCATTGCTGTGGGTGGTAGATTTGTTCAACCAAGCTGTTTAGCATGGATGGAGAAATCTGTTAGGTTTCCATAAAATCTATAGAATTATGTTATGTATGGTCAACTTTAGCATAATTAATATACAGTACATGAGAAGGCTACGCCACCTGCTAAACATATTGAACATTAGAATGCAAGAACATTTCATTAGATACATATAGTATCTGTTTCTTAGAACTATATAGATGTTTGCAAACCCTTAATGTTTACAGTTTTCTTAAAGCGGAGTTCCAGTCATATTATTGTTTATTAAAATCAGCAGCAAATAAAAGTGTAGCTGCTGACTTTGAATAAACACACACTCATCTGTCCCACAATCCAGTGGCGCACTCACCAGCAATGTGTTCTCCTCATGTCCTCTCTCAGCGGTGCCGGCATCTCTACTATGGGCACCAGGCTGTGACAGCTTGTGGCTTCACAACAGTGTGCCCACTGCACATGTACGAGCAGGTACCAGGCTGTGACAGCTTGCGGCTTCACTACAGTGTGCCCACTGCACATGTACGAGCAGGTACCTGCTGTTCCCTCCTCCCAAAAGCTCAGTTTCACAAAGAAACAAGAAAGTTCTACTTTTGGGTGGAACTCTATTTTAAGCAAATTTTTTTTTTAAATTTGTTGCAATGTTTCTTCCTTGGGGTCCGGCCAATTGTTGTAGTATATGTAGTAATGTGTTGGGTGTTATGTATATATATATATATATATATATGTGTAGGTGTAGATATGGATATATATATATGTATATATATATTATATGAGTCCAAGACCAGGCCAAATCTTAGTAACCTGTAATTGCAAATGGACAAAGAGAAGGAAGTCCATTTTTGCACATCAAACCTGTAATTCACATCAAAAGACACTTGTCCATTGTCAAATAGGCAACGAGACAGGATGAGCTCTTGCTTACATATCAAACCATTTCTTAGGCCACAGGTAATATAATTACTTATTAAAAGAGAGCTAATTGGTATACAAGGATGTATACGGGTTGGCTCCCGAATACTAAATTGACTCCTGCTGGGAGTCACAATTACCTGACACTCTGCAAGACAGGACGTTGGATCATGTCTTTCAGATCAAAGACAGCCAATCAAAATGTTAGCTATTCAGTGAAAAGGATATTTATTCTGTTAGTCAGTCTTGCCATTTCAGAGAATGTAGCCCCGGTATATTCTCTCTTTATGAGTATGAGGGCGCAGGTAGAAATCTGAAATACTCTGTTGGACTTTGTATCATCTGTGGACTTTGGACTTTATTCTGTATTATAGTTGTTGAATTAAATGCGTTCTCTGGAGGACCTGTGTTGCTGCAAGAACAATTTACTAACATCATACTAGACACTATACTATAGAGGATACACGCCAAATATCTAAAGACTACATTTTATGAGATCACTACATTGGTGCCGTGACCCGGATAAGACCTATGCCATATTTTTCAGTGACAAGATGAACTGAATGTCAGCCAGTCTTTCTCATATATTGGTCTCATACTGGAAGGGGTGGGGGGTCAACCAAATGTTACCATTGAATGACTACCCCCCCTCAAGTCTAATTACCATTAATAAATACTTCCTTATGTATGTAAGGAAGTACCAGGCCATCTCACAAACCTAGGTCGTCTTAGATAAGATTTACACATCAAAGGGTCCTCTGTATCTTTTGATACGTGTCCTTTGGCCACAAGATTTGGTCAGCAAACTTCCTTTGATGTGTAACCTTGAATGCCTGTATGCAACACCTAAATACCATACCATACATACTGTATAACACAAAATTTTAAATACGAACACATCTATATTAATATCACTACACCAATAACCGCATTTCTTGTTGCAGACTGACAATGCCAACCCATTGTATGCAATTAGCAGAGGGATGGTCAGTCTGTTGTGTGAGCTCCTTCATTGGCTGTTGGGCAGCCTTTCTGATAGACCTGATAGGTAGCCCAATGGCCAACTGCAAGAGTGCAAATGGCAGGCTTAAATTGCTACCACTAATTGCAAAGTGGTTTAGCACAACCAGCAGAACAAATTATACTATCATGAAATGCCACAGTCTGCAATTACAAACCATAATTTTCCAAATAGTATATAAAACCCACCAACTGAAATGTACCTTACAAAAAATAAAACCATCTCTATTTTTCTGAAAATGTTTAATTAGTGGGAATGCTCAATAGCATTCCCAGTATTGTTATTAGTTTTTTATTATTCTTAATTTTATTCTGTTTTTTCTCTGCGTAACCTCTGCATGGTTTCAGCTATTAAGACCATTCAACTTTTAAAATGTTCAGCTCTTTCAGCTAATGATGGGACTTCTTTAACTTTTTTTCTACTATTTATACTTTTTAAAATATTAAGCTTTTAGACACTTTAACATCGAAGTCAATGAGAGAATGCTTCAAATCCTTAAAACATTCTTCTGCTACCAAAAGTTTCAGCTCCTTCATACTTTTACCTACAGACACAAAAACAAACTTTAGAATGTTCACAAAATATTCAGCTATCTGGCTATATCTTTTCAGTTTGATATCTTTTAAAGTTTTTGTGAAAAACCTGTTTAAGTGATTTTTTTCAGGAAATTTTAGCGATTAAACAGAGTTTCTATGGGGCTGCTTAGAGTGGATGATGTCATCGCTACAGAAGAGAACTTTAAAACAATTATCTTTATAGAGAAGGAACAAATTGCTCTCACGCCCACAAGATCTACTTGTCATACACAATTTATACATCAAAACATTTTTGTCTAGTTTCAGGCAATCAGTTTTGTGATACGCCTTTTACTTTTGGCTGGTTGAGCTTCCAAATGACAAGCGTTCCACACTTTCTTCCATTGACTGTCATGTAATTTTTCAGATTTCCCAGCGAAACGCACAGAGAACATTTTTTAAATCGCTGACATGCCCACATTTTTAAGTTTATCAACATAAATTGTATACCGATACGTTCACAAAGGCCGTGTGTCTCTAACGGTGAAGTTGCTGTTTCGATAGCATGTACTGTTGTGGATTTATTAAGGCTTGTATGAAGGGTTCTTAAAATCATTAGGTGTGGGGATTGAAGGAGTTGTAAAGGTATTTTTTTCCCCTAAATAGCTTCCTTTACCTCAGAGCATTCCTCCTTCACTTACCTGGTATGGAGAAAACCTCTTGAGGGGGGAGGGTGCAAGTCAGGACACTCTCTACTTTGCATATAGAGAAAGGAGCTGTGTGTTAGTGGGCATCCTGCTCGCCCCCTCCCCCCTCAAGAGTCTTTCTCCACACCAGGGAGAAAGCCTTGCATTACTGTGTGTAGTTACAGAACAGAAAGTGAGGAATTCTCAGAAGAAATAAGGACATTTAAATGCAAAATCGAAGCATGAGGTAAGTGAAAAAAAACTGCACTAAGGTAAAGGAAGCTATTTAGGGAAAAAATGCTTTACCTTTACAACCCCTTTAATGATCAAACAGAGGCTTTATAAGTACTGAAGGAACACTGCTCGTATGTCCTAAAGATACTGTAGTGGTTATGGTGAATGGCTTTGGTGTGGGCTTAGCAATTCAGCTATTCAGCATTCCCACACATTTTATATTTGTATTTGTTTCACAATATATGAAAACGTCCACACCTGGAGTATGCAGTCCAGTTCTGGGCACCAGTCTTCAGTAAGGATGTGTTGGAACTGGAGAGAGTCCAGAGAAGGACAACAAAACTAATAAGAGGACTGGAGGACCTTAGTTATGAGTAAAGGTTAAAAGCACTGAACTTATTCTCTCTGGAGAAGAGACGCTTGAGAGGGGATATGATTTCAATGTACAAATACCATACTGGTGACCCCACAATATGGATAAAGCTTATCCGCAAAAGAGAATTTAATAAGACACATGGCTATTCACTAAAATAAGAAGAAAAATGGTTTAACCTCAAACTGTATAGAAGGTTCTTTACTGTAAGAACTCGTACACACGATGAGATATGTCCGCTCAAACTTGTCCGACGGACAGTTTAGAGCGGACATGTCTCATTGGATTTTGGTCCGATGGCGTGTACACACCATCGGATCAAAATCCCCGCCGGCAGACAGCGTGGTGACGCGGCGGTGACGTTGACGCCACCACGTCACCGCTACGTCACCGCACCAGGAAGTAAACACTTCCGCGCGCATGCATCGGATCCATTCACAGGATACGACGCATGTGCGGGAAGATATGTCCGCTGGTTTGCCATACTAACCAGCGGACATATCCGACGGACAGGTTTGTAGCGGACAAATTTCAAAGCATGCTTTGAAATTTGTCCGATGGACAAACCTGTCCGCTAGCCAGTACACACGATCGGATTTGTCTGCTGAAACGGTCCATCGGACCGTTTTCAGCGGACAAATTTGATCGTGTGTACGCGGCCTAAGAGCGGTTAGGATGTGGAATTCTCGTCCACAGGCGGTGGTTTTAGAGGTGAGCATCAATAATCTCAAAACTATTAGATAAGCACCTGAACGACCACAACATACATGGATAAACAATGTAATACTGACATAAAAGCACACACATAGGTTGGAATTTATGGACTTTTTTCAACCTCACCTACTATGTAACTATGTAACTATGTGGAGAGGAAGGACTTCTTTCAAGAGTACAGTTAACAGAATGATATTAACCACTTAAGACCTGGACCAATACGCTGGTAAATGACCCAAGGTGTTTTTGCGATTCGGCACTGCGTCGCTTTAACAGACAATTGCGCGGTCGTGCTACGTGGCTCCCAAACAAAATTTGCGTCCTTTTCTTCCCACAAATAGAGCTTTCTTTTGGTGGTATTTGATCACCTCTGCGATTTTTTTTTTTGCGCTATATACAAAAATAGAGCGACATTTTTGAAAAAAAAACACTATTTTTTACTTTTTGTTAAAAAAAAATCAAATAAACTAAATTTTAGTCAAACATTTAGGCCAAAATTTATTTAGCCACATGTCTTTAGTAAAAAAAAAAAATCGCAATAGAAAAAAAATAGCTACCTAGCGGGAACAGCGACACTAAAATACAGCGATCAGAAAAATGATCGCTTAGTGACGCTGGCAATAGGGAGTGAAAGAGTTAACTAGGGCGGTGATCAGGGGTTAAAACTTTATTAGGGGGGGTGGGGGGGCTATCCTGAACCTAACACTAACTGATTTTACACTGCCTGTCACACTGACACTAAATGCAGTGATTAGATCACTGCATTCAGTGACACTCTGACAGGGGGGGTGGGGGGGGCAGATCGCAAGGGGTTAAGTGTGCCTATGTGTGTGTATGTCAGTGTAGTGTTGGTGCAGGACTTACTGTGAGGTGTTTCTCCCATCGCAGCGGTTGGAAATACCGCTGCGATGGGAGATTACATCACTTCCCCCTTCCTGTGTTTACACAGGAGGAGGAAGTGACAGAACCTGGAGCGCGCGCATTGGCTGGGAGCGATCGCGGGCGGGCGGGTAAACGCCGACATCCGCCCGCTCGTCCCAGATAGCTCCCGGAGCCAGGGGGACCCCCGCACGCCGCGGAGGGGGTTCCGATGGGACCCCCGAACCGCACTTAGGCGGGGACGTAAATTTACGCCCTTGTGCCTGTACGTGCCATTCTGTGGCCGTATATGTGCGTGCGGGGGTCCTTAAGTGGTTAAATGTATTTTTTTTTGCTCCTAAAAAAGAACTGTGGTATAACTTTTAAGGTACATTTAGGGCAGCAGGCATTTATAATTACTGTATCTTTATCGTGTGCTGCAGTGATATATTGGTCTGAGATGTGAAGTTTGTAATCAAGGAAACTCTGCCCTTTTTCAGGTTCTACTGTGTTGTTCCGATTGCTGTCATTGCAATTTCTCAACCTATGCTGTCACCACAATTCATGGTTTCCTTTAACTTGTTCTGTTCTTCTTTCTTTATGACCTGTCTGTGCAGAATGATTGAGGCTATTGATCTTTGCATTCTGAACATCATAAGGTGTCAGACCTTGACACAAATCATGTTTTTTTTTTTTTAACTATAATGCTTAATGACAGACATAATTCACTCTTCTCCTATATTTACAGGGCTGTGCCTAAAAAGTGTTTGTAGAAATCATAAAATAATGCAAAATATTATTTGTGTTTTATACATGTCCTGCAGGATCCTGATTGAGCTTTAGTATTGCATGCTGAATGTTGATTAAACCAGAACCAGTTTTTAAATAAAGTTTATTCGAGATAGTTTATTGCATTGTCTGGATGGTACCAAAGCTCATAGAAGTCTAGTCCTTATAGAAAAATCAGTGAATTTTGAACATTATTAAAAATATAGATGTGTATTGTTACATACTAACGCACTTACATAAGAAAATGGCAAAGGTGACAGTATAAAAGCAGTTTACAAGACAGCTCTCTCTTACAATTGACAGTATTTTTTTTTATTGCAGGTACCGTATTTATCGGCATATACCACACACTTTTTTCCCCTTAAAATAAGGGGAAAATCATGGGTGCGCGATATATGTCGATACCCGCTTCCTGCGCTTAGTTTGAACTCCGCCGCCGACATATACCGAGCGCAGTACACTTGGGTACATTCGGCCAGGCTCGGCTTCACTCGCGGTCACGCTCCTAGCCTTTATGCGTGAGAAGCCGAGCATGACCGAGCGTGCCCGAGTGTACTGCGCCTGGAATATGTCAGTGGCGGCGTTCAAACTAAGCCCGTGAAGCGGGGATTCGATTCGGAGACATCGCGGGAGAATCGGGGAGGACACCACTGAGGCCGCAGACGGACGCCAGACCGGACAAGGCCACCGATGGGCGCCGGGCAAGACACCGACGAGGGGCATCTAAACTGTAAGTATTTTTTTTTTTCAGGATTATCCCTTTCTAGGTTGGAGGTGCGTGCTATACGCGTGTGTGCGCAATACCCCGATAAATACGTTACTTACAGTGCATCCAGGAAGTATTTACAGCACTTTACGTTTTCTACATTTTGTTATGTTACAGCCTTATTTCTAAATTTATAAAATTCTTTATTTTCCTCAAAATTCTACAAACAATACCCTGTAATGACAATTTGAAAGGAATTTGTTTGAAATCTTTGCAAATTTATTAAAAATACAAAAAGCAAAAAAAAAATAACATGTACAAAAATTATTGCAGTCTTTGCTCTAGCACCTTTGGCACCAATTACAGCCTCAAGTCAGTTTCTCCTATTCTTCTTTGCGGGACCTCTTAAGTTCCATCAGGTTGGATGGGGAGTGTCGGTGCACAGCCATTTGCAGATCTCTCCAGTGATGTTCAATCAGGTTCAAGTCTGGGTTCTGGCTGGGTCATTTAAGGACATTCACAGAGTTGTCCCATAGCCACTCCTTTGTTATCTTTGCTGTTTGCTTAGGCTAGTTGACCTGTTGGAAGATGAACCTTCACCCAAGTCTGAGGTCCAGAGTGCTCTGGAGTAGGTTTTCATCAAAGATGTCTCTGTACATTGGTGCATTCACTTTTCCCTTGATCCTGACTGGTTTCTTAATTCCTGCCACTAAAAAACTTCTCCACAACATGATGCTGCCACCACCATGCTTGACTGAAAGGATGGTATTGGTCAGGTGATGAGCGGTGCCTAGTTTCCTCCAGAGTGCTGCAGAGATGGTTGTTCTTCTAGAAGGTTCTCCTCTCTACACTGAAGCACTGTCAGAATGACTATCAGGTTTTTGGTCACCTCCCTGACTAAGGCTCTTCTCTCCCCCGATTGCTCAGTTTGGCTGGGCAGCCCACTCTAGAAAGAGTCCTGGTGGTTCCAAAATTCTTCCATTTATTGTGCTCATTGGGACCTTCAATGCTGCAGAAATGTTTCTGTACCCTTCCTCCGATCTGTGCCTTGATACAATCCTGCCTCGGAGGTCTACAGACAATACCTTAGACTTTATGGCTTTGGTTAATAAAAACACCAGTAGTGATAGCTGTAGTATGGGTTTTGTAGCGTTTTTGCAGTAATGTTTTTTAGACATGTGCAGACTGGAATATTTTGTTTTGTTTTTTCGTTTTCGTTTGGAAAAAAATGTATTTAGTTACTCCCGAAAATCGTTTTGATTTATTTTGTTTTTCGTTGGGGAATAGCTTTCGTCCGAAAATCCAATAATACTTGGTTTCTGTCGAATGGTCAAAAGAATATTCGACGGAACGTCAAATCTTTACGTTGAATTCGTACATTTCAGTTCGAATATTCTGCCTACAAGAATTCTAATGTTGTATGAATAGTAATAATGTCGAATCTATTTTCTCATAAATCGAAATCTATTCTCTGTAATGTCGAATCTATTATTTCTATAGTGTCAAATCTTTTCCCTATAATGTCGAATCTTTTCCCTATACTGTAATGCCGAAACTCTCTATAACGAATTTTTTACCGCAACGAAAACGAAAATAAAGCATTTTTTATGTCAGATCTTTCGGTTTTCGTTTCTTGCCCTTTCATTATCGTTTGTTAAAACGATAACGAAAAAACGGATTTTCGGACGAAAATGCATTCTAACGAAAACGAATGCACATGTCTAATGTTTTTTCACAGTTTTTTTTAGCAAAACTATACTCGCACAAAAACTTATATTTAGAAACGCTCATATATGATCTAATAGCCAATTTCTTTTGCATTTTTCAGGATTTTTATTAGCCTTTTTCAAAGTTAGAGCATTTTTACAGCTGGAAAACTCCTCTTCATACCCACTAGTTCTTGTTTTTTTTTGTTTTTTTCAGCCAAAAAAAGCCTCTGCTAAAAAAATGGTAATGAAAGCCTATGTGTGCATGGACACATAGGATGACATGCTGGGGAACTTACTGGCTTCAAAACAAAATCGCCCGAAGCAGCTGTAAAATCATCCAATGTGCTTTAGACTCTAAAGCAATATTAAAGCCTTGTTTTTTTTGTTTAAATAACAAACATGTTATATTTACCTGCTCTATGCAGTGGTTTTGCATAGCACAACCTGGATCCTCCTCTTCTCATGTCCCACGCTTGTGCTCCTGGACCCTCCCTCCTGCTGGGTGCCCTCCATAGCAAACAGCTTGCTGTGGGGGCACCCAAACAAAAGGCCTCCCGAACCGTGGCTCTGTGTGTCCATTCACACACGGAGCCACGGTTTGACCCAGCCCCCTCCTGATTGGCTCACTGGCTGTGATCGATAGCAACGGGAGCCATTGGCCAATCAGGAGTGTGAGTCCACAGAGAGGCAAGGCTCTCATGGACATCGCTGGATCGAGAGGGGGCTCAAGTAAGTATTAGAGGGGGTTAGGGGGCTGCATTGAATGCATGAAGGTAAGAATAACTTGTGCCTTTACACCCCTTTAACCACTTGCAGACTGGCTCACACAGATATACGTTGGCAAAGTGCACCAACCTGCAAATTGCCGTATTGGGTATGGTGGCTCCTTTGAGAGCCATAGCAGGCGCACGCATGGCGGGGGACCTGCGATCGCGGGCATGAGAGGCAGAATGGGGATTTGTGTGTGTAAACACACAAATACCTGTTCTGACAGGGGTTAACCTTAACCTAGCATACTAATCAAGGTTTTTAGCTCCAGCAACTGTAGGGTCTATTTATGAAGACAATTTGCATAGTTATTTGTCCAGTGAATCTGCATATACATTCGCTCTGTGCAAAATGAGAAAAATGAACGTCCCAGAGATCTATCTATCTATCTACATATTTTTTTTATATGAATATGAACATATTTGCAGCACATGTGGTTTCATTGTATTCTTCATGTAATATTGGAATAATTGGGCTATTTTCTTTTGTGGGAAATGTTTAGTAGTTTTAGTATTGCAGGTGTTCTATAATATTAAAGTGTTGAATTCAATGAATGGTAAATGAAAGTGCACCAGGAAAGCATAATGGTAGTTGGCATTAGAAAAAGAATGAAGAATCTAGTAAAGCTATTGTCTCACTCCTTTCTAAGATTACAGTTAGACGAAGGGCAAATTCAAGGCTATTGAAGCTGGCATTTTGAATTCTATGGAATGTATAAGAAGCACAACAATATTAAACTACTGTAAAAGAAGGTGTTCGATTTTAATATACAGTATCCAGCAATGTTGCAAAATACAGGTATCTGTATTGTTAGTTTTACTAGGACTCATAGTTGTAATATTGTGTAGCCTTTATAACCTTGAGTGACAAATGATGTATTTGAAGAGAGATTAATGGAATCAAATCTTTATAAGGAACTGTACACACGCATGCCTTTATATGTTAAAGCAGTACTAAACCCAAAAGCTAAAATGTATTATATTGCATTTCTACCTAATATTACTGTAGATGTAAAGGCTGTATTAGATTCTTTTTTTTTTTTTTCATCTGGTGATTCAGCCAGCAAGTCAAGCTCTCCAGCAGAATATGTGATTTTACATGGATGTAAAAAAACACTTAAAGTGTTACTAAACCCAGGATTCATTTTATCTGGTCTCCCACAGTACACTACGAAATACCTTTTTCTCATCAGCAGTATTTGTGACTTCTATCAGTGTCTGGCCGAGCACTTGTTAAAGCTTGTAGGAGGAGTTTTCTATTTCTGTGATGGTCTTATGAGGCTGCAGGACCCCTGATTTGGCCCTGTGCTGACCACATGCACCATCCCAAAAACAAACACAAATAAAAACTTTCTAGCAAAACTCTCTAGCTCTGTTCTATTAGCAGATGGAAGAAGAAGAGGATCAGAAAAGACAGGACAGACAGGAGTATAACCAGCACGCTTTACTGTATATACAGACTGATTTTACTGTTGTGGGTTTAGTAAAAATAACACTGGCAGGAATAATTAAAAAATGATCAGCTTTTATTTATTCATGCAAAACCTTTATCCTAAAAGGAAAAAAACAAAACAAAAAAAAAACAGTTTGCTGTAACTGATTATAAACTGTGAGCTGCAGTTTGGCTTTAATTTGTTAGTGTAACAAAATTTGTTTTTTGTTTTTTTTGTTTTTTAAATAACAAACATGTTATACTTACCTCCACTATGCAGCTCGTTTTGCACACAGTGGCAAAACGAAGACCTGAACCTGGTTTTCTGGGGTTCCTTGGCGGCTGTCTGGGCTCCCCCCGCAAGAACTTTCCACCTTCATGCAAACGAGCTTGCATGGTGGAAAGTCATTGCGGGTGCGCTCCTGTGATACAGCCGGCGGCCATAGTCGCTCAATGTATCACTCGGCCTCTGCTTTCAATCAACCAATGAATGAGCTGAGAATCTGGCCCAGAAATCTGCACGTTCACGGCGCAGGACTTTCGAAGGGTCAGGTAAGTAAAGGGGGCTCGGGGGGGGGGGGGTGCTAATGCTCAGATGTTTTCTTGCCTTAATGCATAAAGTGCATTAAGGTGAAAAACATCTACCTATACAACCCCATTTAACACTACCCTCCATCCAGACTGACAATGCTGCTCTATGCTATGCCTCCAGTGCTCATTCCTCCCGAGTTGTGTCTCATTAATACAGGAGATATGTTACTTGCCAGAACACTGGGTAAAAACAGAGCAAAAAAGCTACGCTAAGGGTCAGTTATTCAAGTATGTATTCCCAAAAAAACTTCTATTGCTCTCAGCTTCCTCCAAATATCCACATTTTTTTTTTCTTTTGCTGCTTTGATTAGACTTTCTGTTAGAGTGTGGCTAAGTTCATTTCACATGCTCCAACTGTATGTAGGGATGGGCAAGTGGTTTGGGCCAAGTTACATTTGATAGGTGGAGGGGGTGCAAATAGCATCATTAAAGAGGGGAGGTGGAGGAAAGCAGCAAGACACTATGGGGAGGAGATGAGAAGGAGCAAAATTATGGAGAAAGGAAGTGGAGAGGTGGGTGCCAATATGGAGAGAGGAAGAGGAGGGTGGTAAAAATTAACATTATGGTGAGGGGTAGGAGAGAAGCAACCCTATGGAGAACACCAATACTATAGAGTAGGGGTGTCAAACAAGCAGCCTTCATGCTGTTGTGGAACTACAAGTCCCATCATGTCTCTCCCTGTGGTTGCCATGTTTGTAACTGTCAACCTTGCAATGCCTTGAGGGATTTGTAGTTCTGCAACAGCTGGAGGGCTGCCAGTTTGACACCTGTGCTATAGAGAGAAGAGGAGGAGAGGGAGGAGAGGTACTATATTACAAAGAGGAAAGAAGAGGAGGAGCAACAATATAAATAGGCAAGGCAAGGGAAAAATTTGACATTATGGAGAGGGAAGGTGGCAAAGAACGCCAACACCATGATATGAAGCAACAGCGTGGAGAGGTGTGGTAGAGAAGAGAACTAACATTATAGAGAGATGAAGCAGAAGAATGGCACTATAGTGTGGAGTGGCACTATGTAGAGGAGAGGGTAAAGTTAAAACACTAGGGAGAAGAAGAAGAGGAGCAACACAATGGAGAGGAATGTTGTTAAGAGGAGAAAAGGTGCGGGAGAAGATCAATACCATGGACAGGGGCTTTGGCAAAAAAAAGTTACACTATGAAGAGAGAAGAAGGAAGAGAGGAGCAACAAAATAGAGAGGGAGAGGAGTGACATTATGAGGGGGGGGTAGAGGAGCAGCACTATGGAGAAGAGTGACATAATGGAGAGGAGGAATGGGAAGGGAGAAGCTATGTGGGTTCAGGCTGGGGCAAGGGGGGTTTAGAAGAGGTTTGTGCGTGGAGGAAGACAGCGGACTTGCATTGATAGGAGAAGAATGACCAAAAAGGAGATGGGAAGCAGAATTATCATAGAGAGAGGTAGAGTAGGCATACATAGATAGTAGATGGAAGTAAAAGAGAGTGAATTACAGAGTGGCAAAGATGGAGCATGGAGGTAAGGGAGAATGTGTTTTTATAGAGGAGAAGGATCCAAAAAGTATGGGAGTGAATGGGAGTATCTTTGGATGTAAGATTTGGAGGGGAGGGGGAAGATTTATGATGGCATTTTTAAAGGAAATGGAGGGGGTGGATAGGAACTGTGCATGGAGATGGGTAGGGGGTATAGAAGGATTTATGCGAGAAGGAGGGGCTTGGGTAGGGGAATTGAGGATATATGATGAGGGTGGTTGGCAGGATAAGAAGATTTATGGTTGCATTTGTACTAGGAGGGGGTGGGTGATTTGTGAGATGCGGATAGGATCTGTGCTTGGATGGGGGGGGGGGTTGCTTAGGCGGTCTGTGTAAGTGGATTTGTGCTAGAAGGAGGGGCTGGAGGGGACATAGAAAAGATTCCCACTGGGAGGGGGATTTGGGAGTGACTAAGAGGATTTATAGTGGCATTCGTACTAGGGAAGAGGGGATTTGGGAGGGTGCAGATAAGATATGTGCTTGGAGGGGGAGTTTGTATTCAGGGTGGTGTAAGATGATTTGTGCAGTAAGATGGGGTTGGAGGAGAGGTATTTATGCTGCGAAAAGGATTTGTGCTGGGAGGGGAGATTTGGGGCACAGAGAATTTTTGCTTAAATGGTAGATTGGGAATATTAATGCTGCACTTTTTTTTTGCTGCTAATCTCTACTGTGCATTACACACTCCTGTACCCTACATTCTACCCATTACATACTCCTGACCCCTGCTCTCCAAGGTGTGATATACTTTTAAGCCCAACACTGACTACAGCACTCTGTGTGTTACATACTCCTAATATTTGCATTACGCACTTCTGACCCCTGCACTCTGCCTTAGAGACTAATGCCGCGTACATACGATCATTTTTCAGCATGAAAAAATGTCGCTTTTCAAAAATGTCATTTAAAATGATCGTGTGTGGGCTACACATATTTTTTTAGGTTCTGAAAAACGTTAAAAAAAAAAAAAAAATTTGAACATGCTGCATAATTTAACGTCGTTTTAAACAATGCCGTTTTTGGGGTTGTAGAAAATGATCGTGTGTGGGCTAAAATGACGTAAAAAGCCGTGCATGCTCAGAAGCAAGTTATGAGACGGTAGCGCTCGTTCTGGTAAAACTACCTTTCATAATGGAGTAAGCACATTCATCACGCTGTAACAGAGAGAGAAAAGCAAATCATCTTTTACGAACACTGAATCAGCTAAAGCAGCCCGAAGGCGAATGGAACTTCCCCTTTATAGTGCCGTCGTACGTGTTGTACGTCACCACGCTTTGCTAGATCATTTTTAAAAAACGATGGTGTGTGGGCAACATCATTTTTAATGGTGAAGTTGGGAAAACATTGTTTTTGGACATGCTGAAAAACAACGTTTTTTTCATGCTGAAAAATGATCGTGTGTATGCGGCATCACTCCTGCACTTTATATACTTTCACAGACATGACTAGGCATGATGGGAACTGTAGTTCCTTAACAACTGGATGGCCATAGTATGAAGACCCCTGGTCTAGGGGTTCACATACTTTTTCCACCTGTACTGTGAATACATGGTGTGTTTAATAAAAACATGGTAACATTTAAATATTTGTGTGCAGGACACTGTGGTGATGCCCCTTCAGGTAAATAGGTCATTATGCTCCATACTTACAGTATATCCTCAGTTTTCCAGGTTGAGGACATCTTGTGGCGAAAATAAATTACTGAGGAAGACAGTGCCAAAGAGGAGGTGATACCTGCAGTCAGAGCTGCTTTTTATTCTTCTGGAAGACCTATTTCTTAAAAAAAAAAAAAAATTCAGCTTGGAGTTCAGCTGTTAATATGCTGGTATTGGTGGCTCACAGTAATGTCTATGAACAGCTTTAATTGAAGTGAAGTTGTCTACAAGAGCATATATTACCTTTAGCCCCTCTGGAGATCTTGACTACATAGTTCTGCCCAACATGAAACAGGGTTTGCTTGAAAATAGTCTCATTCAGACCCTGTGCCTACTTCACATGCCTATTGCTGAATTCATACTTGGGGTGACTGTGTACTGCATGTGTATTACTGATTCATTAAAGGAGTTGTAACAGATTTTTTTTGCTGAAATTACTGTTTACAGAGACATAATAGTTAACTGATTCCTTTTAAAAACAATTAAAAATAGATAAAAATCAATCATATAATGTACCTGCAGTTTCTAGTTTCGTTCTTGCATGTTTCCTGCTTCTGTGATGTACAGGGCCACAGAGCCAATACAGGGCAGTGATGGTTTGGAAAACGAAACTGATTGGTGCTGAGGGTTTTAGACACACAGTAATCACACCTCCTCGATTAGTGACCACAGAGAGAAAGCTCCCAGTATTGTGGTCATCAGGAAACAGACAACCAGGAAGTGTGGAGATCAGAGAAGAATTACAGCAACTTGAGAGCAAAAACGAACAATAAGGACATGAAAACAGCACTGCATTAAGGTAAAGGAAGCTATTATGATTAAAAAAAAAAATCATTTACAAACCCTTTAATTAATGTTTTAAGAATTTAGATCAATGTATTTACAAAGAAAATATGTAGCGCTTACACATAAATGAAAAGGCGAATAATATAAGCTAGATATTAGACACCATAGGTGCACTTAGTGGCCCAGATTCACGTACATCGGCGCATTATCGGTCCGGCGTAGCGCACCGCCTTTACGTTAGACTTGCGCCATCTAGCCACGTAATCCCCCGATTCACGTAGCTTTTGCGCAGGAAATTGCGCAAGCGTAAGATTTTTTCCTGAGGCGTAAGGAGGAGTAATACAAATTGGGAGGGACGTGGGCGTGTTACATTGAAATGAGCCGTGACCCCATGCAAATGAAGGGCCGGCCGGCTCGCGCATGCGCGCTTGAAGGAGACCATGGTCAGCTCCGATGTGCGCATGCTCACAACTCGGGAGCGGCGCAATCAGTGAAATTGGAAATGGACTAGGGCAACTTTATGAACTACGCAGACAGCATAAATAGACACACACAAATGCACTTCCTTTGCAAAAATACATCCCTTTGTATCCCTCCCTCTACAGCAAGGTGCTTTTGTTTGTTTGTGACGTGTCTTTGAGATATTTGGGGACTGTTTTGCAGAGTGATTTTTGTCTTTTATGTGTTTTCTTTGTTGTTATTTTGTTTAAATTATATTTTTGCTGGGCATTTTTTATTTTTGCTCGTCATTTATTTAATTTTTTTGGTTCTGTTTGTGTATGATTTTGGAATGTGGGGGTGATATTCCTGCGGGAAAAGGGGTGTCACCCTCATTTGTGGTGGAGAAGTGATCCCCAGGTCTGTGTGAATGGTGTATGAATGTACAGTGACATAATTGGAGCCGTGGCATGGCGTTGCAGCTCACAAGTCCTGCATGGTGGACTGGTGCCAATCCAATGTGATGAGGATGTGGGGTGTGTGTGCTAGGGACCACAGTGGTGTGCATGCATGCATTCTCATTGTGCCATGATTAATGTGTGTGTTTAACGTGCAAAGATGCATAATGTGAGCTGGCATGAGATGGGGTCATGAGATGGGGTACCAGTGCATATGCAGAGTCACCTTGAAGGGAAAAGACAGGAGGATGTTAGTCATGCATGTGCCACTTGTGAGGTGTGCATCACGGGAGGGGATAGTCATGCCTGCCACCCATGTCACTCACCAACCAGCCAGCTGTCCCCATACATGTTCTGTTCGAAATCTGTGGGGATGGGGCTCTGATTGTATATGTAGCTGTCATAGGTGTCATGGGTGGTGCCATGTGTTGGACTGGTGATGTCCTCCTGCAAGGTTGTGGTAATTCCATGATGGCATGAGGGGTGAATCTGAAGATGCGAGACACCTCAGAATCACTCATGCCAAAGATGTCTATGCATGTGTGATATATCAAGTGAAGAGTGAGGGGCTTGTATCAGATAAGAATATTGTATTAGATTAATTTAAATTGTAAATTTTATATAAGCAAATAAAAACAAAAAAAAAACATCTCCTGTGCCCTCCTTAGTGCCATCCTCCGTGCCCTCCTCCTTCTTTGTTCATCTAAAGTCAGTAGTATAGCTATGCGCGACGATGCCCCTGGCATGTTGGCATACAGATTGTTGGGCAACACGTGTGACTGCTGAACTCCTCACTAACAGTGTTGCTTTATCTGACAAGTAGACTTTTTTTCATTTTTTAGACCAGCTTTTAGGTGCTCTAACTTTAGACAGGACATTTTGCTGTTGCGCACATCGCGTAGCCTGCGCAGCAACTGCATTTTTTTGTGGATCCCCGCAACTCCCTCATTAGCATATTTGACTAGCAAATCAATGGTGTGTCTAGCGCATTTTTGCGCGGACGGATGCGTCTGTCTAACGAAATTACGCCGGACAAAAAAAAGTAGATTTCTGGCGTAATTCGTTTTCTGAATCGCGCGCATCTAAACGCACGCGCACATTTAGACTTACGCACGCGCAACACCAGTTGCGCAGGCGTAATCGCTCTGTGAATCTGGGCCGAAGTGTCCTTAGAAGTGATATGAAGTCCACAGGGATCAATAAAAGTGACTGAGTGAAAGTGAGATCTTAATGGTCCACCACCGTAGGTTAAGTTGAAGAGGCTTACCAGATGGATAGCGACCACAATAAGTGTACACCTATTTGGTCAACTATAGCTTAGGGTTTAAACCAAACGCTGTTTACAGAAGGACTCAAAAAGGATGAGTGGCGAAGATATCCGATCAGTTGAAGGATCAAACTTAGTATTTTCACTCCTCTTCTCAATGCATTCAGCCGACAGCGTGACTCAGACAGCCCAATGGCAAAGAAGGAAATAATAGAGCAAACATAGCGTAACTCTGATAAAAAAGTTTTACTAGGATAAAACAAAAATTGTACACTCACATTTGGTATGAACAATCATGGGCGTATAAATATACAGGCAGTAGGGTCAATCGGTTACCGACGCGTTTCGTTTCACAAACATCTTCATGAAGATGTTTGTGAAATGAAACGCGTCGGGAACCGATTGACCCTACTGCCTGTATATTTATACGCCCATGATTGTTCATACCAAATGTGAGTGTACAATTTTTGTTTTATCCTAGTAAAACTTTTTTATCAGAGTTACGCTATGTTTGCTCTATTATTTCCTTCTTTGCCATTGGGCCGTCTGAGTCACGCTGTCGGCTGAATGCATTGAGAAGAGGAGTGAAAATACTAAGTTTGATCCTTCAACTGATCGGATATCTTCGCCACGCATCCTTTTTGAGTCCTTCTGTGAACAGCGTTTGGTTTAAACCCTAAGCTATAGTTGACCAAATAGGTGTACACTTATTGTGGTCGCTATCCATCTGGTAAGCCTCTTCAACTTAACCTACGGTGGTGGACCATTAAGATCTCACTTTCACTCAGTCACTTTTATTGATCCCTGTGGACTTCATATCACTTCTAAGGACACTTCAAGTGCACCTATGGTGTCTAATATCTAGCTTATATTATTCGCCTTTTCATTTATGTGTAAGCGCTACATATTTTCTTTGTAAATACTGTGTTTGCTAAATTGATCATTTAGTTATGTTTGCTGCTGTATTGTTTTAGTAGCGCGGTGAGTGTACATACTTAGGTATATACCAAATTTTTCCAGATCAATGTATTTGTTGAACATGACAAGAATACTGTCATAGTGTTTACTATTATGTAGTGCCTACTGTCATGAATATATATTTTCTGGTATGTGTTTGCCTGGGCTTAATTGCTCCCCTGATTTCTATTGATTTACTCATTCCTTGGAACTAACATTGTTCCATTTTGTGCTTTCTGTTCTTTTCTGTGGTATCTGCATGTCCACAATGTTGTGGGTTTCTATAACTGTGCTAATAGAACTATTGATTTAAGCAGCATTTTGAGAATAGGGATTTCTGCAAAAATGATATTACAAATCTACAAAGACAGTTCCAGCATGATAAAACACAGTTATTACATTCTAACAGAATTGGGTAACTTCATATAACAGGTATAATAAAATGTAATCCCACATCAACTTTTATGAATAGTAGTGCATAGTAAAGAGTGTATATGTTATCAGGTGTATGAAAGACCTTTTATTAGTCATTGTTTCATAGGCATATACTGTAGCTATACCTATTATATGACATGGTGGATAAGATATAGCCTATACAAAATGAGTATTTTTAATGCACAATATTTCTCCATCTCAAGAAAGATTTAAAAGCAGGTAAAATGAACTGTGGTCCAGTGTAAGACACTTGTTCCTTTAGGATTATCCTTTTTTTCTGAAGACTAGAAAGAGAATCTAAAGTAGCATATTATATATTTGAGACCTTTGACAATGACTGGAGTGGTTGAGTGTGCGACAGCATATTTGTTATGACAAATAACGCATTTTTGAAGGACATGTGGTACTTGGGTATCCATGCCTAGACACCAGTATAATTCACATTAATTCATATGTGATTCTCATATACAAAGTTCTCTCTCAAGGTCACTGGTAGTATTAAGTGATGAGTTCCATGGACAAGGAAAGTCCACGTCTAGTTCTATTGTAAGGTCATAGAACACCTAGTCTAGGGCTTTTCATGTGGGGGGGGGGGGTTTCTGTGTGTTTTGTGGAGGGTGGGTGCGCTATCTATAGACTCTGACTTCCCTTTGGGAAAATCTAGTCGTTTTCTTTCTAGTTACCAGTATATGCTGACATTGGGGGGGTTTCATTAGGGAATCATCTGGGTAGGTCCACCTAGTTTTAGGGGACCCGTTTTTATGCCTTATACATGTTTTTTGATATAACTTTAATACATTTGTAGTTAACTCTTTAGGGTGTGCAGCAGTCTGTTTATTTTTTATTTTTGTCATATTGTATATTAGATTGCACCCCCCGATAATATTGGTGAGTACTGCACTATTTACAACTAGGTTGGAATCCCATATTCTCCCTTTCTTTACTACTGTAGGTCATAGAACAGGGCTAATTTTTTTCTGAGTTTGTCCATTTCCTTCGTAGAATATCTTGTAATTGTACTTTTAATGAGCATGCAAAACAAACTTGTTCTATTAATTTCTTAAATTCCTGAGAAACAAGTTTTTTTTAGGGCTCTCTCACTCAAGTGTGTTTTTGCTGTGTTTTTACCTTGCTAAAAAAAATACAGGAAAAATGTTTCCCTTTAAATGCCATGGGACTCTTAACACAACTTTGCTGCAGTTGCAGTGCATTGTAAAAAGTTCTGCTTGCAGCATCTTTGCTGCGGTGGTCCCCATGAATAGAAAATGAACCAAAAACCTATCAAAAACACAAATGTACTGTATTGTGTGTTTGGTGTGTTTTTTCTTAAGTCACATGTCTAAGTTTCACAGGTGCATAATTGGTTAATTTTAAAAGTAATTCTATTTTTTAGACAGGACGGAGACAGGAGAACCTGTATCAAGCATTGGGATAATGACATAGCCTTTGTTAGCAGTACTAATAGTTACATTGCACAAAAATGTATCTGGAATTGAAGCATCATATTTATCTACACTTAAAGTGGTAATAAACCCAAAAGCAAGCATTTTTTAGATGTGATGGATGCATTTTTTCCAAGTTCATCTAGTGATCCAGCCAGTAAAGTCGGCCATTGATGGATTGAATCTCGGTTGATTCCTGCTGAAATCCGATCCATGGAGGAGCAGGCTGGTTGTAATAAAGTTTAACCAGTTTAAAGGCGAATGAAACCTGGGATCAGTAATGAATGAAACAGGTACAGGGCACCAGGATGCAGGGTACAGTGTACAGGGCAAAAGCAGGAAAAGCATAACGGCTAGAAGTATCTGGCAGCAAGCAAGACACTGTAGTCAAAGGTGCTTAGTAGGGGAGAACCTAAATACCCCACTCAGCAGCTAGAATCAGGTGAAAACTGATTAATGGGGTCTGCTGGCTCCTAGGAGGCACCCACCTGTGAGAAACTGGAATTACCCCCCCCCCCCCCAGGAAAACCACAGTGCCACCAGCTGGTGATCTGGGTCCTGACAGTTCCCTCTTCCCTTAAGGATAGGCCTCTGGATGCTCCACTGTGCCCCTCTATGAGGGTCTGGAAGCTGACTTGGGTATCCCGCTAAGCCAGAAAAGTCCAGCCGGGCAGTGGTCAGAGAACCAGAACCAACTGGCTTGACATCTTACAGCGAATCCTCAAAGGCCAACTTGAAAGCAGACAGTGGACCATCAAATATAGGCTTGACAGTAGACAGCAGACCACCAGAGGAAGTCATTGAGACAGGCTGGACACCATTATCAGACATTAAAGTGGATGTAAACCCAATTTTTTTTTTTTGCTGTCACAATGTAGAGTAAAACGATTTCGTATAATCTGTGCCCAGTCTTGCCACACAGAGTTAATCCAGCTCTGAGCAATCCTCTTTTATTGTTCAGTGAGATAAAACGGACTAACAGAGAGAAAACTTGGTCCGTTCCACCCCCTTGCTGTGAGTGACAGGTTATTTACATATCTCATGCACTAGCTTGGAGACAGGCATTATTTTTTTAATTCGCATCCCCATTCCTTTTCTGAAGTCATGTGGTTACCTTTCTGGATCTGCAGTTTTTTAGTTCTTATAACAGACAGAGGGGAAACATTTGACAGGTAAGGATACATGCAGGAGGCATGTATATCCTTATAGATTAGCACCATGGCAGTAGTTTAGAAAGGATGAGAGTGGCTTTACATCCACTTTAAAGCGGAGTTCCACCTAAAAATGGAACTTCCGCTTAATCCCCTCCCCCTTACATGCCACATTTGGCATGTAATTTTTTTGGGGGGGGAGTGGGGGCTTCAGTAGGAGTGGGACTTCCTGTCCCACTTCCTGCTTCCGCCGAGGGGCTGGTAAGGCGATTAGGCCTAATCGCCTTACTGCAGCTCCTCCCTTTGGCGATCGTCTAGGACACTGACAGGTCCTAGACGATCGGCTGTCAGCGGCGGGCCGCGCCGTGCGCGCATGCGCAGTGCGGCTCGCGCATGCGCAGTGGGTCCCTGGGACGTCGTCCTTCACTTCTGCGATTGCGTGTCCCCTGGGACGCGCTCGTGGAAGTGTCCGTGCTTGCCGGGTCTAGAAGATCCGGCGCATCACGGATCACGGTAAATTGCCGCTGATAGCGGCCGTTTACCATGTGATCGCGCCGTCAAATGACGGCACGATCACTTGTAAACAAACCGGCGTCATTTGATGTGACAAATGCAGTCACAGATCCAGCCATCCCTCCATCCATCCCAGCTCTGCAATACCCCAGTACCCTGCAATACCCCAGTACTCTGCAATACCCCAGTACCCTGCAGTACCCCAGTACTCTGCAATACCCCAGTACCCTGCAATACCCCAGTATCCTGCAGTACCCCAGTACCCTGCAATACCCCAGTACCCTGCAGTACCCCAGTACTCTGCAGTACCCCAGTACTCTGCAATACCCCAGTACCCTGCAGTACCCCAGTACTCTGCAATAGCCCAGTACCCTGCAGTACCCCAATACTCTGCAGTACCCCAAAACGCTGCAGTACCCTGCGCAATACTCTGCAATACGCCAATACCCTGCGCAATACTCTGCAGTACCCCAATACCCTGCAGTACCCCAATACTCTGCAGTACCCCAATACTCTGCAGTACCTCAATACCCTGCAGTACCCCAATACTCTGCTGTACCCCAATACCCTGCAGTACCACAATACTCTGCAGTACCCCAATACTCTGCAATACCCTGCGCGATACTCTGCAGTACCCCAATACTCTGCAGTACCCCAATATCCTGCAATACCCCAATACCCTGCGCGATACTCTGCAATACCCCAATACTCTGCAATACCCTGCACGATACTCTGCAATACCCCAATACCCTGCGCGATACTCTGAAATACCCCAATACTTTGCAATACCCTGCGTGATACTCTGCAATACCCCAATACTCTGCAATACCCAAATACTCTGCAGTACCCCAATACTCTGCAGTACCCCAATACTCTGCAGTACCCCAATACTCTGCAGTACCCCAATACTCTGCAATACCCTGCGCGATACTCTGCAGTACCCCAATACTCTGCAGTACCCCAATATCCTGCAGTACCCCAATACCCTGCAATTCCCCAATACCCTGCACGATACTCTGCAATACCCCAATACTCTGCAATACCCTGCGCGATACTCTGCAATACCCAATACCCTGCGTGATACTCTGCAATACCCCAATACTTTGGAATACCCTGTGCGATACTCTGCAATACCCCAATACTCTGCAATACCCAAATACTCTGCAATACCCATTTTTTTAAAGCACCCCTGTCCCTGTGTGGTCGCATGCAGAAGCGAATGCATACGTAAGTCCCGCCCACATATGAAAACGGTGTTCAAGCTACACATGTGAGGTATCTCTGCGAACGTTAGAGCAAGAGCAATCATTTTGGCCCTAGACCTCCTCTGTTACTAAAAACATGTAAGCAATAAAAGTAATTAAAGCGTCGCCTATGGGGATTTTTAAGTAGCAAAGTTTGGCGCCATTCCATGAGTGTGCGCAATTTTGAAGGGTGACATGTTGGGTATCTATTTACTCGGCGTAACTTCATCTTTCACATTATGAAAAAAAATTGGGCTAACTTTACTGTTTTGTTTTTTTAGCACAAAACTGTTTTTTTAAAAAAAACACGCATTCAAAAAATTTCTACGAAAATACCATGCGAGATAAAAAGTTGTAACCGCCGCCATTGTATTCTCTAGGTTCTTTGCTAAAAAAGCATATATAATGTTTTGGGATTTTTAATTGTTTTTCTTTTATAGCGCAAAAAATAAAAAACCCAGAGGTGATCAAATGCCACTAAAAGAAAGCTCTATTTGTGTGAAAAAAAGGACAAAAAATTCAAATGGGTACAATGTTGTATGACTGAGTAATTGTCATTCAAATTGTGAGAGCACCGAAAGGTGAAAATTGGTCCGGTTATTAAGGGGGTTTAAGTGCCCAGTGGTCAAGTGGTTAAAAGTAGACATCCCAAGGTGATATAATTTTTTGACACAATTTCTTATAGAATAAAGTAACAAGGGAGGCAAGGGAAGAATACCTCAAGGAAAATAGGATTCCAAGAGGCTTGCGAATTAGGAAATGTCCCTCTTTTGAAGTGGAAGACCAAGAACAAAATCGACCACTATACTGGACAATACTTCCAAAGACCTCATAAAACTTCTGGTCGAGCACATAAAAGCTTGCCTAGAAACCCTTAAAAAGGAAATCATTTCTACACAAAAATATCTGGACAGGCTCCACCATCTATCAGACTTTGTATCAAAAGACAAGTGACTCACCAACACCTTAGACACTTTGGAAAACAAAATAATTAGGGCTGTTACTGATCAAAATTTTTGTTTCGATTAATTATAACGCACATACAGATTCAACTACCTTTAGCTGATCTCTTTGCAGGCCGATTCCCAGTGCAGCTACCAACCACTGGGACAATGGATATCAGGATACAAAAATCACACAAAGGCAGTGCTCGATGGGAATAGCATTAAAACGTTTATAGTCTTCAAGTAGGTAACCAAATAAATATTGCACTGGAGATAAAATCGATGTAGCTACATAAACTGTCAAAAATGGTTTGAGTAATACCAAACGGGACCAAAAGCAGTCATAAAAACATGTAGCTAAGTATGATACTGGTATAAAAATGGGTACAACGATGCCACTGCTGAATCCAGATGAGGAGGGGTTAACATCAGTCCGTCGGCATGTAGCTGTCCCATGAAGGGAACGATCACAACTCCCAGTGGATGGCTGTAGAATCCCAGGTTGATAGAGGGAAGTGTAACAGCCCTTGCGTGTGGCAGATAGTAAGGTCCCGCCGGCATGCAGATATGAAGGCACAGCAAAGAAGCCCTTCAGATGGACACGGCAAGCCCTGCCGGTGTCCGTGATGTTACCGGATCTCCGAATGGTACTCCCTGAAGGCCCGGAAGCTGGCGGAGAGGTGAGAATTTTAATCGATCAAAAAGATTTTGATCAATCAAAAAAATTAAAGATTAATCGATCAATTAAAAGTTAATTTGCACAGCCCTAAAAATAATCCAGACTAAAAGATCCAAATTCCTGAGGGAATTCAGATTATTAAGGAGGGACGGTGTATAGATGGCCAATTTACAACCAACACTTCAAAAGAAGAAAACAAAGTACTGTAAATCAAAACATTCAGTTCTTAGATTATCCTTGGCTGTCACTAGCACACCAAAAGAGTCAGCTTCTCTGACACTGTGGGCGATAATTCCCTTCCCTCAACTTAAACCTCTACAAATAGTCTATAAGAAAAAAATAGAAATCTTAAGGACACTTTTTGCTGATGAGAGTGATCCCTACCCTCCAAAAAACCTAGAGAACCCAAAAGGAGGGAGGGCAGGGGGGTCACAATAATTAACCCACTATTTGACTCTGTACTATTGAGATGAGTTGTAACCTTAGACTTTGTATAGCCCTATTGACACTATATATGCTGACTGTATAGGCTTAATTTTCATGCATCCGCTTGTAACCAATCAGCTCCTGTTGAGTCATACATATTGTCCCTTATCCAAGATGGCCCTCATAGAGCCTGACGTAGAGGCATGCATGCCTCGAACGCGCACACCTCCCCGTGACCTGACCCGGAAGTGATGCTCCGCCGCTGCGCTCCACCACTGTGTCCCACCGTGCTCCTGTCTCCACTCTTCTCCCCCCAGCATCGGAGGCTTACCGTCCCGCAGCCGCGGTAGATGGTATTTAGAGACACATACAGATGCCGGTTTCCTGACCAGCACTGGAATCGCACAGTCTCTCCCTGTTGTGGAAGATTGGAGCATCCATCCATCCAAAGAGCACAGTACCATCGGAGTTCACCTATCCCGGAAGTCTGCCACGGATGACATCACATATTGATATGCCCATGTTCCGTACAGTTTTGTGAGTAGTACCCTCATATGAATTGTTTTGCTTGTTTAATACATTTTATACTGCGCTTAGAGGGCGCCGCTTTTTGTCTGTTTATGCTGTTTCAGACCCGCTTCTTCTTGCCAGCTGGCAGCCCTCTCTGCGAAAGTACAACTTCATTACTAGTCATATAAACTTGATCCAATGGACTGAATATTTTTTTATATACATGCAAAAAGGTGTTTATTTTTTCCCCCCTTCCCATTTAAGGAATCTGACACTGGGGCCTCTTGCTGTTCGGTCTACAGCGTTCCTTGAGAAGATCTGTTACCTGTTACCTCTGCTGAAACTGTTCCTGAGATCCGGCTTGTTCCTGATTACCCCTGCCTTCCACCTGCCCTGACTTCGGCTTGTTGTGACCATTCTTCTGTCTCATCCTCTGATCCTTCTGCTGTCCGCCAGTTGTTTACCCAGCCTGAAACATGACTCTCCCTTTGGCCGCTGTACCTGTACCTGATCCGCCAACTAATGTATGAACTAGCCTGCTGGCACATGTTGCTGCCTGTACTACGGTACACCTCCCATGTTGCTGCTGCTCTCCGCTTCCAGTGCCTCTGCCTCCAGTCTGCAAGCCATCCAGTCTGCACCTGTACCTCTGACGCATTCCCCGGAGACCACGGAAGCCTCACTCAGCTCAAGCACCAGCATTACACCAGGCACTTGTGCCACTCTGCATTCCCAAACTCCCTGTCTGCTTTACCAGGGGTCCCGGGATCAGAGGAGTAAGGGCTGCCCCTCCCTGCAAATCGGGCTCAGCCACCAGGTACGTGACACCACCAAAGGCCCAATTTTTCTGCCCCTGTTTAACAGTGGCATGTAATTCCAATTCTTGATCTAATATTTCACAGCAGGGCCCGTTCCTGCACCCACCAAGATTAACTGTGAGGGCTTACAGTGTTGTGGCACCACCACCACCAAAGGCCCAATTTTCTGCAGAGTATATAGGGCAGGCAGTATAGGATATACAGGAGGTCCCCTACTTTCAAACATCTGACTTACAAACAGAGAGAGACACCAGGAAGCGAGAGGAAATCTACCCCTATGAAGGAAAATTCTCTCCTGTAAGAGTTAATATGGGAAAAAGGTGTCTCCACTGATGTTTTATTACCAATCATTGTTTCCCTACTAACCCACAATTTTCAAAACCAAATTGTCATTGAAAGTGAGGTGAAATCTTTTGAACAGGGGCACAGACAGCAAAACAAATGTTACAGTGGTGATAACCCTTCCCTATGCTATCCAAAAAGCTTAAAAATAGATTTTTTGTCTGGAACTACACTTAAATTTTTTTATCTGTTCCAAATTACAAACAGATTTAACTTAAGAACAAACCTACAGTCTCTATCGTTTTTGTAACCTGGGGACCGCATGTATACTGCTGTTCAGAGTATATTGGACCTTTTCTTTTTAATTGGGGACCCATACCGTTTTTCTTAATGATTTTCATCTATATTGTCGGGACCCGACAATACATTACAGCAGCAAGCAGTTTTAAATGACGTTTTTTCCTTAAGGCTGGATTCACACCTATGCGAATTGGTTGCGGCTTAAACCGCGTCTAATACGCAGAACATTTCTAAATACACTGGCCCAGATTCACAGAGCAATTACGCGTAATTTCAAATTTCGCGCGCCGTATCACTAGTTTGAATCCTCAAACCATGATACGGCGGCTTCGGGCTTCGATCCGAGAGGCTTACGTCTTCGTAAGCCTTCGGATCTACGCTGCGATATTTTTGCGGCCGCTGGCAGGAGTTTGCGTCGTTTTGATGCGTCGGGATATGCAAATGAGTTTTTACGGCGATCCACGAAGATACGAGCGGTCTTCGCAATCGCTTACGTCTATTTTTTTTTACGTACTGTTAGACCAGCTTTTTGCTGGTCTAACGGTGCGTAGCCCATGTTAAGTATGGCCGTCGTTCCCGCGTCAAATTTAATTTTTTTTTTTACGTAAGTCGTTCGGGAATAGAAATGTCCGTAAACGACGCTACTCAAACAACGAATGACGTAACGACGTGATTCGGGATACGACGCATGTGCGGGCAGATACAGTATGTCTGCAGGTTAGGCGTACTAACCAGCGGACATATCCGACGGGCAGCTCTCCGACGGAAAAATTTCAAAGCATGCTTTGGCCCTTTACCCTGCTCTATGATCAGCTGAGTCTGAAGGACTCTATGATCACAGAGAGCGTGCCGCAGGGGAGGAGGTCTATGGACGCCCTCTTGGCATTGAAAGCCTGTGCTGTAGCCAAAACAAGAAAGTGGTTGACCAAAAACTGATAGAAGTTATAAGACTGCTCTAACTGCTGATGAGAAAAGGTATTTAGCAGTTAATATTTACTAAAATATTGCATTTCCATGTTCTGTGTACTGTGGGAGACCAGATATAGTGAATGCAGGAACACTTTTAAATATTCTAAAAAAAAATAAAAGAAAATTGGCAAAAACATTAAAGCTTTCCCTTAACAGGAAAGAAGAACAATGCTTTTCAGGGATGTAGCTGAAGCGATATTAGACAGCGTAGATGTTAGAAATAGGTCTTTAACCACTTCAGCCCCAGACCATTTGGCTGCCCAAAGACCAGAGCACATTTTGCGATTCGGCACTGAATCACTTTAACTGACAATTGCGCGATCGTGCGACGTGGCTCTCAAACAAAATTGACTTCCCCACAAATAGAGAGTTCTTTTGGTGGTATTTAATCACCTCTACAGTTTGTATTTTTTGCCCACAAAAAAAAGGACAATTTTGAAAAAAAAATGCAATATTTTTTACTTTTTGCTATAATAAATATCACCAAAAAATATATAAAAAAATGTATTTTCCTCAGTTTAGGCCGATACGTATTTTTCTACATATTTTTGGTGAAAAAAATCCCAAAAAGCGTTTATTGATTTGTAGACACTATGGCCCAGATTCAGAGAGAATTAGATTCTCGTAGCGTATCAGAAATACACTACGCCGCCGTTTTTTTACCTGGCTCTACGTGGAATCCAGGTAGATTTTGTCCAGTAAACGACGGCGGCGTAGTGTATTTCTCCCGTCGCAATCCATCTGCGCGAGTAGGGGGCGTGAAGCATTTAAAATAGGCGCGTTCCCGCGGCGATCGAACTGCGCATGCTCCGTTCGCAAATTTCCCGCCGTGCATTGCGCGAAATCACGTCGTTACGTCGTAGTAGCGTCGTTTACGTACATTCCTATTCCCGAACGAGTTACGTTAAAAAAAAAAAATATTTTCAAATCGACGCGGGAACGACGGCCATACTTTACATGGGTTACGCACTGTTAGACTAGCAAAAAGCTCCTCTAACATTACGTAGCCAAAAAATGACGTAGGCGATTGCGAGGGACACTCGTACCTTCGTGGATCGCCGTAAAAACTAATTTGCATATCCCGACGCATGAAAACGACGCAAACTCCTCCCAGCGGCCGCAAAAATATCGCAGCGTAGATCCGAAGGCTTACGAAGACGGAAGCCTCTCGGATCGAAGCCCGAAGCCGCCGTATCATGGTTTGAGGATTCAAACTAGTGATACGGCGCGCAAAATTTGAAATGACTCCTGTCTAACACTAGTTAGACAGGCGTAATTGCTCTGTGAATCTGGGCCTATAACTTTTGCGCAAACCAAATAGGGGATATTTTTATGGCATTTTTATTAATATATATTTTTTTACTAATAATGGCTGCGATCAGCAATTTTTATTGTGACTGCGACATTATGTCAGACACTTTTGGTGCTATTTTGGGACCATTCACATTTATACAGCAATCAGTGCTATAAAAATGCACTGATTACTGTGTAAATGTGACTGGCAGTGAAGGGGTTAACCTGTAGGGGGTGCTGAAGGGGTTAAGCATGTCCTAGGGATGTGTTCTAACTGTGGGGGGGATGGGCTACGTGTGACACGACACTGATCACTGCTCCCAATCACAGGGAGCAGTGTTCTGTCACTAGGCAGAATGGGGAAATTATTGTTTACAGCAGCATTTCACTGTTTTTTCTCTCCGAGAGACGATTGCGGGACTCCTGGCAGACACTGAGTCCGCGGAACCTGCGGTAACACTCACGAAACTCGCAGCGTGTGCACCCACAATGCCGCGTCTTAAAGGGGACGTATATATACATCCATATACCCAGCTGCGCCATTCTGCCGACATACAGGTGAAATGCGAAAAATTTGATTATCGTGCAAAAGTTAATTTATTTCACTAATGCAACTTAAAAGGTGAAACTAATATGAGATAGACTCATTACATGCAAAGCAAGATAGTTCAAGCTGTGATTTGTCATGATTGTGATGATTATGGCTTACAGCTCATGAAAACCCCAAATCCACAATCTCAGAAAATTAGAATTTTACATGCAATCAATAAAACAAGGATTGTACATAGAACAATATCGGACCTCTGAAAAGTATAAGCATGCATATGTACTCAGTACTTGGTTTGGGATAATTTTGCAGCAATTACTGCCTCAATGCGGCGTGGCATGGAAGCTATGAGCCTGTGGCACTGCTGAGGTGTTATGGAAGACCATTTCAATAGCGGCCTTCAGCTCTTCTGCATTGTTTGGTCTCATGTCTCTTATCTTTCTCTTGACAATGCACCATAGATTCTCTATGGGGTTCAGGTCAGGCGAGTTTGCTGGCCAATCAAGCACAGTAATCCTACGGTCATTGAAACAGGTTTTGGTGCTTTTGGCAGTGTGGGCAGGTGCAAAGTCCTGCTGGAAAATGAAGTCTGCGCGTCCCCATAGAGCTTGTCTGTGCAAGACCCTGGACTTAAAGGGGTTGTAAAGGATAATTTTTTATTTTCTAAATTGGTTCCTTAAGCCAGTGCATTGTTGGTTCACTTACCGTTTCCTTTAATTTCAATTCTAAATGTTTTTTTTCTTTGTTTTCTTTGTCTACATTTCTCACTTTCTGTTCCTCCTCAGTAAGGTGTTCAGTAAGCAGTTCTAAATGACTTTCCAGCGCTCGGATGATGGTGGAAAGCTTACTGAGGAGAAACAGGAAGTGAGAAATTCAAACAAAGAAAAAAAACATTTAGGCCTCGTACACACGATCAAATCTGTATGCTGGAAACGGTCTGCTAGACCGTCCCAGCAGACAGATTCGATCGTGTGTACGGGCGAGCAGACAGATTTGGCCACCCGACAGATTGGAAAGCATGCTTACCAATCCGTCGGCTGGGAACCCGTTCCGCCCGACATGTCTGCTGGTTAGTACGCTAACCAGCAGACATGTCTTCTCGCACACGCGCCGAATGGTTTCGAGGCATGCGCGGAAGTGTTTTACTTCCTGGTGTGGTGACGTGGCGGCGTCAACGTCACCGCCACGTCACTGCCACGTCAGCGAGCTGTCTGCTGGTGGGGATTTTGGTTTGCTCGTGTGTACACGCGAGCAAACCAAAATCCAAACAGACAGATCTGTTCAAATCGGTAGGTCCGACCGATTTGAACAGATAGATTGCCTCATGTGTATGAGGCCTTAGAAGGGAAATCAAAGGAAAAGTTAAGTGAACCAACAATGCACTCGCTTCAAGGAACCTATTTAGAAAATAAAAGTCAAACCTTTACAACCCCTTTAATGCAGCACAGTGGACCAACACTAGCAGATGACATGGCTCCCCAAATCAACACAGACTGTGGAAACTTCACACTGGAATTCAAGCTTGCAGTGTGTCCCTCTCCATTCTCCCTCCATACTCTGGCTCCTTGGTTTCCAAATGAGATCATTAGAAAAAGAGGACTTTGGACCACTAAGCAACAGACCAGGTCTGTTTTTCTGTACCCCAGGTAAGACGCTTCTGACGTTGTTTGTTGTTCAGAGTTGGCTTGACAAGAGGAATACGACATTTGAAGCCCATGTCTAGGATCCGTTTGTGTAGTGGCTCTTCATGCACTCCAGGCTCAGTCCACTCCTTGTGAAAGTCCCCAACACTTTTGAATGGAATTTTTCTGACAATCCTCTCCAGGCTGCGGTCATCCCTGCTGCTTGTGCACCTTTTTCTTCCACACTTTTCCCGTCCACATAACTCTCTATTAATGTGCTTTGATACAGTACTTTGGGAATCACCTTTTGAGGCTTTCCCTCCTTATGGTGTCATTGATGGTTTTCTGCACAACTGTCTGGTCAGCAGTCTTTCCCATGATTGTGATTCTACTGAACCAGACTGAGAGATCATTTAAAGGCTCAGGAACCCTTTGCAGGTGCTATGGCTTAATAAGCTGATTAGAGACTAGAATATTGCACCTTTACACAATATTATAATTTTCTGAGATTGTGGATTTGGGGTTTTCATGAGTTTTAAGCCATAATCATCACAATTATGACAAATTACAACTTGAACTATCTTGCTTTGCATGTAATGAGTCTATCTCATATACTAGTTTCACCTTTTAACTTGCATTAGAGAAATAAATAAACTTTTGCACGATATTCAATTTTTTTTGAGTTTCACCTGTATTTAGTCGTGCAGCGATCAGGAAGGGGTAAAATTGCATCATGTACACAACAGGCGTGCAGGGACTGGTAATAGAAAATTCAAAGAAATTTGATTGGGTACAAAACAAACCCACAGAGAAGAGTATTATAGTAATCAAAAGACATCTAATTACAGAATGCATCATGTATCATGAATAAGAAAAAGTCATATGCAAGAGATGTTCCATGACTGAAAATAGCATAAAGTTAGGCTACCCATAGAGCTAAATTAGTAACAGTTTATATCAAATGTAATGTTGCATTAGCCATATTTTTTAAGAAAAGAAAACCACCACAAAGGGCAAACAAAGCAGAAAAAAGGGATTTGTGGCTATAGCATTGTTGCCTTTTTCTATTTATTATGTGTCTATCTTTTCAATATAAGAGAATCAAAGTATTGCACACAATATGCTCTTTTATTTGTAAGTTAATGTACTTATGACATTATCGGTTGAAAGCCTTGTATTGATATTATCAGATTATCTGGATCTATTGTATATACCTTAGTCAAGTCCTTTTTTGATTTTGGAACAACATGTCAAACAAAAATCTGGCAAGCAATGGATTGTCTGCTAGTCTGGCAAGCACTTTGTTGGGTCTAAGGCCACGTACACACGATCAGACCGGTCCGATGAGACTGGTCCGACGGACCGTTTTCATAGAACCACGCTGAAGTGGTCTGATGGTCTGATGTGCGTACACACCATCAGTCCAAAATCCCATCGGACCAGAACGCGGTGTTGTAGAACACAACGACGTGCTGAAAAACGAAGTTCAATGCTTCCAAGCATGCGTCGACTTGATTCTGAGCATGCGCAGGTTTTTGGTCCGATGCTTTTGTGTACTAACCATCGTTTTGGTCCGATGGACAGGTGTCCATCGGACAGATTTTAAAGTAAGTTTTAAAACTTTGATCCGATGGACAACAGTCTGATGGGCCGTACACACAATCAATTTGGTCCGATGAAGCTGGTCTTCAGGCCAGTTTCATCGGACCGGTCTGATCGTGTGTACGCGGCCTAAGGGTAGCCAAAAAACATTACTGTAAGGTTTAAGTTGAACTTTAAGCAAAATACATAGTTGTTTACCTGTCAACGTTAGTAATTTAGCAAAAAAAAAAAAAGTTCTCTAAGTACCCCCCCCCCCCCAGCAAACATCCAATCCCACTCCACCATCACCTCTGTCCCCACTGCACCTCTTGTCCTCTGATGACTTTTGCACCCCCTTGTCTAATGGTCACCATTGCACCCCTCACCCACTGCTCACCCCACTTACAGACTATGCAGAACTCTTCCCCCTGAAACTTACTTACACTGCGGATTCCTGCCCTCCTCCCCACACAAGAGAACAATGCACCAACCCTGTCTCCCTTCCAAACATATAATACAGCTCTCCAGACCCCTCTTTACCCATAATACAATACATAATATCTCCCCATGAAGAATATAGCCCCCTTTCCCCTTTTTGAGGTCAAGTGTGCAGCTGCAATGTGACCAGAATGCATTGCTAAATATTGACCAGTGACTGAGCAGCAGGCTAATAATTACACAATCTCAGGGCGTGTAAGGCCGCGCACACACGATCGGTCCTAACCGATGAAAATGGACTGAAGTTCAGTTTCATCGGCCCAAATGTACCGTGTGTACAGCCCATCGGTCTGTTGTGCTTTGGACCAAAGTTTTAAAACTTGCTTTAAAATTGGACTGATGGACGCCTGACAATCGGTTCAAACCGATCGTTAGTACGCAGACGGAAGAATGTCCTATTTTTCTTCCGTCCGGCCAAACGGATCGGATGCAAACAGACAGACGGTCCGTTTCCATCCGACTCCCCATAGGGGAGAGCGGAGGAGAGACAGGGCGGTCCCTGCACAGTGTGCGGGGACCGCCCTGTCCGCCGACAGCTGAGCGGAGACCCCCCGCTGAGCTGCCAGACACACGGAGCGGACCGAAAAACGGTCCGCTCCGTGTGAAAGGACCCTTAGACGTGATTTCCTATTGGGAGTATCTCACCAAAAATGAAATTTTTGTTGCAGGGGATGCCTGAAATCTGATTTGAATTTAAGTGTAGACTTTTGGGAAAAGCAGTAAGTCAATCACACAAGCAGTAAATTACAAATCTGCGGGGTGTTCTATTCACATTCGATGTACAGAACACCTCCAGGTTGCCATATTGCATATTACAGCATTGCAGATTGAAAAGGAAAGTTAATGTTTAATAACATTCAATTAAAATGTGATTTGTGTTGCAATTGTATACGCTATATTATTTATTTTATTTGCTATTTTTTCCCCCATGAAAGTGGAGTTACCCTTTAAGCTGCATAGGTTTTTTTTTAGTGTCAGGGTGGTAAGGATGTGGAACTATGATCTATCTTCCACAATCTGTGATGTCAGTGGGGAGTATTGATATTTTTTACCACTTAAGGACCGGAAGGATTTACCCTCTTAAAGAGGAAGTAAACCCTGATGGGGTTTACTTCCTCTATCTTTTCCTGAAAAGGTAAATTATAATAAGCTACTATGCATTGCATAGTAGCCCATTATATGACACTTACCTGCAGGAGAAGCCTGCACTGTCACCGTCTTACATGCTGGCAGCGAGCATCCATCTTCACCCCTCTTCTTCCGGGGGGCGCGAAATCCGGAATGACCCCGACTTGAAACGGCACAGTGTTGAAGTCGTCGCTTGGGGAAATTGCAAATATCCCAGAGACCGTGTAGGTCTCAGAGATATTGCAAGCACCTATAGGCAAGCCTTAATCTAGGCTTACTTGTAAGTGTAAGTTGTCCCTTGCATGGTCATGAGACGTTGTACCCAAACAAAATTGATGTTCTTGTTTTCCCACAAATAGAGCTTTCTTTTGGGGGTATTTGAACACCTTTGCAGTTTTTTTTTTTTGCGCTATAAACCAGGAAAGAGCGGCAATTTTGAAAAAAAACCTATATTTTTTAACTTTTTTGCTATAATAAATATCCCAAATAAAAAAATATAATATAACGAATTTCTTCATTAGTTTAGGCCAATATGTATTCTTCTACATATTTTTGATAAAAAAAAAAATCGCAATAAGAGTATATTTGCACAAAAGTTATATTGTCTACAAAATAGGGGATAGATTTATGGCATTTTTATTTTTTTACTAGTAATGGCAGTGATCTTGCGATTTTTATCAGGACTGCGACGGACAGATCGGACACTTTTGACACAATTTTGGGACCAAAAGTGATCAGTGCTATAAAAATGCACTGATCACTGTGTAAATATCACTAGCAGGGAAGTGGTTAACATTGGGGGGCAATCAATGTGTTCCCTGGGAGGTGTTTCTAACTGTGAGGGATGGGACTGACTGGAGAGGAGACAGATCACTGTTCCTAATCACTAGGAACAGCAGACCTCTCTCTCCTCCCCTGTCAGAACGGGGATCTGTCTGTTTACATTGACAGATCCCCATTCTGGCTCTCTGTGGAGCGATCGCAGGTGGCCAGCGGACATTGCGGCCACCGGTCAGGCGACGTACAATGATAGAGATTCGCCCAGGAGAGCGGCTTGTCCTTAAGCAGTAAAAAAAACTCTTGGATGCAATGGACATGCATCTTATTGAACACAACATACAGGGATATGGAAAATGATTACCAACATTGACACATATCCACCTTTATCAGGTTGAAATGGATGGACCATTGTCTTTATTCGACCTAACCTACTATAAAACTATATATTTATTGACTATGCTAAATCAGCAAAATAAAATAAACATGTTGATATTATTTGTAGGTTCTATAGGAATTATGCCGCGTACACACGATCATTTTTTGCGATGAAAAAAAACGATGTTTTCAATCATGAAAAAAAACAAAGTTTTTCAAACTTCATTTTCCAAAACGACGTTGCGTACACACCATCGTTTTTCTACAAAGCTCTAGCAAAGCGTGGTGACGTACACCATGTTCGACGGCACTCTTTTCCATTGAAGCTCCGTCTCATAACTTGCTTCTGAGCATGCGTGGGTTTAAAAATGTCGTTTTCAACATCGTTTTGCCCACACACCATCACTTTTTATGACACAAAAAACACCGTTTTGAAAAACGACACAAAAAATTCAAGCATGTTGGAATTTTTTTTTGGTCGTTTTTCTTTTAAGACAAAAAACAATGTTTTGCCCACACACGATCAATTTAAATTTTTTTAAAAAACATTACAGTACCATCCGTGAATTTTAATATGCATTTGAATTAAGTGATATTCTTATATTCTTTTACAGTAGTCATCTTGATTAGATATGAATAATAAATAGTTGCAATATCACTGCAGTGTGCTCCAAAAATAAGAAATACCAAGAGCATACAGTATTTTAAATATAACTTCTCATTTAACGGTTTTAAACAGTTTGCCTAAAACAGTTTAATTATAATGGATGAAGCAGTAAAAAACATTTACACTATGTTTTTTTAGAGGTGAAGTGGACTCAGATTCATAATTTCATCAGTAATAAACTCAAAGCATATCAATAATGAAATAATGAAGATAAATTGTAAAGGTCATCCTACCAATGACAACAAGAGTTTGAGACTGCTGTTGTCCATTATACATAACCATGTCCTTGAGGGCATGGCTCACACGCATGCTTTGTGATTGGTTTTTCTATAATGATTTTATACACAGCATAAATCTACATTCACAAGCAGAAGTCACACAGAAGTAGTAGCAAAGTATAAATAAAGATATTTTTTCCTTTGGGAAGAAGTGCACGATTCCTTCCTAACTGCAATGTCAAACTGACCTTCTGTTGCACAGCGTCATGGATTTTCTGCATAGGAAGCAGCTTCTTGGTGTTTGCTTGAGAAGAAACACAATAACTTTACAAGTCTGAGTTGACTTGACATTTAGGATCGTCATGATTTATTTTAGCGTATACTGATTTACTTTGAGCTAACTCTGTTTCATTCACGTTAAATTGGGTAATGTCTGTGGGCTCTCCCAATGCATCCTTCCAGTTTGCTTTTCCTTTCTGTATCACTGGCTGCTAACCAGGGATGGCTTTTTCATAAAGTACACACTTTTTTTTTACAGCATTGCAGGAGCTCAGGTCCCTGCACAACAAAGCCTTCTCAGCTAGAAATATTCTATGGCCATACTTATTATTCTTAAGCCTGTTATATCAGCAGTGCTACAGAGAGACTTTATTAAAATTGTAAGCCTTTTTTTCAGCTCAGGCGGCGTACACACCTCGCTGGAAGCTGCATTCCAGCGAGAACCTCGGCCGTGTGTACGCTCTCGGCGAGCATCCCGTCGGGAATGCCGTCGAGCAGAAATAGAGAGCATGTTCTCTATTTGCTCGACGGCCCGCCTGGATGAATGGCTGGTTGCCATTCCCGACGGGCGAGTCGCCGAATCTGACGGCCGGCAGAGAACCTCGACGGGCGGAACGATGTGTTCTGCCCGTCGAGGTTCTCTGCCGTGTGTACGCGGCTTCAGTCTTCGCCATTATTCTCATCATCCTCAGTCTATTACATACAGAGCCGGACTGGGACATAAAATAGGCTCGGCATTTTTGACTGAGCAGCCAATTTTTCCAGGGACAGGCGTTCGCGGGACGGGAGTGGTTGGTGACGAGAATTCACAGAGTCGGTCCTCCTCACTGTAATGTAAAGGGACACTGTGATAAAATGGCAGTCCCCCTTATATCCAGGGCCGTCTTAATAGCATCATGGGCCCCTGGGCAAAGTAATGCTCTGAGGCCCCTACAATGGAGACAGTGCAGGTAAACAAAAATCAAGTAGATAGTAGTGTTGCTCATGAATATTCGCATTGCGAATATTCGTTACAAATTTTGCATATTCGAGTATTCGTGAATAAATCGAATATCACGGTGAATATTCGATATTGCGAATATTCGTATTTTTTCAAATTTATTTTTAAAACAGATCACATCCTAGTGATCTCCATCGAAGTCTAAAAGCATTGCTGGTATGATTAGAGACCCTGGGCCGAGTAGCTGAGGCGATCCTTTTATGTTGCCGAATATGCGCAATGCGAATATTCGTATTACGAATATTCGCGAATATTTTCTCTGCCCTTCTGTGTTTTGTATATAAAAAAATAAATAAATAAATAAATTAGCTTTAGTTTAGTCATATAAGTTTGTGTAAGTAGAGTTAGTGTTTAGTGCATATTAGTTTAGTAATCCAGGAAATGATCTCCGTTTTCGCGTGTTGACGAGAATTTCGCAATCAATTTCGCATTCGCATTAGCGAAATTTTGCATTCGCATTAGCGAAATTTCGCATTCGCATTAGCGAAATTTCGCAAAATTTTTTTTTTTGATAAAATATCACGAATATTCGATATTAACGAATATTTCACGAATATTCTTCTTTATATTCGTGAAATATCGCAAAATCAAATATGGCATATTCCGCTCAACACTAGTAGATAGGAGGTAGGTGATATCTAGAGTGTAGAGGGGTCAGAGTGCTGGGGGCATATCTGGGATGTAGAGGGGCAGCCCAGGCTCAAGGACCAGCTGCTTTGTGGAAAGGTCAGGGCCCCCCATGCAGCTCTGCTAATATCACAGTGTCCCTTTACATTATAGTGCCCCTAGCAATCACAGTGCAGTGATAGTGCCCCCTTTTCTCTCTAATCACAGTACCCTTGTCACAAATGTTATGTCAACCTCAGTGCAGGTGGTCAGACACTATAGCTAGCTTCTGTGTGCTTCACCTATAGCAGCCCCCTTTCTTTTAAAGGGGTTGTAAAGACAAAAATATTTTCCTCTTAAATTAAAGTCTGACAGTAGCTAATAAAGTAAAAAGTAATGTTTTGCATTATAACTAGTTTGATACCAGTTGAAATCTAGCTGTTTTATTCACCTGCAGCACTCCTGAATCGTTATTCTCACTGACTTCCTGGTTTGCGGTGCACATTCATTCTTGCTACATCACGGCCTAATGGGAACTACTATAGAGTGTTTTGTTTGTTAATATCAGGTGACTGAGCAGATCAATCACCTAACAGGTAAACAGAGACAGGGGAAAAGCAACAGCCAACACCTGTATACTGGAATGAGGAACAGGGGCACTAAATGACCATGACATTACCCCACCCCTGAGGACCTGAGGAACCTTAAAAAGACTGGTTGGACATCCAGCAGAGGACCATCAGACTAGGGTTGCCACCTGTTCGGGATCCACCCGGACAGTTCGGGTTTGGAATCATGCGTCCGGGTTTCACACTGTCTGAGACCCGGACACATTATTCACACTGGACTAAGTTTCCCCTCCCCCTTCTCACTCCTCCCTCTAAGTAAGTAGGCCAAGGTAAATCAGGGTTCTTAGAGCACTCATTACATCAGAGCTCCCCATTTGCACCAGAGGCCACAGTGCTCCCCCTTACATCAGAGTCCTTGCCGTACACCAGAGCATCCCTTATGTTAGAGTCTCCAGAGTTTTCCCTTACATCACAGTTCCCAGAGTTCTCTCTTACAGTGAAAGGGTAACACTGGGGATTCAGATGTAAAAGGGTAACTCTGTGGACTCTGATGTAAAGGGGTAACTATGTGGACTCTGACGTAAAGGGGTAACTCCGTGGACTTTGATGTAAAGGGGTAACTCTGTGGACTTTGATGTAAAGGGGTAACTCTGTGGACTTTGATGTAAAGGGGTAACTCCGTGGACTTTGATGTAAAGGGGTAACTCCGTGGACTCCGTGGAAAAAAAGATTGAAAGCCCAACCTGGCTAAATGAGGCAGTTTATCAAAAAGGGTAAATTAAACCTCTTAGACCGGTTAGGTCTAAGAGTCCAGGTTACAAAAAAGCCCTGAATAAGAAAAGGCAGAAGGCACAGAGGGCATGGGCCAGACCGGCACAATTAATGCAGTTGTCGACAGAGCTGCGTCACCAAGTGCAGCGGCTGCCTGAAATACATCACCAGAAGGTCCTGAGTAAGAAAAAAAAGGAAGTTCAATGGGCATGAGCTGAACTGGTGTAACTGATGCAGTGGTTGAGTGGACCATATCACCAGGTGTAGCGACTATCTGAATCTCATCACCAGAGAGTCCAGAACAAGAAAAAGCAGAAAGTTCAATGGGCGTGGATTGAACTGGCCCTCTTTTACTCTCTGCTCATTGTGCAGATCTCCAGCTCCTTGCTTACCCTGGTCCCTTACATCATAGCTTGCAGTGTCCCCCTTACATTTTTTATTGGATTGAGGTCTGGGCTTTGACTAGGGCATTCCAACACATTTACATGTTTCACCTTAAACCACTCAAGTGTTGCTTTAGCCGTGTTTTGGGGGTCATTGTCCTGCTGGAAGGTGAACCTCCATCCTAGCCTCAAATCACACACAGAGTAGTACAGGTTTTGCTCGAGAATATCCCTGTATTTAGCACCATAAATCTTTCCCTCAACTCTGACCAGTTTCCCAGTCCCGACTGCTGAAAAACATGCCCACAGCATGATGCTGTCACCACCATGTTTTACTGTCTGGATGGTGTTCTATGGGTGATGTGATGTGTTGGGTTTTTACCAGACAGCATTTTCTTTGATGGACAAAAAGTTCAATGTTAGTCTCATCAGACCAGAGCACCTTCCACCAGACATTTTTGGAGTCTCCTACATGCCTTTTCACAAACTCAAAACGTGCCATTTTTTTTTTTTTTTTGCTGAAAGTAATGGCTTTTTTTCTGGCCACTCAATGGCTTATTGTCTTCCTATGCAGAGTTCCACATCTACTCGAGTCTCTGCTGTGGAACTCTGCAGCTCCTCCAGGGTTACCTTGGGTCTCTGTGCTGCCTCTCTCATTAATGCCCTCCTTGCTTGGTCCGTGTGTTTTGGTGTGAGACCATCTCTTGGCAGGTTTGCTGTTGTGCCATGTTCTTTCTATTTGGTTATGATAGATGCAGGGCTGATCCGCCCTATACGCTAGCCACGCAAGCTGCTTAGGGCCCCGAGTAATACTCGGGGCCCCCGATTTTCTGCTATGTCTGCTATTTTTTTCCTGTAAATGGTAAATTCGGCCACAGTGGCCGCTGATTGGCTGGCTGGCTGCAGTGCATTCTGGGAGTTGTAGTTTGAACCACGCTTAAGTTCCTGGTGGTGGTGGGTGGAACTGAGCACTGCAGCAATAGGCATGCCCTAATCACCTCCTGCACGTTACATATTTGTCAACAGCAGTGACTGTCCTGCCACAGCTCAATCCTGGGATCAGGGCTGTGAAGACAGAGATTGCTTGTAGTGTGCAGAAGCTTCCAATCCCATTTTTTTCCGATCTCCCCCAAGTCTTCTGTGTGTTTTGATTTGTGCCCTCATTCATTCAGGAGGATTTGTTTGAAGAGTGATGAGAATAATTAAGCTAATACAAAGGCTCGGAAGAGCAGAGTGTGTATGGGGGAGTCGGCTGGGTTTTCAGCCTTGCTCACAGTGAACAGATATCTTGGAAACTGGCACATATCACTATATAAAAAAAAAACAACACTCTGTGTATGTCCAAATGTGTAGAAACTTTATAACCATTCAATTTAACCCTGTGTAAATTCCCCACATAAACAAAACACTTTGGGCCAGATTCACGTACATCCCGTGCCGGCGTAGCGTAAGCCATTTACACTACGCAAACCGCAACTTACTAGAGCAAGTGGCGTATTCTCAAAGCACTTGCTCCGTAACTTGCGGCGGCGTAGTGTAAATGGCCCGGCGTATCCCCGCGTAAATCGAAGAGGGCGGCTTGAACTTAAATTAAGCGCGCCCCCGCGCCAAACGAACTGCGCATGCGTCGGCCGAAAAAAAAACCCAGTGCGCAGGCTCCAACTCACGTCAGAAAACGTAGATGAAACCGACACAATGCCCTATTCGCGAACGACTTAGTTAAACGACGGAAAAAGACGATGCTGTCCCGGCACCATACTTAACATGGCATACGACGGATCTTCGTAAACTTACCCTTCATATAGCAGGGGTAAGTTTACGCTTACGGAAACTACGTAAACGATGACGAGGCGGCGTAAAAACATTTGGGAATCGGCGTATCTTTCTCATTTGCATAAGCAAATGAGAAATCAACGTAAACGCCACCTAGCAGCCGGCGTAACATTACATTTAAGATCCGACGGTGTAAGTGACTTACGCCAGTTGGATCTTAGCGTAAATCCGGTGTATCATGTTTTCAGGATAGAAAACAATGATACGCCAATGGGAAATTCGAATTATGCCGGTGTATCTGTAGATACACTGGCGTAATTTTTTTGAGAATCTGGCCCTTTATATACATGTTAACTGTCCTCAATAAACAGAGCAGAGCACCATGTTCAGTTATTTACATGGTAGTGCAATTGTATGAACACTGATTATCTAAAGAATAATTTTTTATTGAAAATTGTTATTTTGCATCTACTCAGTAAGGTAAGGTGACCAGATTTTTAAAATGAAATCCGGGGACATTTTTTTTTTTTTTTACTAGTAATGGCGTCAATCAGCGACTTTCTGCTCATCGCCACCGCAGTTGGCCTCACAGCCTATCGAGTCTTACTCTACAGGCCCCGGGTACTACTCCACCAGGGAAGGCAAGGAGATAAACAGGCAAGCGGCTGGCCGGGACTTGAGCCAAGGCAGAAGAACATGCAAGCGGAGCTGAATGGGCATGCACCCGAAACTGAAGAAATATTCCCTCTGACAAGCACATGATCATCAGAAAGGGGCACAGATAATGGGGAAAAAAATAGACCCCCTAAGCTAGTAGGATCAGCGGAGCGGGGTGTGTAATTCAGATTTTTTAAAAATTATTCTGCACTGATTGTCTTTGAAATTGCCACAGTCCCTGTTCAAATCCAATCCAGGGACAAAACTGGGGACAGACTTGGTCCGGGGACAGTGTCCTCAATTCGGGGACTGTCACCGGAAAACAGGGATGTCTGGTCACCCTACAGTAAGGCCCCTTTCACACCAACAGACTGTATGTCAGTTTTTTCATCCATCCGTTTACGGATGAAAAGGGGACATACATGTATGCCTATGGGATAGCGGATGTCAGGGGATAAACATCCACTGACACCCGATCTCATCAGTCCCCGCTATGTGTCACGTACCTGGGTGAAGTCTGAAATGACGAGGTTAGCCTTTCTTGAATCTCCGGCCCTGGTCCCGCTGGGAGTGGAGACAGGGGAAACCAAGGGCCAGGGAAGACACGAGTGCCTGTAGATGTGACTTGGGAAGCCCGCAACCGGTGATGCAAGTCCACCAAGGCAGGAAGTCGCAGCAGGTTGCAGCAGCGAAGTCGCAGCAGGTTGCAGGGATGGAGTCGCAGCAGGTTGCAGCAGCGAAGTCGCAGCAGGTTGCAGTGACGAAGTCGCAGCAGGTTGCAGCAGCGAAGTCGCAGCAGGTTGCAGTAGCGAAGTCGCAGGTACCCGGGAGGTAGAGCGGAGCCAAACAGGGAGCAGGATCGTGGTCACATGGGAAGCCGGGTTCAGCAACGAGCGGGCAGCGAGGTACCAAGTCATCAGGCAGGAAACAGGGTCACGTGGAAAGCCGAGATCAGGAACCAAGAGTCAGGGGTGAAGTGAGTCCAAAACAAGGTCAAGGAAGCCAAGGATCAGTAACCGGGATCAAGAGCACGGGACAGGCACAGGACACAGGAACCAGAACCGCTGAGATCCGTCAGCACTCGGCTAGGGTCAGAGCATCCTTTAACCCCTTCCATACAGGGCATTTTCACCCCCTTCCTGCCCAGACCAATTTTTAGTTTTCAGCGCTGTTGCACTTTGAATGACAATTGCGCGGTCAGGCAATACTGTACCAAAATTAAATCATTATGTTTTTTTCCCCACACAAATAGAGCTTTCGTTTGGTGGTATTTGATCATCTCTGCGGTTTTTATTTTTTGCGCTATAAACAAAAGAAGAGCGACAATTTTAAAAAAAACACAATATGTTTTCCTTTTTATTTAATACATCTCACAATATTTTTTTTTAAAAAAACTTTTTTTCCCCTCAGTTTAGACCGATACGTATTTTACGTATTTTTGGTAAAAAAAAACCGCAATAATCGTATATTGATTGGTTTGCGCAAAAGTTATAGCGTCTACAAAATAGGTGATAGATTTATGGCATTTTTATTTAATTTTTTTTACTAGTAATGGCGGCGATCTGCGTTTTTTTTTTTGTGACCGTGACGTTGCGGCGGACATATCGGACACTTTTGACACGTTTTTGGGACCGTTCACATTTACACAGCGATTATTGCTATAAAACTGCACTAATTACTGTGTAAATGTGACTGGCAGGGAAGGGGTTAACACTAGGGGGCGCTGAAGGGGTTAAAATGTGTCCTAAAAGTATGTTCTAACTGTAGGGGGAGGGGGACTCACAGGGGGAGGAGATCGATGTGTGTTCCTCTGTACTGGGAACACACATCAGTCTCCTCACCGCTGACAGGAGGTGGATCTGTGTGTTTACACACACAGATCCACACTCCTGCCGTGATTGCCGGAAATCGCGGGTGCCCGGCGGCAATCACGGCCGTCGGGCACACGCGCGGGATCGCGGGTGGTGCCGCGGGCGCGCGCGCGCCGCCGGCGGCGCGCGCGCGCGCGCGCTAGAACGCCGTGAAGACAGGACGTTGTGCAACGTCCTGTCTCATCGGCAAGGGGATCACCATGACGTGATTCCCCTATACGGCGGTAGGGAAGGGGTTAAATAGACTGTTTGGCGCCAATGGACGCGGGGGCGCGCGCTCCCGTGCAAATGCGCGTGCACGCGCGCGCACCCGCAAATTCGCGGGGACAGCTCTAGTAGCTCTCTTACACTATGTTCCAATTCTGCAAACGGACGAAAATCCTAGTTTTCCATCCATCTGCAGATCGGATCAGATGAACACGGACAGACAGTCCGTGTTCATCCAATCCCCCCATAGGGGAGAGTGTATATCTGACAGGGCGGTCCTTGCACAGTGTGCGGGGAACACCCTGTCATCTGCTGGGATCAATGGAGCGATCCAAGTTGAGCAAGCAGATGAGACATGTACGGAAAGGGCCCTTAGGCTTTTTTCACACACACGTGCATAGGCGTGGTTTACATGCATTACATGTAGGGCAGCCCATTAATTTCAATGGGCTGCCCTACACACGAGCAGCAAGGAAATTAAGTCCTGAATCTTTTCCAAAAGTGTGCGGCACCCTGTAGTTTGGTCCACATTAATAAACAAAAAACTGCGCTAATTCAAAAAATGTACATATAAAAAAACATTGATGTTTTTAAGGCTGCAGCTGTCGTGTGATAACACTAGGACACATAAAAAACAAAAGCAAAGCCGCGCCAATAGGAGGTATATACCAAACACTGTATAAATATTTAGGCAAAAAAATGTGAACCATGCAACATATATCAACAGGTTTAGATAGTCCACATGTTTTTGGTCCACATGTTTGCAGATGCATGGAGGTGCCAATAACAAAGAATGGCACCGCTACACGTCTGCTTAAGGACAGCATATTTCCTTGCATGTTTGGAAGCTTGCAACTTTGCATGTGTTACCCACATACTCCCCACTCTCATACCCTCCACACTCTACTCTCCTGTACATACTCCCCAGAGACATATGAAGTCCTGCCTAGATGTGAACTTAGCCTTACCGTGTTTCGCTTTTACTCCCCACACTTCTCTCCTGTACATACTGCCCACTCTTATACCCCCCACACTTCTCTCCTGTACATACTGCCTACTCTCATACCCCCACACTTCTCTCCTCTACATACTGCCCACTCTCAAACCCTCCACACTCCTGTACATACTGCCCACTCTCTTTTTTTTTTCAAAAATGTATTTATTAAACATTATTTTCCAGCTATACAACAATAAATACATATTATACTATACAACAAATAAATACACATTATACACATGCACACATATATACATTGTCTCAAAATAATACTAAATTTTTTATACCATCCTACCACTGTCTATACTACCTATCAGTTGCGTTACATTCCCCCCTATCTAGAAGATTAATTCTCTTAATTTGTATCTTCCTTTTACCACTCCTTAATCCCACTGGTATTAATCGGGGTAGGCAGAATTCTTTGAGGTAATGGAGCGGCTTTTTACGAGGTAATCCTAAGAAATTGAGAGGAGGCCAGGGAGAGGGGAAAGAAGCGGAGAGCGAGAGGGAGAGAAAGAGAGAGAGAGAGAGAGAGAGAGAGAGAGAGAGAGAGAGAGAGAGAGAGAGAGAAAGAGAGAAAGAGAGAGAGAGGAGAGAGAGAGAGAGAGAGAGAGAGAGAGAGAGAGAGAGAGAAACCCCAAAAAAGGATTAATGATAAAATGTGTTCGATAAATAAGGGGGATAAATAATAACCCCTATATGTTAAGGCTAAAGGCCCAAAGTGATGTGGGGCTAAAAAAAAAAAAAAATATGGAGGGTTATGGGATAATAATATGTGTTCAGTATATAAAGGGGGAAAATGAGAAAAAATAATTCCCCTGGAGGTTAGGGCCTAAGGTCCTAAGTGCTTATCAAAAATAAAAATAAATGGATAGAGTGATATTATTGTGTTCAATAAGTGAAGGAGATCGGAGAGAAAAAAAAAAAGAGAAAAGGAGCTAAAATACTAATTTTGCGATCAGTGTACAGGGGGAAATAATGAGTACCCTAAAATTTGGGCACAGATACTAAGTGGTGAAAAAAAAAAAAGGGGGAAGAAAAAAATAATAATAATAATATTGTGTTCAATGTATGAAGGGGGAACAGGGTCCCCTATATATTAGGGCACAAAAACCTAAGTGAGAGAAAAAAAAAAGAGAAAGGAGCTAAAATACTAATTTTGTGATCAGTGTACAGGGGGAAATAATGAGTACCCTAAAATTTGGGCACAGATACTAAGTGGTGAAAAAAGCATACTGCCCACTCTCATACCCGCCACACTCCTCTCCTGTACATACTGCCCACTCTCATACCCTCCACACTCCTCTCCTGTACAAACTCCCCAGAGACATATGAAGTCCTGCCTCTTGGACCAGCTCCTGTGATGGATGTCATACTGGTCGTGTGATGTCCATCTTATGAGCCAGTCTTGCAGGTGGGACTTAATGTGACAATGGCTGGGTAAGCAGGAGATACCCGCACTGTGTAAACCGGCGGCTCTCCTCTCTCCCCGTGCACTGGCAAGGCTGCGCTAATGGGCACTGCTGTCTGATCAGGCTGAATTGATGAGCACAGATAAGGCTGAGCTGATGGGATGGGCGCTGGTGAGGTTGCATTTATGGCCGCTGGTGAGGCTGCATTTATGGCAGCAGGTGAGGCTGCATTTATGGCCACTGGTGAGGCTGCATTGATTGGCCACTGGCGAGGCTGCATTGATTGGCCACTGGCGAGGCTGCATTGGATGGGCACTGGCGAGGCTGCATTGGATGGGCACTGGTGAGGCTGCATTGGATGGGCACTGGCGAGGCTGCATTGGATGGGCACTGATCAGGCTGCATTGATGGGCACTGGTAAGACTGCTTAAAAAAACAGGTGGGCATGAATAGTGAGCTGATTTGATGGTTTAATGGGCCACTTGACTGGACTTGCCTCCCCTGGTACTGAGACAGGTACTGAGGGGGGTACTGGGAATGTCTGGTGTAAGGGGGACTCCGCTGGGAATGTCTGGTGTAAGGGGGACTTCGCTGGGAATGTCTGGTGTAAGGGGGGGGCTCCGCTGGGAATGGCTGGTGTAAGGGGGGACTCCGCTGGGATTGCCTGGTGTAAGAGGGGACTCCGCTGGGACTTCCTGGTGTAAGGGGGACTCCGCTGGGATTGCCTGGTGTAAGGGGGGACTCCGCTGGGATTGCCTGGTGTAGGGGGGGTCTCCGCTGGGATTACCTGGTGTAAAGGGGGACTCCGCTGGGATTGTCTGGTGTAAGGGGGGACTCCGCTGGGATTGCCTGGTGTAAGGGGGGACTCCACTGGAAATGCCTGGTGTAGGAAGGGGCTCTGGGCTTCCAATGATTCTACATTATGGTGAGTTGAATAATTTCATTCTATATTACAATGTAATAATATAAATAATGCACTTCAATCATCCTGACACCATAACAACCATGGTGCCGGGATGATTGAAGCACTAACACCAGATGTTTGGAGGATCTTTATCTGCTGATTTGTTAAATTTTCTGGAATACACACATTTCTATTGTGGTGTAGGATCTGAGCCTGCTTTCCCTCCATCCCTCTCTCTTTCCCTCCTTCCCTCCCTCCCTCTCTCTTTCCCTCCTTCCCTCTTTCTCTTTCCCTCCTTCCCTCTCTCTCTTTCCCTCCTTCCCTCTCTGTCTCCCTCCTTCCCTCTCTCTCTTTCCCTCCCTCTTTCCCTCTCTCTTTCCCTCCCTCTTTCCCTCCCTCTTTCCCTCTCTCTTTCCCTCTCTCTTTCCCTCTCTCTTTCCCTCCCTCTTTCCCACCCTCTTTCCCTCTCTCTCTTTCCCTCTCTCTCTATCCGTCTCTCTCTCCCTCCCTCCCTTTCTTTCTCTCTCCATCCCTCTTTCTTTCTCTCTCCATCCTTCTTTCTTTCTCTCTCCATCCCTCATTCATCTCAGACTCTAACCATGGCCATGTAAGACACACCCACTATTTCCCATAAACACACCCATTTTTCACCACCATAGAGGGCCCCTTAGCAGAATTTTGCTAAGGGCCCCAGGGAGGTCAGGGTTGCCACTGGATAGAGATGATGGTGCATCTAGGGATCATCAAAGATTTGGATATTTTACAACCTAACCCTGACTTGTACTTTTCAACAACATTGTCCCTTACTTGTTTGGAGAGTTCCTTGGTCTTCATGGCAGTGTTTGGTTAGTGGTGCCTCTTGCTTAGGTGTTGCAGCCTCTGGGGCCTTTCAAAAAGGTGTGTATATGTATAATGACAGATCATGTGACACTTAGATTGCACACAGGTGGACATCATTTCACTAGTTACTTCTGAAGGTAATTGGTTGCACCAGAGCTTTATATGGGCTTCATAACAAATGGGGTGAATACATAAGTATATGCCAATTATCAGTTTTTTATTTATGAAACATCTTTTTTTATGTAATGTATTTTTCTAATTTGACTTCACCAACTTAGACTATTGTGTTCTGATCCATCACATATAATTCGGATAAAAAAAAAAAAACATTGAAATAAAGGCTCTAAAGTAACAAAATAGGTAAAAAGCCTAGGGGGTGAATACTTTTACAGGTACTGTATATGAGATTCTGCAGAGACCCCCATACATCAAAGTCCACACAGACCCCCTTACCACAGAGTCTGCACAGTTTTGTGCAATGGTCCAAATTATTTGGTGGAGGGAGGATTATGATGTGGGGTTGGGTTTCTAACTGTTCACAACAAAGACCCAAAGGGTACCATCTTTTTGGGGATTGACAAATATCAGGCCCCTTGGAGAGGTAGCGATCTTATTAGGAGTATCTCCCGATCTGAAATGGCGTGGATACATACTCTTAAATGTTTTGAACCCCATGGCCTCAATATAGAAGTAGACGTTAATTGTTTTATTGACAATTCTTGATGTGAACCTATGTGATACTGGACATTATGTAATGGGTTTTTATACAGTTTTATATGACCCTTTATCTGTGTTGACCATTTACTGTCTTTATTGCACTTACTCATATTGTGGGTTTAATGCATATTTTTTATTGTTTATTTTATATACTTGCATTATGGTATAGTGACAGCCTAATTTTATTGTTGTATACTTACTCTGCTTTTTTATTGTTTTTACTATGGTGATCTATTCAATTTGTCCTTTGAATATCTATATGGATATTGCAATAATGATATTGCCTATGTTTTTATTTGATATATTTATTAGGTGTTGTGTGTAACATTATGGGCCAGATTCAGGTAGATGGGAGCATCTTTGCTCTGGAGTAACGTGTTCTCATTATAACAGCAAGTGCTGTTATTCAAAAAGCACTCGCTCCTAAAGTTGCGGCAGCGCATCGCAAATGAGCCGGCGGAATTCAAATTGGGCGGGTACGGGGCGTGTATTATTTAAACTAAGCGCGATCCCGCGGCGAACGTACTGCGCATGCGTCGACTGTCAATGCATCCTAGTGCGCATGCTCCAAATTCTGTCAATGAACGTCAATGACGTCAAATCCCCATTCATGGACGTTTTACGCAAGCGACGCGATTATTTTTTTTTTCGACGCGATGACGACGGCTATACTTAACATAGGATACTCCACTAGGGGGCTGCTTTATCTTTACGCCGCGTATCGCTTACGGAAACGTCGGAAAGTCACTGCGTCGCGCCCGATTACGATCGTGAATTGCCGATTCCCGCTGATTAACATATTTTTTCAGCGTAAATCAGCGGGAACGCCCCCGGCGCCATTTTTAAATTAAAGTTGCGATGCAATGGCGAAATTCAATTGCGCCGATCGTATTGGAACTCCAACCCGGCGTTTCTTGTTTTCTGGTTACAGAAAACAGAAACGCCGGCTTAAAGTGACAGTTAGGCTGGAGTATCACTGATACTCCAGCCTAACTCTACCTGAATCTGGCCCTATGTGTTCATAAGTAACATGCTAGCTGCTTAGCATTGGTATTATTTTACCAGTACTGTGGCTGTGTGTCAGTCTCTTATGGCTACAATACCCCCCCCCCCCCTCTTTGTAGTGTCTTAAATTAAAATCACTTATCGGCATGTCATGCCGATAAGTGATTTTAATTTAGGCAAGGAGTTGACGTATTCATAATGCGTCTTCCCTTAACAACAATTCTTTTTTCTTTTTTCTAGATGTCTGTTTAGCGGCTGTTCGTAATTGACTCCGCGTCTTTAGGTTTTACATCGTACCTGTTGATAATTTTATTGAGAGCAGAGAAGTGTTCGACTAAGTGTTTGGGTTTTCCCTCACTTTTTCCCTTCTCTAAGATGGCGGGGCTGCGGCCGTTCGAAACTGACTCCGCCTACTGAGGGTATTTTTGCGGTGACGTGGAGCGTCGTCCCCATCCCGTGACCAAGTCTTGTGTGAAGACGAAACGTTGGGAGGAGACATTCCGACGTCACCACAACTACACGAGAGGACGCACGCGTTCTACAAGCCGGCCGGTGTTGTTTGTTTTATGCTCCAATCCTGCATTTGTTTGTAAGTGCAAGTTGGCTTTTCTATACATTAAATACATTCAGGTTTACACTATGTGAGTTCTTTTTTATTCCATGTTACTATACCATCCGTTGGGATCTGCTGAGGACTCGTTTTTTGGCTATATATTGTGGTGTGTGGTGAAGCCTGTACTTTCCCATTCCTAGTGCCTGTATCGGTCCTGAGGGGGTCCCGCTGTCCGGTAAGGGTCAGTGTGTACTTCGGTGGTGGGTTGTGCACTATCCCCTCCTCACTGTACGGCTTTCCCTCACGGGTGGTTAACATACATATCTAATATCCTTACGGTTTCACACTATGCAAGTCTTTTTTGTTTTGTCTTTTCTGGTGTTATGAATCCACACTGAAAACCTCTGGAAAGCATAAGTGTGACTGAAAACACGGAGTTAATATATTGGAATCATCTTGAAATTCTGCTTCCTTGATCCACGCACGGATCTCTAACTTTGGTAAGGGTCAGTCTATCTACATTGGAGACGTACCCCTTCTTGAGACTTCCTCACTGTGATGTAGTACCCGTTGCTTTAATGAAAATTGTAAAAAACAAAAACACAAAACTTCCCAAGGTGAGCCAGGTAAATAAATTTCTCTCAGATGCTCAAAGCTTGGTCTGTACATTTATAATTAGGCCAATGAGAGACTCTATAAATACTGTATAGCTGGAAATGTTTACAGAATGGCAAGAAGCAGAAGTTTCTTACATTCTTCAAAAAATATCAATCCTGATAACTGTTCTGATTGTAATATTGATGGTTTGATCACGGGCAAAATAAAAGACATTTTGAAAGCTGCGTTGACCGAGGTTTTTCAGAACATGAGATATGATATACTGTAGGTCCTGTAGTGGGCCTGCTAATCGTTGTGAGGAAAAGCCACAGGAGTTCTCAGGGTATGAAAAATAGAAATAAAAAGTGGTGCCAATGGTCATTGGTTGGAGGACTCAGGTGTTAAAACCCCCAGGTCAAAACAGATGTGCTTACAGTATTTGACAGACAAGTGGTCTGTTTCTTATTTTATTATTATAATTATAAGAAATTGATATAGAGACCACAGTTTGTACATCGTTTTACAGAATAAAACGAGAACAAAACGAGACAGGGACTGATTTTTAGACAGGAGCATTCATTTTCATCCAAATGCATTTTTGTCCAAATTTCGGGGATATTTGCGTTAGTTTTAACAAACGATAACGAACGCACAAAATCCGAAATCCGAAAGATCTGACATAAAAAATGCTTTATTTTTATTTAGTTGTGACAACAGTTTGATATAGATAGAAGATTCGACATGACGATGACAATAGCGATCTGCATCTATCGAACCTGCGGTTAAATGTGCCTAAACTAATTTTATTAGTCCAAAATTGATCGACATAGGCCGCGTACACACGATCGAATCTATCTGCTGGAAACGGTCCGACGGACCGTTTCAGCAGACAAATTTGATCGTGTGTACGGGCAGACAGACGGGTTTTTCCAGCAGACAGATTTTAAAGCATGCTTTAAAATCTGTCTGCTGGGAACCCGTCCGTCCGACATGTCTGCTGGTTAGTACGCTAACCAGCAGACATATCTGTCTGCGCATGCGTCGAATGGATTCGACGCATGCACGGAAGTGTTTTACTTCCTGGTGATGTGGCGGCGTCAATGTCACCGCCACGTCACCGCGCTGTCTGCCGGTGGGGATTTTGGTTTGATCGCGTGTACACGATCAAACCAATATACCCCAGCAGACAAATCCGATCAAAAAGGTCTGTCAGATCAGATTTATTTGGTCGTGTGTACGCGGCCATAGAGAGAAAAGATTTGACAGAAGATTCGACAAAGCAGTCATGGCGAGCGGACATTTATGATCAAATGCTCCGCCCATAGGCTATAGAAGAATTCTAATGTTGGTTGACTAGTAATCATAAAGAATATATATAAATATTACTAGTCATACAACATTAGTATTCTACTATAGCTTGTAGGTGGAGCAATCGACTGGAAATGTACGACTGCGGCGTCGTACAGTGTAGCTGCTTCGTCTAATCTTCTTAGAACATTTGTCAGACACCATAAGCCTTCAATTGACAGATTTGACCTTAATTCGGATTTCTGGACAAATGCATTTTTTAACGAAACAAAATAAAAAAAAACAAATTTCGGGAGTAACTAAATCAATTTTATTTTACGGATGAAAACAAAATTCTGAAACAAAGGGCCAGATTCACGAACACTTGCGCTGGAGTATTTGGATATGCGCCGCGTAACTGTGCTGATGCGCCGTCGTTTCTATGTGCCCGTACCCACCAAACTAGATGCGCCCAATAACGGGTCATTTGCGACCGGCGGAACGTTCCGACGCCAGAGTATCGTCAGCGTTTATTTTCGCTGGGCGCATCAGTCGCGCCCATTGATTTCCCCTGCAAATATGCAAATGAGGGAGATTTCCCAATTCACGAACGGATTAGCACCATACGCTGGCTACATGCGCCGCGCGTATCTGGTCCGTCCGGCGCAAAGTTATTTCTACAAAAGGCTGCTTTATCTTTACTCCAGACGGTCACAGGTCAGCAGGAGAGCAGCTACAGCAGCGTTACCGACGATAGGAGCTTGCTGAACAACAACACTTGCAAGGAGGACAACACCTCTGTGTGCCAACATGCCAGGGGCAATTGTGGTCCTAGAACTACTGATGGGTCCCCCGGAACGAAGGAGGCGGGCACGTGAGAGGATATACCGCACTCGTATGAGCCTCTTTGGCATGGGGGATGAGGAGGTGTATCGCCTCTTCAGATTCAGCCCAGATGCAATACTTGAACTAACCACAACCCTGCAGGGTGACATCACCAGCCCAACACACCGCTCACAAGCAGTGCAGCCACTGGTGAAGGTCCTGGCAACACTTCATTTCCTTGCCAGTGGATCATTCCAGCGTACAAGTGGAGTGGTGGCTGGGATGTCACAGTCCTCCGTGAGCAGATGTGTGCACCAGGTTGTCCCTGCAATCCTCAGACGCATGTCCAACCAGTTCATCAGACCCACCACTGAGGAGCTGCGGCAGAAGGCAATGACAGATTTCTACAGCATTGCCAGATTCCCACGCACTGTGGGGGCCATTGATTGCACACATGTGGCCCTCCAGCCCCCCAGTGCCACAGAGCACATATACCGCAATCGGAAGCATTGGCATTCCATCAATGTACAGATGATAGCTGATGCCCAATGCCTCATATGGCACGTCCGTGCCAAACACCCCGGGTCCAGCCATGACAGCTTCATATACCGTCAGAGCCCCATGCCAGCAGAATTTAACCAGAACATGTATGGGGACAGCTGGCTGGTTGGTGAGTGACATGGGAGTCAGGCATGACTATCCCCTCCCGTGATGCACAACAGAAATCGCACATGCATGACTAACATTATCCTGTCTTTTCCCTTCCAGGTGACTCTGCATATGCACTGGGACCCCATCTCATGACTCCTTTCCGGAACCCCCAAACCAGAGGAGAGAGAAAATACAATGAAGCACATATCAAAACCCGTGCAGTGGTGGAGCAAACATTTGGGCTCCTAAAGTCCCGTTTCCGATGCCTGGATAAGTCTGGGGGGGCCCTATTGTATTCCCCTACCTTCGTGTGTCAGATCATCGGTGCATGTTGCATACTACATAACTTTGCTATGAAAAAAGGCCTGCATATTGACATACGTGATGACCTGACCCCCGACCCACACAGTCCCCACCTGCCAGAGGACACCCAGTCTGCTGATGGAAGAGCAGTCAGGAGGGTCCTCGCTGTAGGCATCTTTGGACACTAAACCAAAACATTAATCACACAGACAGTGCACGCGTGTACACCACTGGATCACACACACCACATGCACATCGCATTGGATTAGCCCAAGTCCAGCATGTAGGACTTGGGAGCAGTAACGCCAGCGTCAAGGCCCCAATGATGTCACTGTCCATTCACACACCTTTCACACGTCATTCATTCAGCCGTGGGGTTCACTTCACCACCACGGCCGAGGGTGACACCCCTTACTTTCAGGAGTGCCACCCCCTCACATTCACACACCATTCACACTGTCCCCTGCACTCCTGACCGTGTGCAGTACAAAAATAAATTAATAATATCATATCCTGATAATTAAAATAAACAAAATCTCAAAACCTGAGAAAAATTAAAAATAAACTCATGACCTGAGTATGTCCAAAACAAAAATATAAAACCAAAAAAAAAAAAAAGGCCTCATCGGGGATGCCGGGGGCTTCTTCTGGGGGCCCCTCTCTGACTCCGCAGCTGCCTGGATGGAGTGGGTGGGGGTGGGGGTCCATCTGGAGGTGGCTGATCCCCAGGTGGGCCACTCCTGGCAGGTGTGGCCTGCGTGCCCCCCAAGGCCCTGGCTATCCGTCCAAGGTAGGAGTTGGTCTGGGCCTGCATCCGGAGCTGATGGGTGACCTGGTAGTGCTGGGCCCGCCGACTCAGCCTCCCCTGGTCCCGGATGGCAGCACTGTTGGCCTGGACGGCTGCAGTAAGGTGCCGGATATCCCCCTGCACCTCCCCCAAAGTGGTGACCACTGCAGCGCAGTTGCAGCTGACATCCTGCACTGCGTTGCTGAGGTTGGCAACGGAGCCCAGGCTGTCAGACACTTTCTCCAAGTGCACCGCTATGGCCCCCATCTGTTCCGTCTGCCTGGCGTGATCCCTCGCCAACTGGTCCTGTATACCATCAGACACCCCCCTGGTCTTCTGGGTCGCCTTCCTGGGGCCAGAAGATGGTTGTCCTCGGGTGGAAGGAGTCACCCTTGAGGGGCTTCCAAGGATGGGGGAGGGGATGACAGACGGCCCAGGAGAAGGGGAGGAGACAGACAACACTAATGAAAAGTCCTGCTCTGCCACAGCAGGATCCTCCACAACCACCTCGGCAGGTGTGGTGTGGCCACTCTCCTCCTCCACAACCTCTTCACCACCCAGTGGCTCGGGCACACGATGGCGTGGGGGGGATGGGGTGGAATGCACGCTGACAGATGATGGCCCAGCTCCGTCATCTGTGGATGACACAAAGCAGACACATGTTGGTGGTCCCACACACTTGGCACATGTACCCTCCCCCCCCCAAATGCAAAACAACAAATAGGGGATTATAAAACACTTACCTGTCCTTGTGCCTTCCTCCACGGAGTCATAGCCTGCGACCCCCTCCACCTGCTCCCTCTCCAGGCAGCGAGCAACCACCTCCTCCTCTGCGGTTAGGGTGACAGGACATGGGGGACCACCACCTGTGCCCCTCTCATACCTCCTGATGGAGGCCACCTTGTCCCTCACCTTGCGCCGCAGGTCATTAATTTTTTTTTGTATGTCCCCAGCAGTCCGGGTGGAGTAGCCCAGGACATTGACCCTGGCAGCAATCGACTCCAGGATGCCCTGCTTCCTGTCCCGGCTGGTCTTCCGGCTTTTTTTGCCATGGAGAAATTCATTATCCGTCTCCATTGCCGAAATGATCACTGAGACCTCCTGTGAATTAAAGTTGAGGTTCCTCCTCTCTCTGGGGGTAGCGGGAGCAGCCATCACAGCACAAAAGTATCTTCCCTGGGGTGGGGGGAAGCGGAAATACTTTTGCGCCGGAATGGCGTTTCCGCCAGCGCTTTTAAGCGCCCAGCGGAACGCATTGCGCTGACGTTTCCCGTGCAGTGGTGCCGACGGAAGTTGTGAGCATGCGCACAAGGGGGGCGAGTGGAGCCGCACTCACTGCGCATGCTCCGTGGATGATGCGCTGAACGTAAGCCTCTGCGCTGGGCTCCGCCCATCATTTACATATGATCACACCCACTTCCACTTGCGTCGGGTTACGCCAGCGCATTATCGTTACTCTGGCGCAAGTTTACGTGCAACTGCTATGTGAATTACAGGACTTGCGCTGAAAGGGTCTTCAGAGTAACGTAAATGAGAAGCGTTACTCCAGAGGAAAGATACTCTCATCTACCTGAATCTGGCCCAAAATATTTAGTCTGCTTGTCTTCAGCAAACTGTTTGCAGGCTCTCTTGTGCATCATTTTTAGAGGAGGCTTGCTTCTGGGATGACAGCCATGCAGACCAATCTGGTGTGGCAAATGGTCTGAACACTGACAGGCTGACCTCCCCACCTCTTTAACCTCCGCAGCAATGCTGGCAGCACTTATATGTCTATTTACCAAAGACAACCTCTGGATATGATGCAGAGCACGTGCACTCAACTCCTTTGGTCGACCATGACAAGGCCTGTTCTGAGTGGAACCTGTCCTGTTAAACCGCTGTATGGTCTTGGACACCGTGCTGCAGCTCAGTTTCAGGGTATTGCCAATCTTCTTATAGCCTAGGCCAGGGATCTCCAAACTATGGCCCTCCAGTTGTTCAGGAACTACAATTCCCATCATGCTTAGTCATGTCTGTGAATGTCAGAATTTTACAATGCCTCATGGGAAATGTAGTTCCGAAACAGCTGGAGGGCCGTAGTTTGGAGATCCTTGGCCTAGGCCATCTTTATATAGAGCAACAATTATTATTTTCTGATCCTCAAAGAGTTCTTTGCCATGAGGTGCCATGTTGAACATCCAGTGACCAGTATGAGAGAGTGAGAGCGATTACACCAAATTTAACACACCTACTCCCTATTCGCACCCGAGACCTTGTAACAGTAAAGAGTCACATGACAAAAGGTAGGGAAAATGGCTAATTGGACCCAATTTGTAAATTTTCCACTTAGGGTTGTACTCACCTTTTGTCAGCTGTTTAGACATTAATGGCTGTGTTGAGTTATTTTGAGGGGGCAGCACATTTACACTGTTATACAAGCTGTACACTCACTACTTTACATTGTAGCAACGTGTCAATTCTTTAGTTTTGTCACAAGAAAAGATATAATAAAATATTTTAAAAAAATGTGAGGGATGTACTCACTTGTGAGATACTGTATATACTCTGCCATGTACAGTCTGATACAACATAACAGCGTGTTCCCCTGGTAGATGCACCCTTCAGTCAGCATTTATGGCCATGGATAAACATTAGGCTCTTATGCCGCGTACACACGGTCGTTTTTTGTGATGAAAAAAAACGGCGTTTTAAAAAACGTCATTTGAAATGATCGTGTGTGGGTAAAACGTTGTTTTATGTCTTCTGAAAAGCGACAAACAAAAATTCGAACCTGCTTAAATTTTTTGTGTCGTTTTTCAAAATGTCTTTTTTTGTGTCATAAAAAATGATCGTATGTCGGCAAAACAACGTTTAAAACTACGTTTTTAAACCCGCGCATGCTCAAAGCAAGTTATGAGACGTCCTGGAACAGAGTGCTGTCGAACGTGGTGTACGTAACCGCGCTTTGCAAGAGCATTTTCAGAAAACGATGGTGTGTAGGCAACGTAGTTTTTTAAAATGAAGTTTGAAAAACATTGTTTTGTTTCGTGAGATAAAACTACATTTTTTTCATCACAAAAAGTGATCGTGTGTACGCGGCATTAGAACTATGTCTGAACAGAAAGATTCTGCTGATGAGAGATTTGGGGGATTTTAAAATGGGTTTTCTGCAGTTAGAGAGATCTTTCTCACATGTGGAAAATTACTTTATGAGCAGTGACTTTAGCCTAGACTGTAATATGGATTACCATGCCGCCATCGCTGTAAGCAATCCTATTTATTTATCAATTTTCAGGTAAGCCAGTGAACAAAATTAAGTTCCACTTAGTAGGATTTTCAGTAATGGGATACTGCAAGCTTTTGTGATTAATTCTAATTATGTGACAATATATGAAGTGTATACTGTATATGAACACTTGAAAAACACGTATTCTCTGCTAAAGCATTATTACTTGCATATCTGTAATAATTTCCTTTGCTAGAGTAGATCGAAATGTCTGGTTGTGTTATCAAGTTGTAATACCGTGTTCAGTTTGAGTTTCTTATGTCTGCAGGCGTGATGTACGGTTGCAGAGAATAATTTCTCTTTTTCTAAACAAACTTGTATGCATTTATTTTCCTTCTGCTGTGTGACTTTGTTTAGAGAGCCAAAATCAATCTTGCCAGGATCAAGTGGAATTTAAAGAAAACCTTTAAACAGAAGACACACATAGCTAGTATATCTTACTGATTTGTCAAGCCAAGTCAACAAATTCTTCAAGATTGTGACCTTGACATTCTTAGGTGATTTCCTTTAACCTATGCGTTTTCACAGCAGTCCTTCGTCTAGTGTTGTCATTATATCAAATCTTTTTAACCATAGATTTTTATTAATTTCCACAGTGTACAATTGATAAACAAAATATGTCTGACAATATTGTACATATGCAAAGTGGGTATAGAAATCCAAACTTAAGCCTTGTACACACGATCAGTCCATCCGATGAGAACGGTCTGAAGGGCCGTTGTCATGGGTTAACCGATGAAGCTGACTGATGGTCTGATGTGCCTACACACGATCAGTTAAAAAAACGATCGTATCAGAACGCGATGACGTAAAACTCAACGTCGTGCTAAAAAAAAAAAAAAATGAAGTTCAATGCTTCCAAGCATTTGTCGACTTGATTCTGAGCATGCGTGGATTTTTAACCGATGGTCGTGCCTACTAACGATTGGTTTTGACCTATCGGTTAGGAATCCATAGGTTAAATTTAAAGCAAGTTGGCTTTTTTTTAACCTAAGTTTAACTAACCTATGGGGCCCACAAATGATCGGTTTTGACCGATGAAAACGGTCCATCAGACGTTGTCCTCTGGTTAACCTATCGTGTGTATGAGGCCTTACTATAAAGACATTTGCCCGGGCTCCGTAAAAAGAATGCAGAATAAGACGTGGACGCGTGGCCTGTCACCCCACATGTGTACTCACCGTGACCAGGCTCACTTAGAGATGTATTGGACATTAGCCCACCTTGGACCTTGATGAGGGTCCCAGTAGGTAGAATGCTTAGTAAGTTATAAGGTGCTATATTAAAGCGGTTGTATAGGCACATTTTTAACTTTTACCTACAGGTAAGCCTATACATATAGATATTCCCCTCGCAATAAGCCACTGACAGCGGTGCATGCGCACAGGGGATTCTTGGCTGAAGGCCCGGCAGACCCCAGACTTTGCCGGAAAAAAATCTCCTGCGCGCTTTCGCAGGTGTGACGACATTGCGGCACTCACAGCGATGGAGCCGCGATACCCGGACGACACGTTGAGGCAACATGTCAGCTACCTCGGCGTGGACCAGGTAAGTTACCGACTCCTCGTTCTAAGGTAAGTATTTCATATGCCTTTTACCTTACAGGTGGGGAAAAAAATAAAAAAAATATGACTATACAACAGCTTTAACAATTTAGAAATAAATATTGAACATTGAATTTCTCCTCTGGTGCACTTATTACACATACTGTATGCTGGTTGTACTGTGAGCACCTGCTCATACTATGAATTCTGGGATGCATAAAGTGACCACAGACATACTTGTTTCCTACCACTAGATGGTTGTAATTTCTCATGTAAGTGTCATGAAATTGAAATACAGCCTTCAGTCAGGAAGTAAAGGTATAGATTCTGATCTGATCTGTGTGGGGAGGTTAGGTTGTTTTTGTGCACACTGTGATTACCCAGTATTTCCCCTAATATAATCCCACACCCCAAGTCATTCTGTTCCCTAGTACAGTCCTCCCATTTCCCAGGTCAGTCTGTCCCCCAGTATAATCCCCCCATGTCAGTATGTACCCCAGTACGATCCATCTAGGTCAGTCTGACTGACCTGTGTGGATTGTACTGAGGAACAGACTGACCTGGGGGGATTATAATGGTGACAGACTGACCTGGGGGCAGTGGCAGAACTAGCATGATGACGAAAGTTGGCTTTCTCTCTACTACAGCCGCTGCTTTCTCTGTACGGCGCCTTCTCTCACAGGCGGAGTGCATTTGATATCATTCCGCCTGTGCGCTAGAGTTGCCACCTCATCCCATTAAAACCGAACACATATTAATTACACAGGTTCTGTGGCTAATTAAGGTGGTAATTAAACTCACTTGATGCTTTACCTGCATTAAATTAGCCTCAGAACCTGTGTAATTCATATGTGTTCGGGTTTAAAGGGATGAGGTGGCAACCCTACTGTGCGCGCTGGGATCAATACATTTCCATAGTGATGCCGCAGGCCGCAGCCCGCCCACGGAGCCCAGGCCCCAGAAGCACCACAGAGCCCAGCAGCCCCACAAAGCCCATAAGCACCACAGAGCTCAGCAGCCCCACAGAGCCCAGTAGCACCACAAATCCCAGCAGCACAACAGAGCCCAGCAGCACCACAAAGCCCAGCAGCACCACAGAGCCCAGCAGCCCAGAGTCCAGTACCACAGAGCCCAGCACCACAGAGCTCAGCAGCACCAGATACACAGAGCCAGTACCACAGAGCCCAGCAGCACCACAGAGCCCAGCAGCACCACAGAGCCAGCACCACAGAGTCCAGTACCACAGAGCCCACCACCACAGAGCTCAGCAGCACCAGATACACAGAGCCAGTACCACAGAGCCCAGTACCACAGAGCCCAGCACCACAGAGCTCAGCACCACTGGCACCACAGAGCCAGTACCACAGAACCCAGTACCACAGAGCCCAGCACCACAGAGCCAGCACCACTGAGCCCAGCACCACAGAGCCCAGCACCACAGAGCCAGCACCACCGGAACCAGGGATTGAGGTGAGGGATTGCATTGTGCTTTTTGGGGTGTGCGGGACTGCAGATTGTGTTTTGGGGATTGGGGGAATCGCATTGTGGGGATTGTGTTTTTGTAACTACCATGACACAAAAACTTATACGTCTGGCATGCATTTTTTGACCAAATGTTTGACCAAATATAACAGGCTAATTTTTAAGTTGATCATTTTGTACGGCCCCCGAATGATGTTACAAAAATCCAAATGGCCCTTGGCAGAAAAGAGGTTCCCCACCCCTGGTATAGAAAAACCTATGCTTACAGCAAGATAAAAACAGTACAGCGATAAAACAAACAACGGCGTCTAGGTCGCCTGCCTACGTCACTCCAGGTGCACGTCCGTCCTCTCCCTACGCGTTACGACACCATCATGTGTCTTCATCTGGACCAATCCTTGTTTCCCTAATAACCCAAAGTTTTCAAAATCCAATTGTCACTGGGACAGAAAGTTAGATGAAATCTTCTGAACAGGGGCACAGACAGCAAAACAAATGTTACAAGGGTGATAACCCTTTCCTATGCTATCCAAAAAGCTTAAAAATATTTTTTTGGCTGGAGCTACACATAAAAAATGTACTTGTACTCGTTTCTGCCCCCGCTCCTCCCCTAAGGGGTCCCGCTTTGCTTCAACAGCTTTCACAACCACGGGATCAATACTAGTTACCTCCGGTCATCTCTGAACACTACATGGGCAAAGTAGGATTTCAGAAGAACGTATACCAGGGTTTTGTTCCGCCACCGAGATCTGCGCAAACCATGGAGCGTTTTTTACACAGGCCGCAGTCCCCAGCCTTGAATGCGCCAATGGAACAAACAGAATCTGCAGACCTCCCGGCCTCTGCACCAGATGTCTTTCGCACTAACCATGCCTCCCAACTAGCAAGCCCCACGGAAGTAGTCACGGTGTCAGTCTTAGACTTGAAACTGCAGGCGCTTCTTCAAGATTTGGCACGCAACATAACTAATGCAGTTGGAAAACTTGCTCAAGAGCTCAGGGGGAGATTGACCAGCTTGGAGAGCGCACGGATGCTTTGGAGACTAAGTTTGATGAGACTGTTCAATACATGCATGCACTGGAGGAGGAAAATGCTTATCTTAAACATACAGTTTCCCAACTACAGCTCCAGCAAGTAGATTTGGAGAATAGAGAGCATCGTTCAAACTTGAGGTTCCGTGGAGTTCCCGAAACGGTGAATGATAAGGAGCTGCGGGGCTATCTACTTGCTCTTTTCGTCACACTGGCTCCTCACATACCCGATATAGACTGGCGCCTAGATAGAGCCCATAGATCCTTAGCTCCTAAACCCCCCCCTGGATCCAATCCAAGGGACATAATAGTTCGTTTCCACTATTATGAAAGTAAGGAAGCCCTAACTACAGCTACGCGCAACAAGAATCGCATTGACTTCAAGGGCTCCAAAATCCAGATATTCAGTGATCTTTCTCCCATCACCCTGGCCAAACGGCGCAATCTTCGCCCAATTACGGCACACCTCCAACACCATCAAATCCCCTACAGATGGGGTTTTCCGTTTCGCCTCTCGGCTTCCAAAGATGGTACACAATACTCCATCAGAGATCTTCATGAATGTGAGGTCTTCACGCGCAACTTGGGTTTGCCACCTGTCCCAGATGAAGACCTTCAGCTACCTCCGCCTGCTCTGGCTACAAGGCCCCTTCAGGCCCCTGCAGCAATTTGGACTCCAGTCCGTCAACGACAACAGAAGGCTTTCTCCACACCGCTACGCTCCAATGTGCCTAGACCCCCCACCTGAATCCCAGAGACACCCTTGATTTACATCTCCTACTTCGTTTTTCTGAGGGGTCCGTTCAGTTTCCGTTACTAATTCCGATCCACTTTGCCACACATATTGGAAGACTACCGTTCCCACAGTTTGAGATGTTATTTGTTGACTGTCCGAGAACGATCACCCTCTACAGGAGCGGGCCAGAGCTCGTCGTTGCTGCTGTCCGTCATGTTCCTCTACATGTCCAAGGTGTCCCGCCTTGGCCTCCTGAAGGTCAATTTCCCTTCAGGCTTTCAAATCATACTTTTTGTTATTTTTTTAGTTTTTTGCCTTTTTTTTACTATCTTTACACTTTGTTTTTGTTAAACCTTTAAATTTTTTGTCAGGTCCTTTTTTGACCTGGTGTTCCTACATGTTGCTGCAGGTAATGTACTCGTCACAAAATGTCTTATTGCTCGGAATTGCTGATATGTTCGTGTTTCTACCAGATTGTATTGGAGTAGACCACCTCCTACCCATGAGCTATGTTAAGATGTTGTTTGCATACCTCCCCATGGATATAATATGGCTTTAAAGATATTTTCTTGTAATGTTAAGGGCTTGAATTCCTTGCGTAAGCGCTGGTTGGCCTTGAAGGAATTCAAGTCCTCTGGAGCTGATGTGATAATGGTTCAGGAGACGCATTTCCGCCCAGGGGGTTCGTTTAAATTTGCATCTAGAATGTTTCCCATAGTTTATATGGCCTAGGATCCGTCTGGGAAAGCCGGAGTGGCTATACTAATTAAACGTTTGTGCCCCATACGGGTTCTAGCTTCAACTCTGGACCCCCGGGGTCGATATGTCCTCCTGAACTGTACTTGCCAGAATACCTCCTTCACCTTAGCTAATGTTTATGCACCCAACACAGGGCAGATTGGTTTCCTCACTGGAGTTCTTGATCGGCTGCATTCCTTTTCTCAGCCTTTCATGATCGTAGGGGGGGATTTCAATATGTGCATGTCTCCCAGCAGAGATAGACGTGCTTTGTTTCACCAGGCCCCATCTCTTCAGGTCTTAAAATTGTCCACCTCCTTTCGCAAATTAATTCGCTCCCATAATCTTTTTGATACATGGAGAGTGAAGCATCCTACTCAACGTCAATACACTTTTTTCTCCCCCCCACATAAACTATACTCCCGTCTAGACCACTTCCTGGTTTCTGCCCCTCTACTGCCCAACATAGTTTTTTCGGAAATAGATCCTATAACGTGGTCTGATCATGCCCCCATTTCCTTGGGTTTGGAGCTCCAAGCTGCATCACCTAAGACGTGTCATTGGAGGCTTAACGAATCTCTTTTGCGGCATCCTGAAACCAAGGATATTCTTCTTCAGAACTTGGAGGAGTTCTTTCATTTAAATGTTGGCTCAGTCCCTGATACTTCTACTTTATGGGAAGCCCATAAGGCATTTTTTAGGGGGAGTGCATCTCGGCTGGTTCTCGCCTGAAACGCGACTCTGTTAAGCTCAGGTTGGAGCTTGTGGCCCAGCTGCAGACGGCAGAGACACAGTTGCTTACCTCTCCTACGGTGGGTCGCTTGCGAAAGGTGATTGCTATACGTAACCGCATTAAGTCTGTAGATGCAAACAAAATCTCAAAGTCAATGTTATGGTCTAAGCAGAGGTTTTATGAGTATGCAGACAAACCTCATAGGATGCTTGTCCACAAGCTAAAACCCCGCCATTTTCTAACCATCCCTGACTCGACGCTTACTGACCTTCCCTGAGTTGCAAAAAAAACATCAGGTTCCCCAAAAACTCTTCCATTCATACCTACAGATTAGACATTTTTTCTCCTCCAGATCCCCCACTTTGACTTTAGAGAAGCCAACTGACTTTGAGGCCTTATGCGCTAGAGGCCCTCACGAGCCCCAAATGATCTCTACCATCTACAAAATATTGCAGGAGGCAGTTCCTATGGCAGTGAATACCCACCTCTACATGAAAAAGTGGTCTCAGATCTTACAGCATGACATCTCTTTGTTGGATTGGGAGAGCATATGGAAGCACACTTCCAAGATCTCTCGATGTGTGTCCCATAAGGAAACCGCGTACAAAGTCCTGATGCATTGGTATAGGACCCCAGATATTTTACACGCCTGCAATCACACAGTCTCAAAACAGTGCTGGAGATGTAATGGTGCGGTGGGTACTCATTTCCACATATTTTGGGAATGTCCCCCTGTTCACCAATTTTGGCTACGAATACAGGAGTTGTTGGAAAGAGTGGTCGGTATTCCTGTCTCCTTAACCCCCATGCACTGTATGTTAGGTCTCCCCTATCCGGGTATTTCTAAGGCCCTGCGCCGGCTGGTGTTCTTTATTTTATTGGCTGCCAAAAGGGTCATTCCTAGACTGTGGCTGTCTACCTCACCACCAACAATTTCACAACTACTCACTACCGTAGCTGATATACGCAGAATGGAGCAATTGACGGCTACGGTGGAGGGTACAGAACAGAAATTTTCTGAAACATGGTCAGCATGGGATGATTCAGTGTATGGATCTGAAGGAAATGAACAAAGTTAGGTTTACAATATGTTTATGTTTATTTACGTTTATGTTTCCTTGGGTCTTAAGATCTCTGTGAGATTGGGACGAGTGATTGTCCCAAATTTAAAGAGATCTCTACCATTGTGCCTTGCCTATTTTACTATGTGTTTGTTATTTCTACCTTTCTTCGATGGGATTGAATCTTTATTAAGTGGTCTTGCATAGCAAGAGCACTTACTATTCTCTCACATATATATTATTATTATTTTTATAGCCAAATTTACCACCCTAACTCCTCCCACAGTTTTTACGCTACATAGACGAGTAATATATCAAATCGAGCGGCTTGTTCCCGAATAGTGGGCTATTACTTTGTGGAACGTTTCGCCAAATCGTTCGCGAAATATCGTCATATTTGCGGCGAAATTTTCCCATAGGAATGAATGGTGAGAGCTAGAGCACAGAATGGCAAAAACGGAAAAATCATTACATGATTTGTAAACTGCGACCACTCCCTCATTTTCAAGCCGACCTACACAAATCTTATATCAAAATGTTCAGCTGTCCCTGCTGACACTACACGTGTTGACGACTAAGCGATCGGTCAAATGGTTTTCAAGATACAGACATTTGTTTGCAACACACGCCATCCATCATTTCAATGAAAGTCAATGGAGGAAAGAAAATTGAAAACTGAATATTGCAAGGCAATTTGTAAACTGCGACTGTGCCTTCAAATTTAATATTTTAGAGACATACTATACATCAGGTTGAAGGTCTGGGTCTTGTGATTCGTAAAATATAAAGATATTCGCTGTGCGATTTATAGTTTTTAAAATACAATCATTTGAAGAAGCACAGTAAAAAACAAGCCAGAATCTGAGTGGCTGTTTAGAGTGGCTGCCTGCATGTGTTTACATTGGTTTCCTAGGAGACGATGTCTCCTCACACACAGCTGAGGGGCTTTCTATAGCTCCTCCCACACAGCTGTGAGGTGATATGGCTCTGTTTTTCAGGCATATCCAACTTTTAAGTAAACAATGGGGTTTATTTACTAAAGCTGGAAAGCGCAATATAAGGCTCACTTCTGCACACAAACCAATGAGCTTCCAGGTTTTATTACCAGGCTTAACTGAACAAGCTGGGGTTAGAAGCTTATTGTTTTTTCTGCAGAAGTGAGCCTGATATTGCGATTTCCAGCATTAGTAAATAAACCCTAGTGTGTACTTAAAAGCGGGGTATGCCTGTATTTGGCTCTGTGTAACTTCTGCATACTCTGCATATAGAAACCATCCATAGCATCCAGTCCATAGAAACCATCCATAGCAACCAGACCATAGCAACCCTCCATAGCAACCACTCCATAGCAACCACTCCATAGCAACCACTCCATAGCAACCACTCCATAGCAACCCGTCCATAGCAACCACTCCATAGCAACCGTCCATAGCAACCAGTCCATAGCAACCAGTCCATAGTAACCACTCCATAGCAACCAGACCATAGCAACCAGACTATAGCAACTGTCCATAGCAACCAGTCAATAGCAACTGTCCATAGCAACCCGCCCATAGCAACCCGTCCATAGCAACCCGTCCATAGCAACCCGACCATAGCAACCCGACCATAGCAACCAGTCCATAGCAACCAGACCATAGCAACCAGACCATAGCAACCCCTCCATAGCAACCCCTCCATAGCAACCCCTCCATAGCAACCCGTCCATAGCAACCCGTTTTTGATGGGGCAAATAGGATGGCGCAGTTTTGATGGGGTAGTTTTTGATGAAGCAGTTTTTGATGGGGCAATGGATCGAAATGGATAGACACATTGTTGGATCACATTTACATCTCCAGGGGCACCGTCTCCAGTCTGGAGTATTGGTGAAGGCAAGAACACGTCACACAATTTCCCCAGAAATTGTACCTTTTCTAGTTAAGTGGTCTTGCATAGCAAGAGCACTTACTATTCTCTCACATATATATATTATTATTATTTTTATAGCCAAATTTACCACCCTATCTCCTCCCACAGTTTTTACGCCACATAGACGAGTAATATTTCAAATCGAGCGGCTTGTTCCCGAATAGTGGGCTATTACTTTGTGGAACGTTTCGCCAAATCGTTCGCGAAATATCGTCATATTTGCGGCAACATTTTCCCATAGGAATGAATGGTGAGAGCTAGAGCACAGAATGGCAAAAACGGAAAAATCATTACATGATTTGTAAACTGCGACCACTCCCTCATTTTCAAGCCGACCTACACAAATCTTATATCAAAATGTTCAGCTGTCCCTGCTGACACTACACGTGTTGACGACTAAGCGATCGGTCAAATGGTTTTCAAGATACAGACATTTGTTTGCAACACACGCCATCCATCATTTCAATGAAAGTCAATGGAGGAAAGAAAATTGAAAACTGAATATTGCAAGGCAATTTGTAAACTGCGACTGTGCCTTCAAATTTAATATTTTAGAGACATACTATACATCAGGTTGAAGGTCTGGGTCTTGTGATTCGTAAAATATAAAGATATTCGCTGTGCGATTTATAGTTTTTAAAATACAATCATTTGAAGAAGCACAGTAAAAAACAAGCCAGAATCTGAGTGGCTGTTTAGAGTGGCTGCCTGCATGTGTTTACATTGGTTTCCTAGGAGACGATGTCTCCTCACACACAGCTGAGGGGCTTTCTATAGCTCCTCCCACACAGCTGTGAGGTGATATGGCTCTGTTTTTCAGGCATATCCCACTTTTAAGTAAACAATGGGGTTTATTTACTAAAGCTGGAAAGCGCAATATAAGGCTCACTTCTGCACACAAACCAATGAGCTTCCAGGTTTTATTACCAGGCTTAACTGAACAAGCTGGGGTTAGAAGCTTATTGTTTTTTCTGCAGAAGTGAGCCTGATATTGCGATTTCCAGCATTAGTAAATAAACCCTAGTGTGTACTTAAAAGCGGGGTATGCCTGTATTTGGCTCTGTGTAACTTCTGCATACTCTGCATATAGAAACCATCCATAGCATCCAGTCCATAGAAACCATCCATAGCAACCAGACCATAGCAACCCTCCATAGCAACCACTCCATAGCAACCACTCCATAGCAACCACTCCATAGCAACCCGTCCATAGCAACCACTCCATAGCAACCGTCCATAGCAACCAGTCCATAGCAACCAGTCCATAGTAACCACTCCATAGCAACCAGACCATAGCAACCAGACTATAGCAACTGTCCATAGCAACCAGTCAATAGCAACTGTCCATAGCAACCCGCCCATAGCAACCCGTCCATAGCAACCCGTCCATAGCAACCCGACCATAGCAACCCGACCATAGCAACCAGTCCATAGCAACCAGACCATAGCAACCAGACCATAGCAACCCCTCCATAGCAACCCCTCCATAGCAACCCGTCCATAGCAACCCGTTTTTGATGGGGCAAATAGGATGGCGCAGTTTTGATGGGGTAGTTTTTGATGAAGCAGTTTTTGATGGGGCAATGGATCGAAATGGATAGACACATTGTTGGATCACATTTACATCTCCAGGGGCACCGTCTCCAGTCTGGAGTATTGGTGAAGGCAAGAACACGTCACACAATTTCCCCAGAAATTGTACCTTTTCTAGTTAAGTGGTCTTGCATAGCAAGAGCACTTACTATTCTCTCACATATATATTATTAAGTGGTCTTGCATAGCAAGAGCACTTACTATTCTCTCACATATATATTATTATTATTCTTATTATAGCCAAATTTGCCACCCTAACTCCTCCCACAGTTTTTACGCTACATAGACGAGTAATATATCAAATCGAGCGGCTTGTTCCCGAATAGTGGGCTATTACTTTGTGGAACGTTTCGCCAAATCGTTCGCGAAATATCGTCATATTTGCGGCGAAATTTTCCCATAGGAATGAATGGTGAGAGCTAGAGCACAAAATGGCAAAAACTGAAAAATTACATGATTTGTAAACTGCGACCACTCCCTCATTTTCAGGCCGACCTACACAAATCTTATATCAAAATGTTCAGCTGTCCCTGCTAACACTACACGTGTCGACGGCTAAGCGATCGGTCAAATGGTTTTCAAGATACAGACATTTGTTTGCAACACACGCCATCCATCATTTCAATGAAAGTCAATGGAGGAATAAAAATTGAAAATGGAATATTGCAAGGCAATTTGTAAACTGCGACTGTGCCTTCAATTTTAATATTTCAGAGACATACTATACATCAGGTTGAAGGTCTGGGTCTTGTGATTCGTAAAATATAAAGATATTCACTGTGCGATTTATAGTTTTTAAAATACAATCATTTGAAGAAGCACAGTAAAAAACAAGCCAGAATCTGACTGCCTGTTTAGAGTGGCTGTTTGGATGTGTTTACATTGGTTTCCTAGGAGACGATGTCTCCTCACAAACAGCTAAGGTGCTTTCTGTAGCTCCTCCCACACAGCTGTGAGGTGATATGGCTGTTTTTCAGGCATATCCCACTTTTAAGTACACAATGGGGTTTATTTACTAAAGCTGGAAAGCGCAATATAAGGCTCACTTCTGCACACAAACCAATGAGCTTCCAGGTTTTATTACCAGGCTTAACTGAACAATCTGGGGTTAGAAGCTTATTGTTTTTTCTGCAGAAGTGAGCCTGATATTGCGATTTCCAGCATTAGTAAATAAACCCTAGTGTGTACTTAAAAGCGGGGTATGCCTGTATTTGGCTCTGCATAACTTCTGCATACTCTGCATATAGCATCCAGTCCATAGAAACCATCCATAGCAACCAGTCCATAGCAACCACTCCATAGCAACCAGACCATAGCAAAAAACATAGCAACCACTCCATAGCAACCAGTCCATAGCAACCACTCCATAGCAACCAGTTCATAGCAACTAGTTAATAGCAACCCTCCATAGCAACCAGTCCATAGCAACCAGTCCATAGCAACCAGTCCATAGCAACCGTCCATAGCAACCAGACCATAGCAACCAGAATATAGCAACTGTCCATAGCAACCAGTCCATAGAAACTGTCCATAGCAACCAGTCCATAGAAAACAGAATATAGCAACCAGACCATAGCAACCAGTCCATAGCAAGCAGTCCATAGCAACCAGAATATAGCAAATGTCCATAGCAACCAGACCATAGCAACCACTCCATAGAAACCACTCCATAGCAACTGTCTAAAGCAACCAGACCATAGCAACTGTCCATAGCAACTGTCCATAGCAACCAGTCCATAGCAACCAGTTTTTGAAGGGGCAAATAGGATGGTGCAGTTTTGATGGGATAGTTTTTGATGGAGCAGTTTTTAATGGAGCAATGGATAGACACATTGTTGGATCACATTTACATCTCCAGGGGCACCATCTCCAGTCAGGAGTACTGGTGAAGGCAAGAACACGTCACACAATTTCCCCAGAAATTGTACCTTTTCTAGTTATTAAGTGGTCTTGCATAGCAAGAGCACTTACTATTCTCTCACATATATATTATTATTATTCTTATTATAGCCAAATTTGCCACCCTAACTCCTCCCACAGTTTTTACGCTACATAGACGAGTAATATATCAAATCGAGCGGCTTGTTCCCGAATAGTGGGCTATTACTTTGTGGAACGTTTCGCCAAATCGTTCGCGAAATATCGTCATATTTGCGGCGAAATTTTCCCATAGGAATGAATGGTGAGAGCTAGAGCACAAAATGGCAAAAACTGAAAAATTACATGATTTGTAAACTGCGACCACTCCCTCATTTTCAGGCCGACCTACACAAATCTTATATCAAAATGTTCAGCTGTCCCTGCTAACACTACACGTGTCGACGGCTAAGCGATCGGTCAAATGGTTTTCAAGATACAGACATTTGTTTGCAACACACGCCATCCATCATTTCAATGAAAGTCAATGGAGGAATAAAAATTGAAAATGGAATATTGCAAGGCAATTTGTAAACTGCGACTGTGCCTTCAATTTTAATATTTCAGAGACATACTATACATCAGGTTGAAGGTCTGGGTCTTGTGATTCGTAAAATATAAAGATATTCACTGTGCGATTTATAGTTTTTAAAATACAATCATTTGAAGAAGCACAGTAAAAAACAAGCCAGAATCTGACTGCCTGTTTAGAGTGGCTGTTTGGATGTGTTTACATTGGTTTCCTAGGAGACGATGTCTCCTCACAAACAGCTAAGGTGCTTTCTGTAGCTCCTCCCACACAGCTGTGAGGTGATATGGCTGTTTTTCAGGCATATCCCACTTTTAAGTACACAATGGGGTTTATTTACTAAAGCTGGAAAGCGCAATATAAGGCTCACTTCTGCACACAAACCAATGAGCTTCCAGGTTTTATTACCAGGCTTAACTGAACAATCTGGGGTTAGAAGCTTATTGTTTTTTTCTGCAGAAGTGAGCCTGATATTGCGATTTCCAGCATTAGTAAATAAACCCTAGTGTGTACTTAAAAGCGGGGTATGCCTGTATTTGGCTCTGCATAACTTCTGCATACTCTGCATATAGCATCCAGTCCATAGAAACCATCCATAGCAACCAGTCCATAGCAACCACTCCATAGCAACCAGACCATAGCAAAAAACATAGCAACCACTCCATAGCAACCAGTCCATAGCAACCACTCCATAGCAACCAGTTCATAGCAACTAGTTAATAGCAACCCTCCATAGCAACCAGTCCATAGCAACCAGTCCATAGCAACCAGTCCATAGCAACCGTCCATAGCAACCAGACCATAGCAACCAGAATATAGCAACTGTCCATAGCAACCAGTCCATAGAAACTGTCCATAGCAACCAGTCCATAGAAAACAGAATATAGCAACCAGACCATAGCAACCAGTCCATAGCAAGCAGTCCATAGCAACCAGAATATAGCAAATGTCCATAGCAACCAGACCATAGCAACCACTCCATAGAAACCACTCCATAGCAACTGTCTAAAGCAACCAGACCATAGCAACTGTCCATAGCAACTGTCCATAGCAACCAGTCCATAGCAACCAGTTTTTGAAGGGGCAAATAGGATGGTGCAGTTTTGATGGGATAGTTTTTGATGGAGCAGTTTTTAATGGAGCAATGGATAGACACATTGTTGGATCACATTTACATCTCCAGGGGCACCATCTCCAGTCAGGAGTACTGGTGAAGGCAAGAACACGTCACACAATTTCCCCAGAAATTGTACCTTTTCTAGTTAAGTGGTCTTGCATAGCAAGAGCACTTACTATTCTCTCACATATATATTATTATTATTCTTATTATAGCCAAATTTGCCACCCTAACTCCTCCCACAGTTTTTACGCTACATAGACGAGTAATATATCAAATCGAGCGGCTTGTTCCCGAATAGTGGGCTATTACTTTGTGGAACGTTTCGCCAAATCGTTCGCGAAATATCGTCATATTTGCGGCGAAATTTTCCCATAGGAATGAATGGTGAGAGCTAGAGCACAAAATGGCAAAAACTGAAAAATTACATGATTTGTAAACTGCGACCACTCCCTCATTTTCAGGCCGACCTACACAAATCTTATATCAAAATGTTCAGCTGTCCCTGCTAACACTACACGTGTCGACGGCTAAGCGATCGGTCAAATGGTTTTCAAGATACAGACATTTGTTTGCAACACACGCCATCCATCATTTCAATGAAAGTCAATGGAGGAATAAAAATTGAAAATGGAATATTGCAAGGCAATTTGTAAACTGCGACTGTGCCTTCAATTTTAATATTTCAGAGACATACTATACATCAGGTTGAAGGTCTGGGTCTTGTGATTCGTAAAATATAAAGATATTCACTGTGCGATTTATAGTTTTTAAAATACAATCATTTGAAGAAGCACAGTAAAAAACAAGCCAGAATCTGACTGCCTGTTTAGAGTGGCTGTTTGGATGTGTTTACATTGGTTTCCTAGGAGACGATGTCTCCTCACAAACAGCTAAGGTGCTTTCTGTAGCTCCTCCCACACAGCTGTGAGGTGATATGGCTGTTTTTCAGGCATATCCCACTTTTAAGTACACAATGGGGTTTATTTACTAAAGCTGGAAAGCGCAATATAAGGCTCACTTCTGCACACAAACCAATGAGCTTCCAGGTTTTATTACCAGGCTTAACTGAACAATCTGGGGTTAGAAGCTTATTGTTTTTTCTGCAGAAGTGAGCCTGATATTGCGATTTCCAGCATTAGTAAATAAACCCTAGTGTGTACTTAAAAGCGGGGTATGCCTGTATTTGGCTCTGCATAACTTCTGCATACTCTGCATATAGCATCCAGTCCATAGAAACCATCCATAGCAACCAGTCCATAGCAACCACTCCATAGCAACCAGACCATAGCAAAAAACATAGCAACCACTCCATAGCAACCAGTCCATAGCAACCACTCCATAGCAACCAGTTCATAGCAACTAGTTAATAGCAACCCTCCATAGCAACCAGTCCATAGCAACCAGTCCATAGCAACCAGTCCATAGCAACCGTCCATAGCAACCAGACCATAGCAACCAGAATATAGCAACTGTCCATAGCAACCAGTCCATAGAAACTGTCCATAGCAACCAGTCCATAGAAAACAGAATATAGCAACCAGACCATAGCAACCAGTCCATAGCAAGCAGTCCATAGCAACCAGAATATAGCAAATGTCCATAGCAACCAGACCATAGCAACCACTCCATAGAAACCACTCCATAGCAACTGTCTAAAGCAACCAGACCATAGCAACTGTCCATAGCAACTGTCCATAGCAACCAGTCCATAGCAACCAGTTTTTGAAGGGGCAAATAGGATGGTGCAGTTTTGATGGGATAGTTTTTGATGGAGCAGTTTTTAATGGAGCAATGGATAGACACATTGTTGGATCACATTTACATCTCCAGGGGCACCATCTCCAGTCAGGAGTACTGGTGAAGGCAAGAACACGTCACACAATTTCCCCAGAAATTGTACCTTTTCTAGTTATTATTATTATTTTTATAGCCAAATTTACCACCCTAACTCCTCCCACAGTTTTTACGCTACATAGACGAGTAATATATCAAATCGAGCGGCTTGTTCCCGAATAGTGGGCTATTACTTTGTGGAACGTTTCGCCAAATCGTTCGCGAAATATCGTCATATTTGCGGCGAAATTTTCCCATAGGAATGAATGGTGAGAGCTAGAGCACAGAATGGCAAAAACGGAAAAATCATTACATGATTTGTAAACTGCGACCACTCCCTCATTTTCAAGCCGACCTACACAAATCTTATATCAAAATGTTCAGCTGTCCCTGCTGACACTACACGTGTTGACGACTAAGCGATCGGTCAAATGGTTTTCAAGATACAGACATTTGTTTGCAACACACGCCATCCATCATTTCAATGAAAGTCAATGGAGGAAAGAAAATTGAAAACTGAATATTGCAAGGCAATTTGTAAACTGCGACTGTGCCTTCAAATTTAATATTTTAGAGACATACTATACATCAGGTTGAAGGTCTGGGTCTTGTGATTCGTAAAATATAAAGATATTCGCTGTGCGATTTATAGTTTTTAAAATACAATCATTTGAAGAAGCACAGTAAAAAACAAGCCAGAATCTGAGTGGCTGTTTAGAGTGGCTGCCTGCATGTGTTTACATTGGTTTCCTAGGAGACGATGTCTCCTCACACACAGCTGAGGGGCTTTCTATAGCTCCTCCCACACAGCTGTGAGGTGATATGGCTCTGTTTTTCAGGCATATCCAACTTTTAAGTAAACAATGGGGTTTATTTACTAAAGCTGGAAAGCGCAATATAAGGCTCACTTCTGCACACAAACCAATGAGCTTCCAGGTTTTATTACCAGGCTTAACTGAACAAGCTGGGGTTAGAAGCTTATTGTTTTTTCTGCAGAAGTGAGCCTGATATTGCGATTTCCAGCATTAGTAAATAAACCCTAGTGTGTACTTAAAAGCGGGGTATGCCTGTATTTGGCTCTGTGTAACTTCTGCATACTCTGCATATAGAAACCATCCATAGCATCCAGTCCATAGAAAGCATCCATAGCAACCAGACCATAGCAACCCTCCATAGCAACCAGACCATAGCAACCCTCCATAGCAACCACTCCATAGCAACCACTCCATAGCAACCACTCCATAGCAACCACTCCATAGCAACCCGTCCATAGCAACCACTCCATAGCAACCGTCCATAGCAACCAGTCCATAGCAACCAGTCCATAGTAACCACTCCATAGCAACCAGACCATAGCAACCAGACTATAGCAACTGTCCATAGCAACCAGTCAATAGCAACTGTCCATAGCAACCCGCCCATAGCAACCCGTCCATAGCAACCCGTCCATAGCAACCCGACCATAGCAACCCGACCATAGCAACCAGTCCATAGCAACCAGACCATAGCAACCAGACCATAGCAACCCCTCCATAGCAACCCCTCCATAGCAACCCCTCCATAGCAACCCGTCCATAGCAACCCGTTTTTGATGGGGCAAATAGGATGGCGCAGTTTTGATGGGGTAGTTTTTGATAAAGCAGTTTTTGATGGGGCAATGGATCGAAATGGATAGACACATTGTTGGATCACATTTACATCTCCAGGGGCACCGTCTCCAGTCTGGAGTATTGGTGAAGGCAAGAACACGTCACACAATTTCCCCAGAAATTGTACCTTTTCTAGTTATTATTATTATTTTTATAGCCAAATTTACCACCCTAACTCCTCCCACAGTTTTTACGCTACATAGACGAGTAATATATCAAATCGAGCGGCTTGTTCCCGAATAGTGGGCTATTACTTTGTGGAACGTTTCGCCAAATCGTTCCCGAAATATCGTCATATTTGCGGCGAAATTTTCCCATAGGAATGAATGGTGAGAGCTAGAGCACAGAATGGCAAAAACGGAAAAATCATTACATGATTTGTAAACTGCGACCACTCCCTCATTTTCAAGCCGACCTACACAAATCTTATATCAAAATGTTCAGCTGTCCCTGCTGACACTACACGTGTTGACGACTAAGCGATCGGTCAAATGGTTTTCAAGATACAGACATTTGTTTGCAACACACGCCATCCATCATTTCAATGAAAGTCAATGGAGGAAAGAAAATTGAAAACTGAATATTGCAAGGCAATTTGTAAACTGCGACTGTGCCTTCAAATTTAATATTTTAGAGACATACTATACATCAGGTTGAAGGTCTGGGTCTTGTGATTCGTAAAATATAAAGATATTCGCTGTGCGATTTATAGTTTTTAAAATACAATCATTTGAAGAAGCACAGTAAAAAACAAGCCAGAATCTGAGTGGCTGTTTAGAGTGGCTGCCTGCATGTGTTTACATTGGTTTCCTAGGAGACGATGTCTCCTCACACACAGCTGAGGGGCTTTCTATAGCTCCTCCCACACAGCTGTGAGGTGATATGGCTCTGTTTTTCAGGCATATCCCACTTTTAAGTAAACAATGGGGTTTATTTACTAAAGTTGGAAAGCGCAATATAAGGCTCACTTCTGCACACAAACCAATGAGCTTCCAGGTTTTATTACCAGGCTTAACTGAACAAGCTGGGGTTAGAAGCTTATTGTTTTTTCTGCAGAAGTGAGCCTGATATTGCGATTTCCAGCATTAGTAAATAAACCCTAGTGTGTACTTAAAAGCGGGGTATGCCTGTATTAGGCTCTGTGTAACTTCTGCATACTCTGCATATAGAAACCATCCATAGCATCCAGTCCATAGAAACCATCCATAGCAACCAGACCATAGCAACCCTCCATAGCAACCACTCCATAGCAACCACTCCATAGCAACCACTCCATAGCAACCACTCCATAGCAACCCGTCCATAGCAACCACTCCATAGCAACCGTCCATAGCAACCAGTCCATAGCAACCAGTCCATAGTAACCACTCCATAGCAACCAGACCATAGCAACCAGACTATAGCAACTGTCCATAGCAACCAGTCAATAGCAACTGTCCATAGCAACCCGCCCATAGCAACCCGTCCATAGCAACCCGTCCATAGCAACCCGACCATAGCAACCCGACCATAGCAACCAGTCCATAGCAACCAGACCATAGCAACCAGACCATAGCAACCCCTCCATAGCAACCCCTCCATAGCAACCCGTCCATAGCAACCCGTTTTTGATGGGGCAAATAGGATGGCGCAGTTTTGTTGGGGTAGTTTTTGATGAAGCAGTTTTTGATGGGGCAATGGATCGAAATGGATAGACACATTGTTGGATCACATTTACATCTCCAGGGGCACCGTCTCCAGTCTGGAGTATTGGTGAAGGCAAGAACACGTCACACAATTTCCCCAGAAATTGTACCTTTTCTAGTTATTATTATTATTTTTATAGCCAAATTTACCACCCTAACTCCTCCCACAGTTTTTACGCTACATAGACGAGTAATATATCAAATCGAGCGGCTTGTTCCCGAATAGTGGGCTATTACTTTGTGGAACGTTTCGCCAAATCGTTCGCGAAATATCGTCATATTCGCGGCGAAATTTTCCCATAGGAATGAATGGTGAGAGCTAGAGCACAGAATGGCAAAAACGGAAAAATCATTACATGATTTGTAAACTGCGACCACTCCCTCATTTTCAAGCCGACCTACACAAATCTTATATCAAAATGTTCAGCTGTCCCTGCTGACACTACACGTGTTGACGACTAAGCGATCGGTCAAATGGTTTTCAAGATACAGACATTTGTTTGCAACACACGCCATCCATCATTTCAATGAAAGTCAATGGAGGAAAGAAAATTGAAAACTGAATATTGCAAGGCAATTTGTAAACTGCGACTGTGCCTTCAAATTTAATATTTTAGAGACATACTATACATCAGGTTGAAGGTCTGGGTCTTGTGATTCGTAAAATATAAAGATATTCGCTGTGCGATTTATAGTTTTTAAAATACAATCATTTGAAGAAGCACAGTAAAAAACAAGCCAGAATCTGAGTGGCTGTTTAGAGTGGCTGCCTGCATGTGTTTACATTGGTTTCCTAGGAGACGATGTCTCCTCACACACAGCTGAGGGGCTTTCTATAGCTCCTCCCACACAGCTGTGAGGTGATATGGCTCTGTTTTTCAGGCATATCCCACTTTTAAGTAAACAATGGGGTTTATTTACTAAAGTTGGAAAGCGCAATATAAGGCTCACTTCTGCACACAAACCAATGAGCTTCCAGGTTTTATTACCAGGCTTAACTGAACAAGCTGGGGTTAGAAGCTTATTGTTTTTTCTGCAGAAGTGAGCCTGATATTGCGATTTCCAGCATTAGTAAATAAACCCTAGTGTGTACTTAAAAGCGGGGTATGCCTGTATTAGGCTCTGTGTAACTTCTGCATACTCTGCATATAGAAACCATCCATAGCATCCAGTCCATAGAAACCATCCATAGCAACCAGACCATAGCAACCCTCCATAGCAACCACTCCATAGCAACCACTCCATAGCAACCACTCCATAGCAACCACTCCATAGCAACCCGTCCATAGCAACCACTCCATAGCAACCGTCCATAGCAACCAGTCCATAGCAACCAGTCCATAGTAACCACTCCATAGCAACCAGACCATAGCAACCAGACTATAGCAACTGTCCATAGCAACCAGTCAATAGCAACTGTCCATAGCAACCCGTCCATAGCAACCCGTCCATAGCAACCCGACCATAGCAACCCGACCATAGCAACCAGTCCATAGCAACCAGACCATAGCAACCAGACCATAGCAACCCCTCCATAGCAACCCCTCCATAGCAACCCGTCCATAGCAACCCGTTTTTGATGGGGCAAATAGGATGGCGCAGTTTTGATGGGGTAGTTTTTGATGAAGCAGTTTTTGATGGGGCAATGGATCGAAATGGATAGACACATTGTTGGATCACATTTACATCTCCAGGGGCACCGTCTCCAGTCTGGAGTATTGGTGAAGGCAAGAACACGTCACACAATTTCCCCAGAAATTGTACCTTTTCTAGTTAAGTGGTCTTGCATAGCAAGAGCACTTACTATTCTCTCACATATATATTATTAAGTGGTCTTGCATAGCAAGAGCACTTACTATTCTCTCACATATATATTATTATTATTCTTATTATAGCCAAATTTGCCACCCTAACTCCTCCCACAGTTTTTACGCTACATAGACGAGTAATATATCAAATCGAGCGGCTTGTTCCCGAATAGTGGGCTATTACTTTGTGGAACGTTTCGCCAAATCGTTCGCGAAATATCGTCATATTTGCGGCGAAATTTTCCCATAGGAATGAATGGTGAGAGCTAGAGCACAAAATGGCAAAAACTGAAAAATTACATGATTTGTAAACTGCGACCACTCCCTCATTTTCAGGCCGACCTACACAAATCTTATATCAAAATGTTCAGCTGTCCCTGCTAACACTACACGTGTCGACGGCTAAGCGATCGGTCAAATGGTTTTCAAGATACAGACATTTGTTTGCAACACACGCCATCCATCATTTCAATGAAAGTCAATGGAGGAATAAAAATTGAAAATGGAATATTGCAAGGCAATTTGTAAACTGCGACTGTGCCTTCAATTTTAATATTTCAGAGACATACTATACATCAGGTTGAAGGTCTGGGTCTTGTGATTCGTAAAATATAAAGATATTCACTGTGCGATTTATAGTTTTTAAAATACAATCATTTGAAGAAGCACAGTAAAAAACAAGCCAGAATCTGACTGCCTGTTTAGAGTGGCTGTTTGGATGTGTTTACATTGGTTTCCTAGGAGACGATGTCTCCTCACAAACAGCTAAGGTGCTTTCTGTAGCTCCTCCCACACAGCTGTGAGGTGATATGGCTGTTTTTCAGGCATATCCCACTTTTAAGTACACAATGGGGTTTATTTACTAAAGCTGGAAAGCGCAATATAAGGCTCACTTCTGCACACAAACCAATGAGCTTCCAGGTTTTATTACCAGGCTTAACTGAACAATCTGGGGTTAGAAGCTTATTGTTTTTTCTGCAGAAGTGAGCCTGATATTGCGATTTCCAGCATTAGTAAATAAACCCTAGTGTGTACTTAAAAGCGGGGTATGCCTGTATTTGGCTCTGCATAACTTCTGCATACTCTGCATATAGCATCCAGTCCATAGAAACCATCCATAGCAACCAGTCCATAGCAACCACTCCATAGCAACCAGACCATAGCAAAAAACATAGCAACCACTCCATAGCAACCAGTCCATAGCAACCACTCCATAGCAACCAGTTCATAGCAACTAGTTAATAGCAACCCTCCATAGCAACCAGTCCATAGCAACCAGTCCATAGCAACCAGTCCATAGAAACCGTCCATAGCAACCAGACCATAGCAACCAGAATATAGCAACTGTCCATAGCAACCAGTCCATAGAAACTGTCCATAGCAACCAGTCCATAGAAAACAGAATATAGCAACCAGACCATAGCAACCAGTCCATAGCAAGCAGTCCATAGCAACCAGAATATAGCAAATGTCCATAGCAACCAGACCATAGCAACCACTCCATAGAAACCACTCCATAGCAACTGTCTAAAGCAACCAGACCATAGCAACTGTCCATAGCAACTGTCCATAGCAACCAGTCCATAGCAACCAGTTTTTGAAGGGGCAAATAGGATGGTGCAGTTTTGATGGGATAGTTTTTGATGGAGCAGTTTTTAATGGAGCAATGGATAGACACATTGTTGGATCACATTTACATCTCCAGGGGCACCATCTCCAGTCAGGAGTACTGGTGAAGGCAAGAACACGTCACACAATTTCCCCAGAAATTGTACCTTTTCTAGTTATTAAGTGGTCTTGCATAGCAAGAGCACTTACTATTCTCTCACATATATATTATTATTATTCTTATTATAGCCAAATTTGCCACCCTAACTCCTCCCACAGTTTTTACGCTACATAGACGAGTAATATATCAAATCGAGCGGCTTGTTCCCGAATAGTGGGCTATTACTTTGTGGAACGTTTCGCCAAATCGTTCGCGAAATATCGTCATATTTGCGGCGAAATTTTCCCATAGGAATGAATGGTGAGAGCTAGAGCACAAAATGGCAAAAACTGAAAAATTACATGATTTGTAAACTGCGACCACTCCCTCATTTTCAGGCCGACCTACACAAATCTTATATCAAAATGTTCAGCTGTCCCTGCTAACACTACACGTGTCGACGGCTAAGCGATCGGTCAAATGGTTTTCAAGATACAGACATTTGTTTGCAACACACGCCATCCATCATTTCAATGAAAGTCAATGGAGGAATACAAATTGAAAATGGAATATTGCAAGGCAATTTGTAAACTGCGACTGTGCCTTCAATTTTAATATTTCAGAGACATACTATACATCAGGTTGAAGGTCTGGGTCTTGTGATTCGTAAAATATAAAGATATTCACTGTGCGATTTATAGTTTTTAAAATACAATCATTTGAAGAAGCACAGTAAAAAACAAGCCAGAATCTGACTGCCTGTTTAGAGTGGCTGTTTGGATGTGTTTACATTGGTTTCCTAGGAGACGATGTCTCCTCACAAACAGCTAAGGTGCTTTCTGTAGCTCCTCCCACACAGCTGTGAGGTGATATGGCTGTTTTTCAGGCATATCCCACTTTTAAGTACACAATGGGGTTTATTTACTAAAGCTGGAAAGCGCAAAATAAGGCTCACTTCTGCACACAAACCAATGAGCTTCCAGGTTTTATTACCAGGCTTAACTGAACAATCTGGGGTTAGAAGCTTATTGTTTTTTCTGCAGAAGTGAGCCTGATATTGCGATTTCCAGCATTAGTAAATAAACCCTAGTGTGTACTTAAAAGCGGGGTATGCCTGTATTTGGCTCTGCATAACTTCTGCATACTCTGCATATAGCATCCAGTCCATAGAAACCATCCATAGCAACCAGTCCATAGCAACCACTCCATAGCAACCAGACCATAGCAAAAAACATAGCAACCACTCCATAGCAACCAGTCCATAGCAACCACTCCATAGCAACCAGTTCATAGCAACTAGTTAATAGCAACCCTCCATAGCAACCAGTCCATAGCAACCAGTCCATAGCAACCAGTCCATAGCAACCGTCCATAGCAACCAGACCATAGCAACCAGAATATAGCAACTGTCCATAGCAACCAGTCCATAGAAACTGTCCATAGCAACCAGTCCATAGAAAACAGAATATAGCAACCAGACCATAGCAACCAGTCCATAGCAAGCAGTCCATAGCAACCAGAATATAGCAAATGTCCATAGCAACCAGACCATAGCAACCACTCCATAGAAACCACTCCATAGCAACTGTCTAAAGCAACCAGACCATAGCAACTGTCCATAGCAACTGTCCATAGCAACCAGTCCATAGCAACCAGTTTTTGAAGGGGCAAATAGGATGGTGCAGTTTTGATGGGATAGTTTTTGATGGAGCAGTTTTTAATGGAGCAATGGATAGACACATTGTTGGATCACATTTACATCTCCAGGGGCACCATCTCCAGTCAGGAGTACTGGTGAAGGCAAGAACACGTCACACAATTTCCCCAGAAATTGTACCTTTTCTAGTTATTATTATTATTTTTATAGCCAAATTTACCACCCTAACTCCTCCCACAGTTTTTACGCTACATAGACGAGTAATATATCAAATCGAGCGGCTTGTTCCCGAATAGTGGGCTATTACTTTGTGGAACGTTTCGCCAAATCGTTCGCGAAATATCGTCATATTTGCGGCGAAATTTTCCCATAGGAATGAATGGTGAGAGCTAGAGCACAGAATGGCAAAAACGGAAAAATCATTACATGATTTGTAAACTGCGACCACTCCCTCATTTTCAAGCCGACCTACACAAATCTTATATCAAAATGTTCAGCTGTCCCTGCTGACACTACACGTGTTGACGACTAAGCGATCGGTCAAATGGTTTTCAAGATACAGACATTTGTTTGCAACACACGCCATCCATCATTTCAATGAAAGTCAATGGAGGAAAGAAAATTGAAAACTGAATATTGCAAGGCAATTTGTAAACTGCGACTGTGCCTTCAAATTTAATATTTTAGAGACATACTATACATCAGGTTGAAGGTCTGGGTCTTGTGATTCGTAAAATATAAAGATATTCGCTGTGCGATTTATAGTTTTTAAAATACAATCATTTGAAGAAGCACAGTAAAAAACAAGCCAGAATCTGAGTGGCTGTTTAGAGTGGCTGCCTGCATGTGTTTACATTGGTTTCCTAGGAGACGATGTCTCCTCACACACAGCTGAGGGGCTTTCTATAGCTCCTCCCACACAGCTGTGAGGTGATATGGCTCTGTTTTTCAGGCATATCCCACTTTTAAGTAAACAATGGGGTTTATTTACTAAAGCTGGAAAGCGCAATATAAGGCTCACTTCTGCACACAAACCAATGAGCTTCCAGGTTTTATTACCAGGCTTAACTGAACAAGCTGGGGTTAGAAGCTTATTGTTTTTTCTGCAGAAGTGAGCCTGATATTGCGATTTCCAGCATTAGTAAATAAACCCTAGTGTGTACTTAAAAGCGGGGTATGCCTGTATTTGGCTCTGTGTAACTTCTGCATACTCTGCATATAGAAACCATCCATAGCATCCAGTCCATAGAAACCATCCATAGCAACCAGACCATAGCAACCCTCCATAGCAACCACTCCATAGCAACCACTCCATAGCAACCACTCCATAGCAACCCGTCCATAGCAACCACTCCATAGCAACCGTCCATAGCAACCAGTCCATAGCAACCAGTCCATAGTAACCACTCCATAGCAACCAGACCATAGCAACCAGACTATAGCAACTGTCCATAGCAACCAGTCAATAGCAACTGTCCATAGCAACCCGCCCATAGCAACCCGTCCATAGCAACCCGTCCATAGCAACCCGACCATAGCAACCCGACCATAGCAACCAGTCCATAGCAACCAGACCATAGCAACCAGACCATAGCAACCCCTCCATAGCAACCCCTCCATAGCAACCCGTCCATAGCAACCCGTTTTTGATGGGGCAAATAGGATGGCGCAGTTTTGATGGGGTAGTTTTTGATGAAGCAGTTTTTGATGGGGCAATGGATCGAAATGGATAGACACATTGTTGGATCACATTTACATCTCCAGGGGCACCGTCTCCAGTCTGGAGTATTGGTGAAGGCAAGAACACGTCACACAATTTCCCCAGAAATTGTACCTTTTCTAGTTATTATTATTATTTTTATAGCCAAATTTACCACCCTAACTCCTCCCACAGTTTTTACGCTACATAGACGAGTAATATATCAAATCGAGCGGCTTGTTCCCGAATAGTGGGCTATTACTTTGTGGAACGTTTCGCCAAATCGTTCGCGAAATATCGTCATATTTGCAGCGAAATTTTCCCATAGGAATGAATGGTGAGAGCTAGAGCACAGAATGGCAAAAACGGAAAAATCATTACATGATTTGTAAACTGCGACCACTCCCTCATTTTCAAGCCGACCTACACAAATCTTATATCAAAATGTTCAGCTGTCCCTGCTGACACTACACGTGTTGACGACTAAGCGATCGGTCAAATGGTTTTCAAGATACAGACATTTGTTTGCAACACACGCCATCCATCATTTCAATGAAAGTCAATGGAGGAAAGAAAATTGAAAACTGAATATTGCAAGGCAATTTGTAAACTGCGACTGTGCCTTCAAATTTAATATTTTAGAGACATACTATACATCAGGTTGAAGGTCTGGGTCTTGTGATTCGTAAAATATAAAGATATTCGCTGTGCGATTTATAGTTTTTAAAATACAATCATTTGAAGAAGCACAGTAAAAAACAAGCCAGAATCTGAGTGGCTGTTTAGAGTGGCTGCCTGCATGTGTTTACATTGGTTTCCTAGGAGACGATGTCTCCTCACACACAGCTAAGGTGCTTTCTGTAGCTCCTCCCACACAGCTGTGAGGTGATATGGCTCTGTTTTTCAGGCATATCCCACTTTTAAGTAAACAATGGGGTTTATTTACTAAAGCTGGAAAGCGCAATATAAGGCTCACTTCTGCACACAAACCAATGAGCTTCCAGGTTTTATTACCAGGCTTAACTGAACAAGCTGGGGTTAGAAGCTTATTGTTTTTTCTGCAGAAGTGAGCCTGATATTGCGATTTCCAGCATTAGTAAATAAACCCTAGTGTGTACTTAAAAGCGGGGTATGCCTGTATTTGGCTCTGTGTAACTTCTGCATACTCTGCATATAGAAACCATCCATAGCATCCAGTCCATAGAAACCATCCATAGCAACCAGACCATAGCAACCCTCCATAGCAACCACTCCATAGCAACCACTCCATAGCAACCACTCCATAGCAACCACTCCATAGCAACCACTCCATAGCAACCCGTCCATAGCAACCACTCCATAGCAACCGTCCATAGCAACCACTCCATAGTAACCACTCCATAGCAACCAGACTATAGCAACTGTCCATAGCAACCAGTCAATAGCAACTGTCCATAGCAACCCGTCCATAGCAACCCGTCCATAGCAACCCGACCATAGCAACCCGACCATAGCAACCAGTCCATAGCAACCAGACCATAGCAACCAGACCATAGCAACCAGACCATAGCAACCCCTCCATAGCAACCCCTCCATAGCAACCCGTCCATAGCAACCCGTTTTTGATGGGGCAAATAGGATGGCGCAGTTTTGATGGGGTAGTTTTTGATGAAGCAGTTTTTGATGGGGCAATGGATCGAAATGGATAGACACATTGTTGGATCACATTTACATCTCCAGGGGCACCGTCTCCAGTCTGGAGTATTGGTGAAGGCAAGAACACGTCACACAATTTCCCCAGAAATTGTACCTTTTCTAGTTACACTTAGGATACTTGTATATCCACATCACCATTTTTTAATCTGTGCAAATGTATAAGCGTAGTAGTTCATTAAGAGATTGTATACCTGCATTCCTTCAAACTGTTGATGATTCATGTGCATTCTCTTTTGTATGACTTTAAAAATTTATAAATAAACAATTAAAAAAAAAAAAATGTACTTGTTCTAAATTACAGATTCAACTTAAGAACAAACCTACAGTCCCTATCTTGTTTGTAACCCGGGGACCGCCTGTATGTGAGGAAGCCTTTTTGGATATTCTCCAGATTTCCCAGTGTTTACGAAATGTTGGTGCTCTGTTTTCTTTTTAAGCAAGCATTTTTTTTCCATGGTATATTGTGCGTTTGTTCTAGATATAACCTCCTCAATTTTTGGGGGCTCAGGAGGGTGAAGGCTGGTGTTAGTACATGTTTGATACCTGTAGTTTCCAGGATAAGGGACAAGACATCCGAACAGAAAGAGTGTATTACCTGACATCCCCAGAATATGTGTAGTTATCTGCTTTATCCTTCCAATGCCACTTACTGCGATTGCCAGCTATAGATGGGGGCGGTTTTGCTTATATTGGTCCAGCAGTGCACCAACACCTTTGCAGCCATTGTGCTATATGCTGGGTGTTTGGTGTGCTCCTGTACATTTAAGGAGGGGTGGCTCCCCTTCAGTCCACCTGCCCCTATCTATCCATTAGAATGCATGTGCCTCCATTGTGGGGACACTCATTGTTTAGTGTTAGGACCACAGATTACAGGGTGCCTTGGCGCGGCTCTGTGGCTCAAGCATGCATTTGCAAATGCGTGCAGACAAAACCCCTGTTTTTAACAAATACTGTTAGACAGGTGTCAGGAAAAGGTCCATCCGCTGGTGCTATTGATATTTTGTCTTGCAGTGCTGCGTCCCACCAGCAGGGGTCTCCTGGCAGTTCAGAGCTGTCAGGGGAACTTCCCCCTGCTGGTATATCACCTTTGGGATGCAGTACTGACCTCCACCAGCGGATGGACCCTGGCAGTGTGGAACACCTGGCCTTTGCTCCGTTCAGGTGTGACCTGAACCCAATCAGTACACCCACTATAAATACCCGGCGAGTTCAAACAGAACTCGCCCTGGTATCTGTTTACTAACCGGACCCTGAACCTGCTCTGGACCTCTGACCTGATCTGATCTGATCTGTCCTGTCCTGACCTGACCCCGATCCCGATCCCTCTCCTGGACATTTCCTTCCTGCCCCTTCCCTGTCTGCAGCCTCTTTTGATGATTTCTGGTATTTGACCCCGGCTTGGCTCTGGCTTATGATTATTGCATTTCCCCTAAACCTGTATATAGCCTTGTGTTATTCGTGCACTGTTTTCACTTGTTTTCTCACCTTTGTAAATAAACACCTTTTTGCCACTATATACAGTGTTGGTCTCCTCTGTGTAGGCACACAGTCCTGGTCCATCTAGAATCCCTGACAACAGGTTAATTGGTTGTTCTGCAGGCTGGTCGGTAAGGAGGCTTGTTTTTTCCCTGGGCATTCCCCAAGTTTTGTTGTTATCTGCTTTAGCCTTCCAATGCCACTTACTGCGATTGCCAGCTATAGATGGGGGTGGTGGACACGTTTATGTTTCACCTGTGGTGCTTATTTTGGTCCAGCAGTGCACCAACACCTTTACAGCCATTGTATATATGCTGGGTGTTTGGTGTGCGCCTGTATCTTTAAGCAGTCCACCTGCCCCTATCGGATAATGGATAATTAGAATGCATGTGCCTCCACTGTGGGGATGCTCATTGTTTAGTGTTAGGACCACAGATTACAGGGTGCCTTGGCGCGGCTCTGTGGCTCACGCATGCTTTTGCAAATGTGTGCGGACAAAACCCCTGTTTTTAACGCATACTGTTAGATAGGTTAATTGGTTGTTCTGCAGGCTGGTTGGTAAGGAGGCTTGGTATTTCCTTAGGCATTCCCCAGGTTTTGTTGTTACATGTTTGATACCTGTAGTTTCCAAGATAAGGGACAAGACATCCGAACAGAAAGAACGTATTACCTGACATCCCCAGAATATGTACAGTATGCTTCCAGTAGAATGGGAAGCACGCCAGCATATGGGAAAGATGTCTGGGTTCATTTTGTTTAGACATAGGGGTGTAAGGTATCATCTGAAGTAATTTCTGTGCATTTTTTTTTTTTTTTTGTACCAAGGTTTTATTTTTATGTAGCAAGGATCTGTGGTAGTCCGAATTCATCCACCAGCACACCATCCTTGTTTTTGGAATCACTGGGAACTCCTTCTGGTATAGCTGGGGCAGAGGCCGCTTCATCCAAGTATGACAAGTCTTCATCAGCCAGCAGTTCATCTCCCAGTGCATCAAGCTCTGCTTCAAGGTCATCTTCATCAATTTCTGGTGTTCCGTAATTACGGCTCAGCGCGTCTTGGATTTCACTTGCATCCTCCTTCATATCTTCCAGCTGATCCTCTAAGTCCTCAATCTAAACTATTTTAACTTCCTTGTATGCTTTCTTCATTTCCTTGGCACCTATTTTCATTGCTTCCACCGTTGTTTTGGTATCTTTTAGTGTCTGAATGGTATAATTGGCTTGTTCCATGTTGAAGGATTGTTGGTTTAAATTGTCTCTTTGCTGTTCATACATTCTTTTCTGTTTAAGAACCCGCAAGGCTTTTTGCTTGACCATATTCTTGGATGGACCTTCCCGCATCTTCTTCATCTGATCTTTGTACTTCACCAGTTCTGCGTCAAGTCGTGAGATTTTTTTGCTTCCCTGCTACTTCATCCCTAATTTTGGGATGCGAACGGAGGAAAGTGTTGTTGTGCCACAAATGTTTGTGAGATGTTTTGCTTGCATCCACAACATCGATAGTCACCGGTGCATGATCTGACCACGTAATGTGGATGTCAGCCTTTCAAACTTTCTGTAGAGTAAACATATCTGTCAGGAAAATGTAAATTCTGGAATAGCTACTATGCGCCGAGGAATAGAACATATAGTCCTGCTCAGTGGCCCTCAAGCATTGCCATGGATCGAAGAGCCTTACTTCATGGCACAAAGATACTAGAGATGGTCTCAGGCTTTGGGCTGCCGAGGAGGAGTTGTCAAGTTCCCCATTTAAGACCGTAATAAAGTCCACACACATTATCACATTGCCTTTCTGCATCGTTTAAGCCAGTTCGATAACTTTACAGATAAATGTAATCGATTTAACATTAGGAGCATATAAATTCACCAGTGTGTAGATGACCCAGTCCATTTCTGCGACCAATAAGATGAAGCGTCCTTGTTTCTGCAATAAAGAAAATGTTAGAGTGCCCCGGATAGCAATTAAAACCACATTCTTTTTGGAAGTATCATTAGCCGTAAATATGTGTGGAAACTTTACATGGGAGCACTTCAGGGCTTTCAAAAAAACAATAGAAACAAAAAGAAAATACTGGATTGTTCAGTAGTTTAAAACAATTAAGCAGTACTTGCCAAAAACAAAAGTTGGGAGAAAGAACAGTACTGAAATGGGCATTCCAACACAGTGGAATGTTGTTAGGCTGGAAGGCACTGAGGATTTTGTGGCTCCTAGAAGTGTGACAGGCTTGCGGGTGGTTTTGTTGGACTACTGGTATGGGCAGCTTACCTACCCCATCGGTTTTGACGATTATTAATGTGTCTGACCTGGAAGGGCTCCTAGACCGCAGCGTCCCCATTCGCAGGGAGGAGGCTCCATTTTTGGAGGGGCTCCATACCCTTTTCCTGTGAGTTGATTGAATGCGATTCATTATGCATATCCACCAGTAATTTACCCGGGAGGCCCCACTTCTATAAAATCTTGTGGTTACGTGAAATTTTTGTGATAGGGACCAGGTTGTGTCTCGCTGTCAGTGTAGATTCCTGCAAATAGGTCTGGGAGTGCAGGATGCTGTCTAGTGTATCTCATCAGTTGAGCCTTAACATAGTAAAAGTGGATCCTCACTATGACATCCCTGAGGGTCTGGTCAGGTAGGAAAGGTGGCTTAGGCAGTCTGTGAGCTCTGTCTATTATTACGTCAGATGGTCCCAGGGATGGGAGGGCTGTTGTCATGAGCTTTTGCAGATAAGCTCACAGTACGGTTGGTTTAATCGATTCGGGAATCCCTATAAATTCAATGTTATTCCTGCTGGTCCTGTCTTTAATATCCGCCATTTTGAGGCGCAATGGCCCCGAGTTCATCTTCAACATCAAAATAAGCATTAACCAGTCCTCTATTTTATATTCCACATATTCTACGCTGCTTCTGAACACATTCATTTTTCTCTGTGTGGATTGCATAAAGGCTGCCATATCTTGCTGGAGGGCCCCCCTCAGCGTTTGCAGATGTTCCTTCATGGCTGTGTCTAGTATGGGCTGCTCTGTGGTGGGGAATGCATGTAGGTGTTGACCATATGTGTATGATTCCTCCATTTGTTCCCCTTCCGTCCCTGCATCATCCCGGGCCTCCCCTGCTTTTGCAAGCCTCCTTTTTTGTTTGACTGGGCTACTGAAGGGAGAAGATAGCAGTGGATTATCTTTGTGGTGTGACTCATCCATGGATGGCGATGGATTGCCGAGCGCGATGGCTGTGGAGGAGGATGAGCAGCTCTCGGCCCATCACAGGGGGGAAGAAATCAGTACGTTTTCGTGGTCCCTCTCTCTCCTTTCTCGTGTGCATGGTGGTGGCTGTAATCCCCTGGGTCTCCTCTGTCGTTGGATGCAAGATATGTTGCTGTAGCTGGGCTGTGAGACGCAATATGCCTCCCGCTGTTGCAGAGCTCATCTCTCACACCACCATTTGCTCTGGCTGCCAGCTCCGCCCCCATGATATCTATTTTAACTGAATGCATTTTTAATCATGTTTAAACAGTTGTGTTCCTTTGTTTAAATGTTCATGAAAAGTCTTCATGAATATAGATTTTTGCTTCATAATTTACTTTTTTTTAAATGCAGCAAACTATAATGTTTATAGAGGATCTATAAAGAGCAACCAACTTTTTAGTCGATTGCCAAATGAGATATACCATATATGCCATCTGCTGCAGGGGAGGACTAACCCATCAGGCACTTGGGCACTGCCCGGGGGCCAGTAAGGGGCCCCATGAGGGGCTTCTGGGGATGAAGCCAATGCAGGACTTTGCTTGACTCAGTGGCGTACCCTCAACCCAGTGAGGAGCTAATGGAGGTCTCTAAGGGGGGTGATCAACCAATAGCTCAGCAGCCATCAGCACCCCCACATGCAGAACCCCTAATAGATCAGAGTCTTCTTATACCAGCTCCAGGGAGTCCACCATTCTGGGGGTGGAGCTGGGAGAGCAGAGGCAGCAGTTGCTAGGCGACTGTGGCCCAGTTACTAATGACAACTCAGAATTTTCAACTCGCCAGCTCAGGGGAGGAGATCCAAGCTGACCCAGGCACCTGAGAAGAGATCAGAGGCGCTGTACTGGGAGTCATGTATTATCCAGGAGTATTTAACTCTACTCAGAGCACTGTGCTTCAATACTACTCTATTTACATCCTAGATTTATAAAAGATCTGCAGGGGTCCTGATTGGCTGGCAAACCGTGTTGGGTGGGACTACCTGGTGACGTAATTCTTGGTCGGTGAAACGCACTCCGCGACAGCATTTTCTAGTTTTATTTTAATTTTACTATTATATACAAGCGAGTGTAATAGGAATGTTTTAAGGGTTTATTTTTTAATAAACATTGTATTGTACTATGTGGGTTCCCTCTCTGTCATTTTACACGGTATCTGAGGTATGAGGAAGAGGAGCAGTGAAAAAGAGGTGGTGTTGATCATCCTTGCAGTAAAATACATCAGATGAGTGTCATAGAGCACAGAGAGTTGCATGAAGGACTGAGAAGTCATAAGAACCGCACCAAAGCACTTTTTGTATTTGAGCACCTTATGAACGTCTGAAGCACTTTTATTTTCCAATAGTTTTTATTAAAGTTTTTGCAATACAGAGTAAAGACCATGGCATTGTTATTTAACAGTTTTCTTAGTCAATAAAACATAAGTTTCAAACCGGAATAGTTAACCTTCTACTCTATTGAGGCATGGTCTCAATTTTCTGATATAGTAATTTTCTCGTCTATAATCTTAATCATGAAATCAGTTAGCCCGTTATGCAATAAACCATCCAGAAGCACTTTTAAATACACGTTATTCATTGGAAGCGCTTTTCACAGGTGAATTTTTAATTTGAGACTCATTATATATTGATTTACTATTGAATGCATATATGCATACATGATTTATATAGGACTGGTATAACTGCTTTTATAGATCTAGGATGTAAATAGAGTAGTATTGAAAGACAGCGCTGTGGGTAGAGTTAAATATTGCAAACAAGTGTTTAATATACTGACATTTGGTTAACAGCAAGCAGTCCAAGCAGAAAATGTATGATTAAAGGTGACAGCGCTGTGGAATACATACTACATTATCTGTGGGTACAGGGGGGTCTGGTGGAGGCATAGGGGTCTGGTGTTGCCTATGAGTTGGGGTTACAGTGAATTTGGTGTTACCTAGGAGTGGGGGGGTATAGTGGAATGTTATCTAGATATGGTGGGTATAAGGAGGTCTGGTGTCACCTAGGAGTGGCGGGTTATAGGGGGGTCTACTGTTACCTAGGAGTGGGTGTTCCATAAAAAAAGTGAGGACAGAAAATGAGTAGTCCATTGAGTCTGCCCATTTTTGTTCTTGATTTTGGTTTCATATTGAAAAAACTGCCCTCCTGAACCTTATTCATCCCCTTGATGTGTATAAAGGTTTCAATCCCTTTTCCCTCACCCTTTTTCCTCCAGACTGTACATATTAAGTTCCTGAAGTCGCTCTCGATATGTTTTATTCCCCAAACCTTTCACCATTTTTGTTACCCGTCACTGGACTCTTTCTATTTTATCAATATCTTTCTGTAAGTGAGTGTAATGCTTTACGTTTATCTATTAAGTTCTCGTGGTAAAACCAAGGAAGCTTAGACTTTTGTAGTGTATCAATGCTTTACTAAACAAGGAAAATCTGCACATACAACTGTAGGATGCACAGTACAACACAATTCATAGCTTACAACAAAATATATGCCTACAGGAAATGCAAACCAAACATCCTCTGACTATTTATGGCCCAGATAGGAAGGGTGCACCCCTTCCAGTCCTCATGGACACCAGAAATCAGGGCAGCCTTATGCCACGTACACACGATCACTTTTTGTGATGAAAAAAAACGACCTTTTCAAAAACTTCATTTAAAATGATCGTGTGTGGGCAAAACGTCGTTTTATGTCTTCAAAAAAACAACCAAAAAAAAATTCGAACATGCTTGAATTTTTTGTGTCGTTTTTCAAAATGTCATTTTTTGTGCCATAAAAAGTGATGGTGTGTGGGCAAAACGATGTTGAAAACAAAGTTTTTAAACCCACGCATGCTCAGAAGCAAGTTATGAGATGGAGCTTCAATGGAACAGAGTGGCGTGGAACGTGGTGTACGTCACCACGCTTTGCTAGAGCATTTTGGAAAAACGATGGTGTGTATGCAACGTCGTTTTGGAAAATGAAGTTTGAAAAACGTCGTTTTGTTTCGTCACATAAAACGTTGTTTTTTTTCATCACAAAAAGTGATCGTGTGTATGCGGCATTACTCTTCCTAAACAGTGTACACAGCATTTTTCTCCCAGCACAAGCAACAAAAAACACCACAGAAAACTGGTCAGCTTCTGTTGAAATTTTAGCACAAATCACGGACACGAGCCCCCATTGTAATGCTTTACGTCTATCTATTAAGTTCTTGTGGTAAAACCAAGGAAGCTTAGACTTCTGTAGTGTATCAATGCTTTAAAAAAACAAGGAAAAATCTGCACATACAACTGTAGGATGCACAACACAACACAATTCATAGCTTACAAAATATATGCCTACAAATATAAGCATGTACAATATGTACACATTAAGTAAACTAAACATGTGCTCAACTTAGGGGGTCAAGATGTAATGTCCAAAGTTTCTTTCTCAGTCCAACTCAAATAAGGATGGTGAGCAGCGACAATGCATGCATCAATGGCACTGTCCCTCTAGTCTTTCTGCTGGAGCACATGATTTGTGGAATCATGGACAGGGCAATTGAGGCAGAACAGCGGGAGGAAGAAGAGGACTTCCTTTCCTCTCAAGGCCCCCTTTTATCCAGTTAGCATTCCAGCGGGGCTGCCAAACACACAGGAAGAAGAGGAGGAGGATTGTGTCATCATGGATGTAGAGCAGCCCTCAAATTTTCCACTTGCCTACTAGCATTTTGCGAGTGAAAAATTAGGTCTGGCGAGGAGCTGGTTTGCCTGGGAGAGGAGGGGGGGCGAGCACTGTCGGCGGGTGGGGTTGATCGGGAGATGTTCTCCCAACATGATGCAGATTGCAGAAGAAGAGCTGTTAGCTGCAGCATTCAGAGAGCTCTCTCTCTCTCACACACAGCGTGTGGTGACAGTTCCCCCCTCCCTCCCCCTTCTCTCTGCACAAGAAGGGAGACCAGTGAGAGAGCTGGTCAGTTTCTCTTCCTGTGACCCCAGTGCACATGAATGATGGAGCCGTGGGATCGTGGCTTCAGCAGCAGACCCAGCTACTGTGTACATTCTGTACTCTTGTCCCTCCAGCCAGGTCAGATATCAATTACAATCCTCACTGTGTCTCTTTGCAAACCTCATACTACGGCTTATCTGTGCTCCAGCTTTCCCACTTTGTTTCTCCGATATCTTTGTTATCTGAAATAAAGACTCTTTAGTAAATTAACCCTCTGTGTCCTTGCTAGGAGAGAACTGTGCTTTTCTTCTCTGCTTTAGCTCAGGTTCACACCAGTGCGATTAGAGACATCGCATGCGATTTGCACCCGCACTTGTGGTGCCGATCGCATGCAATGTCTGTGAGATGCAAGTTCAGCCATACAGTTATAGTTGGATTGGTACATCAAAAAACTCGCAGGGACTTGTTTTTCTCGCACTAGAATGAGATCACATGAGTGTTCTCACCTATGCAATCTGATTCCTGTGCGAGTTAACAGTTTACACTGCGATCTGTGAACTAAACTGGGGGTGTCATTAACAATGTTTTGACACCAGCAGCGGTTTGCAGAGGGCAGTGTGAACTGCCCACAGAAGAGATACGATGTGGCAACCGGCGATGGAATCGCACTGGTTCCTGCATCGCATCAGTGCGAACCCGGGCTTAATTAACCACTTAGCAACCACCTGCCGAAAAATAACGGCGGCAAGGTGGTTGCTTAACTCTGGGATCACGTTATATAACGTGATTCCAGAGTCGCGCTCCCGCACGCCCCCTGGGGCGTGCACCCGGCGGGTCACGGATCACGGTAAATCGCTGCTGATAGCGGCGGTTTACCACGTGATCGCGCCGTCCAATGACGGCGCGATCACATGTAAACAGACCGGCGTCATTTGATGACGCCGGTTCCTCCCTCCTCTCTCTGTACCGATCGGTACAGTGTGAGAGGGGGAGCGCGGATGACGGCAGCGCTGTGGATGGATCTGTGACTATTGCAGTCACAGATCCATACATCCCTGCTCAGCCATCCGTCCAACCCCCTGCGCAATACTCAGCATACCCCTGGCGCAATACTCAGCATACCCCTGGCGCAATACTCAGCATACCCCCGGCGCAATACTCAGCATACCCCCGGCGCAATACTCAGCATACCCCCGGCGCAATACTCAGCATACCCCGGCGCAATACTCAGCATACCCCGGCGCAATACTCAGCATACCCAGGCGCAATACTCAGCATACCCAGGCGCAATACTCAGCATACCCCGGTGCAATACTCAGCATACCCCGGCGCAATACTCAGCATACCCCGGCGCAATACTCAGCATACTCTGGCGCAATACTCAGCATACCCCGGCGTAATACTCTGCAGTACCCCGGCGCAATACTCTGCAGTACCCCTGTGCAATACTCTGAACGATACTCTGCAGTACCCCTGCGCAATACTCTGCAATACTCCCTGCGCAATACTCCCTGCGCAATACTCCCTGCGCAATACTCCCTGCGCAATACTCTACGGTCGTTTTTTTTTTTTTTTTCAGGCTTGCCAGCCTAGAGGTGAGATGTGGGGTCTTATTGACCCCATATCTCACTGAAGAGGACCTGTCATGCTATATCCCTATTACAAGGGATGTTTACATTCCTTGTAATAGGAATAAAAGTAATCAAAACATTTATTTTTGGGGAAAAATGTGTCAAACTAAAATAAATAAAGTAAAATGAATAAAAAAAAAAAAAAAAAACCTTAAAGCGCCCCTGTCCCCGTGTGCTCGTATACAGAAGCGAACGTGCACGTAAGTCCCGCCCACATATGAAAACGGTGTTCAAACCACACATGTGAGGTATCGCTGCGAACGTTAGAGCGAGAGCAATCATTTTGGCCCTAGACCTCCTCTCCAACTAAAATGATGTAACGAGTAAAAATATTTAAAGCGTCACCTATTGGGATTTTTAAGTCGCAAAGTTTGGCGCCATTCCACGAGCGTGTGCAATATTGAAGGGTGACATGTTGGGTATTCATTTACTCAGCGTAACTTTATCTTTCATATTATGCAAAAACATTGGGCTAAATTTAATTTTTTTTTTTTTTTAAAGCACAAACCTGTTTTATTTCCAAAAAAAATGTGTTCGAAAAATTGCTGTGCAAATACCATGCGCGATTAAAAGTTGCAACAACCGCCATTGTATTCTCTAGGGTCTTTGCTAAAAAAGCATATATAATGTTTTGGGGTTCTATGTAATTTTCTAGCAAATAAATGATGATTTTTACATGTAGGAGAGAAATGTCAGAATTGGTCTGGGTGTTCCAGAACGCCTGATGGCGTTCCCTGCATGTTGGGCCTCTGTATGTGGCCACGCTGTGTAAAAGTCTCACACATGGGGTATCGCCATACTCGGGAGGACTAGCAGAATGTGTTTTGGGGTGTAATTTGTGGTATGCATATGCTGTGTGTGAGAAATAACCTGCTAATATGAAAATATTGTGGAAAGAAAATAAAAATGAAAAAAATCTTGATTTTGCAAAGAATTGTGGGAAAAAATGACAACTTCAAAAAACTCACAATGCCTCTTTCTAAATACCTTGGAATGTCTTCTTTCCAAAAAGGGGTCATTTGGGGGGTATTTGTACTTTTCTGGCATGTTAGGGTCTCAAGAAATGAGAGAGGCTGTCAGTACATCAGATGTGATCAAATTGATACATTTTCAGTAATTGGTACCATAGCTTGTAGACCCTATAACTTTCACCCAGACTAAATAATATCTAAACATTTTTTGTTTTGTTACCAAAGATATGTAGCAGTATAGATTTTAGGCCAAATTTATAAAGAAAAATTACTTTTTTGCAAAATGTTATAATAGAAATGAAGAAAAATTCATTTTTTTTTACAACATTTTCGTTCTTTTTTCATTTATAGCGAAAAAAATAAAAACCGCAGAGGTGATAAAATACCACCAAAAGAAAGCTCTATTTGTGGGAAAAAAAGGAAAAAAAATCATTTGGTTATAGTGTTGTATGACTGAGTTATTGTCATTCAAAATGTGAGAGCACCGAAAGCTGAAAATTGGTCTGGTTATTAACCTCCCTGGCGGTATGATTCTTTCAGATTTTAGGTGCTAAAAGCGGTACCATTATTTGCAAGGGAATTTGGCGTTTTATACTGTAGGCTTGTAATTCTTAGGAATAACTCACTGAAATCTATCCAAACAAGAGTCTAATAGGCATCCTGGGTATGATTATTTTTTTTTCTTATTAAAAATTATAATATAATAAATAATTATAAAAAATTATAACAAATAATAATATAATTATAGTAAAAATTATTCAATAATGTAATCAAATCAAAATCACTGAAATTTGCTCAGTTGCAGAATTTTTGCTGTCATTATTTTTTTTTTTTTATGTTGAATTTCCCCACAAATCGCTATCGCTAAATTCTGCAAGTGATTCTGATTTATTATCGCTGTTTTTTAGCTGCTCTAAAACAATTTTTGCCATAAAGGGACACTTTTGGTTGCTATGGGCAATCTACAGTTTGCAGGCAGAAAGAACAGTTTTTATTATATAAAAGGACATGTAGTGTACAGGGCAGACCACTAGGGACATGGGGGGTGTGTATTTTTTACATACAGTACTGTAATCTATAAGATTACAGTGTACTGTATGTATAGTGTTTGTTTACTTTTTTAAATTTGGCGCCGTTCCCCCCCTACGTCGCGACGCTCGCAGGGAAGGGAATCGGCGGAACACACAGCATCAGGCGGACATCCGCCCGCCGTGTACTGCGGGGATTCATCGCTGGATCGCAGAGAAAAGGTAAGTAAACTTTTTTCTGCATCCAGCGAGGCAAGTCCGTGTGTGGCACGGGGTTACCGATCGTAGCTTAAAAATCTCACCCCGTGCCACACACGGGAAGACCGCCAGGGAGGTTAAGTGGGTTTAAGTGCCCAGTAGTCAAGTGGTTAACACATGTACACTGCTGCTTACCTAAATGGTTAAAGCTGCACACACACCTGAGCGTATTTTTTTTCAGATAGAACGTCACGTGTTTTTACCACAATTTTTGCTGTGTTTTTTGCCCAGATTTTTTGTACAGGTCAAAAGGTCACCAATGTAAAAAGCAAACGAAAAAACACCTGTAATCTGCCTATAAAGAAGTTCATGTACTTTTTTGAGCTCTGTTCACACCCAGGCCTTTTTGGGCATTTTTCTGCTCTCAGCCATAGCTCTAAAAACAAATGCCATTCATTTCAAAGGCACCTGTTCACATCTGAAAGTTTTGTCACCTAAAGCAAAACGCCTGTTGCTCAAAAAAGTACAGGAGCTTCTTGTTTGGCAGATTACAGGCGTTTTTTATTCTTGTACATTGATGACTTTTTGACCTGTACAAAATCGTGTAAAAAATAGCGTGACTTTCTGCCTAAAAACTATATGCTCAGGTGTAAATGCAACCTCAGGCGTTTTACTACAGGTGACAAAACGCTCAGATGTGAACAGGGACATTTAAGTGTAATTTCATGATATAATTTATGAGGGGGTGATTAGGGGCAGTGGCAGGGTAGGGGTTGGGTGGGACAACTGGTGGCGAGTAACCCTTGAGGCCTGGCTAGTAGCTCAGGACTTGAAATTTTGAGCCCTGACATTGTAGAGAATAACATGCAGCAGTCTTCAAGGAAATGATTTTCAGTCCCCAGAAACCCAAGGACTTGTATGTGGCTGGGAGGAGGTAGTTACGGATAATGTCATCCTTAGTGACCCAGAGGACTCAGAATCTAATGCCTCTGCAAACTTACGCTGCATGGCCTCCCTGATTCTGCAAAGCCTGAGAAAGGACCCTAGGATTCATGGTATCAAAGAGAGGGATCATTACTGGCTGGCAAACCCTTCTTGATCCACGTTACAAGGGTAAAGTTGCATAACTCATCCTGCCTTTGCAGAGGGAGCAGAGGATGAAACATTTTCTGGAGGCCTTGAAGAAAACTTTGTGCAATGCCTTTCAAGACCCTGAGAGGTTACCATTTCCTGGTGCTGGACAACATGTTTCTGAGGCTTTGTTCAGTCAGAAGAAGATCGGTGGAGAAGATGGCCAGCTGACCGATGCCTTTAAACTTTTCAGTCCTCAGTGCCAAAGTCTGGTTCAAGCAAGCATTGCCAGAGTCTGCATTATATGATGCAGGGATATCTAGGTGCAAGAACAGACTTCAAGACTGAGCATCCACTGGGTTACTGGGTCTTGAGGATGGACCACTGGCCAAAACTTGCTCAATATGCAATCAAGCTACTGGCCTGTCCTGCATCCAGCGTGTTTTCTGAACGCACATTCAGTGCTGCTGGAGGGTTTGTAACGGATCAAAGAGTGCACCTGTCCACAGACTCTGTTTATAGGCTCACATGTATAAAAAATGAATCAGTCCTGGATCAGCAGCTATCAAGCACCCGCTGCTGATATAACTGATTGAATTTTCTATGGATCTGGGATCCCTTAAAAATTGCCTATGCTGCCTATCCTATTCCTCCTGAATCTTGATGAAGCTAGCTTCCAACAATACTTTTGGTTTAGGGCACCACCAACACCCAAGGCCCAATTTTTCTGCCAATGTTTAACAGGGTGTCATGAACAACCCTGTCCACCAGATGGCGGTAGCAGCAAATCGGCGCGCACGGGCGCGTGCAATTGCGGTAATGGCGGCAGGGTCGCGCGGGCACGTGCAGATGCCATTCTGGCGCCAAATCTGGACATTTAAGGGATCTGACACTGGGGCCTCTTGCTGTTCAGTCTACAGCGTTCCCGTGAGACCACATGTTACCTGTTTACCTCTGCTGAACCTGTTTCTGAGACCCGGCTTGTTCCTGATTACTCCCATCTTCTGCCTACCCTGACTTCGGCTTGTTGTGACTATTCTTCTGCCTCATCCTCTGATCCATCTGCTGTCTGCCTGTTGCTGACCCGGCCTGAGCCACGACTCTGCCTCTGCCCTCCGTACCTGTACCTGATCTGACAGCCAGTGTATGACCCGGCCTGTTGAGACTTGTTTGTGTCTGTACTACAGTACACCTTCCCTGTTGCTGCTGCTCTCCGCTTCCAGTGCCTCTGCCTCCAGTCTGCAAGCCATTCAGTCTGCACCTGCACCTCTGACTAATCCCCGGAGACCACGGAAGCCTCGCTCAGTTCCAGCACCAGCGTTACATCAGGAGCTTGTGCGACTCTGCATTCCGAACTCCCTGTCTGCTCTACCAGGGGTCTCGGGATCAGAGGAGTAAGAGTAGCCGCTCCCTGAACATCGGGCTCAGCCACCAGGTACGTGACACAGGGGTATGTAATTACAAATTTTCAAATAATGTTTACCAGCAGGGCCTGTTCCTGCACCCAACAAAAGTAACTGTGAGGGGTTACAGTGTTCTGGCACAACCAACACCTAAGGTCCAATTTTTCTGAAGAGTATATAGTGCAGTCCGTATAGTATATATATACTGCAGTTCAGAGTATATAGTGCAGTCAGTGTAGTATATATAATACAGTACAGGTTATATAGTGCAGTGTACAATATATAATATACTGTATTAAGGTGGTTAAGGGGAACCCTATGACAGAATTTGGAAAAAAAAATAATTAGTCTCCCCCAGTCCATACCAGGCTCTTTGGGTCTGATATAGGTTTTCAGGGGAACTCCACGCCAAAATTATATTAAAAAAAAATGGCTCAAAATCCATACCAGATCCTTACCTGAGCTAGCAGCCTGGCTCGCCAGTCTAAGGGGGTGAGCGAGCGCCCTCCTTCCTGAACCATACCAGGCTGCTTGCCCTCAACATGGGGAGGCTGCTTTGGGATACCATCCAAAGCACTTTGTCCTCATGTTGATGGGGACAAGGGCCTCGTCCCCACAACCCTGGCCATTGGTTGTGGGGGTTTGTGGGAGGGGGGGCTTAACGGAATCTGGAAGCCCCCTTTAACAAGGGGGCCCCCAGATCCCATCTCCCCCTAAGTGAATGGGTATGGAGTACATTGTGCCCCTACCCATTCACCAAAAAAAGAGTCACAATGTAAAAACCACAATACATAGTTTTTGACAAGTCCGTTAACTACTTGTCTACCAGCCGCCGTCAAATGACGGCGGCAAGGTAGCTCAGTTGTTCTGACAGGACGTCTTTTAAAGCTGCTAGAGGGCGCGTGCACCCGCAGCTTTGCTGGGATCACGATGCGCGTGCCCGGCGGCAACGATCGCCGCCGGGCACCCGTGATTGCCCAGTAACTGAGCAGGGACGTGGAGCTCTATGTGTAAACACAGAGCTCCACGTCCTGTCAGGGAGAGAGGAGACCGATCTGTGTCCCTTGTACATAGGGACACAATCGGTCACCTCCCCCAGTCACCCCCCTCCCCCTACAGTTATAACACAAACTAGGCTACACATTTAACCCCTTCCCCACCCCTAGTGGTTAGCCCCTTCCCTGCCAGTCACATTTATACAGTTATCAATGCATATTTATAGCACTGTTCACTGTATGAATGTGATTGGTCCCAAAAATGTCACAAAAGTGTCTGATGTGTCCGCTATAATGTCGCAGTCTTAATAAAAAATCGCAGAACGCCGCTATTACTAGTAAAAAAAATAATAATAAAAATGCCATAAAACTATCCCCTATTTTGTAAACGCTATAAATTTTGCACATACCAATCGATAAACGCTTATTGCGATTTTTTTTTACCAAAAATAGGTAGAAGAATACGTATCGGCCTAAACTGAGGAACATTTTTTTTTTATATATATATTGTAGCAGAGCGTCCCAGAGAGAGCCTGGGAAAGTCCAGTTTGGGGTTTATACCTCTCCCAGGCTCCTCTCTTACACGTTCAGGGATCTCTGATCCCTGATCCAGGTCAGGTGTTGGCCCTCTCCCCCAGGCCAATTGAAGCTCACCTGAGCAGACAGCCATTGCTCTGTCCTGGGAAACAGATAGTGTGAATGTGTGAGAGCAAGGAGGCTGCTGAAAAAACTGGTGAGAAGTTTGTGTTTGAGCTACTGTAACAAGCAGTAGGCTTGTTTAGCTTGGTATTTAGGGCCTGCTTATATCGTGTAGTTAGAGCCGAGACACGGCTAGGTGTTGGTTTAACTATTTTTGTTCGTTTTGTTTTCTGCACACTGTACAGCACCTGTAAATAGACTTTGTATAGCACCAATAAACATCTCACTGTTGTTCACTTATCTTATGGACTTGGTATCTTGGTATCTGTGCCTGCTCATCCCAGGGAGCTTTTGTACCCGCTACCTATCCCCAGCTTACATATGGTGGAGGCTGCGATCAGCAGTAGTAAGTTACTATTTAAAAGGCCAGTACCTAAAGTGACAACATGGAGGAAATCCTCAAACAAATGGTGTTATTCAATGCTGCACAACAGCAAGCAAACGCTGCACAACAGCAAACTAATGCTGCGCTGCAGCAAGCCAACGCTATCGCACAGGAGCAATCGCAGACGCAAATTAGTGCTGTACAGGAGCAATCGCAGAGGCTGTTTGAACAGCTTGCCACTGCTGCAGAAGCGGATAGGAAAACCCTGACTAAGGTTGCAGAAATGCTAGCACAGTGGGCACCTGCGGAAATCAAGGATATTAAAGACAAGCCTTCAGCCATCCATGTGGCTCGCTTTCTGTCTAAAATGACTACGGATGATGATCCAGAGGCCTTCCTGCTAACATTTGAACGGACCGCTGAGAGGGAAGGTTGGCCTAAAACCAAATCGGCAGGACTGATCGCCCCCTTACTTTCTGGTGAATCGCAGAAGGCCTACTATGATCTGGAGTCAGCAGAAGCGGGAGACTATGAAAAGGTCAAGCAGGAAATTCTGGCGCGACTCGGTGTCACCTTGGCCGTTCGAACACAACGAGTCCACAGCTGGCTCTTCCAAATTTAGAGGCCCCCAAGATCGCAGATGTTCGACCTAATCCACCTGGTGAGAAAATGGCTACAGCCGGAGTCCCTGTCTGCACCACAAATAGTGGAGCGTGTGGTCATGGACCAATTCCTGAGGTCACTCCCAATACCTCTGCAGAAGTGGGTGAGTCAAGGGGACCCCAAGTCGGCAGATAACTTGGTGGAACTCGTCGAAAGGTACTTTGCTGCAGAGAACCTGGTCACCACCCCAACAGCCGCACGGACTTTCCACCCAAAGCCCCGGTCTCCCCAGGCAACCGGTAAGACTGTTCCAGGGGAAGTGGGTGGTAAGCATGGCAAGGAAATAGGGGGGAGGATTTTCTGTGCCAGGACTGAAGTTTGGCGTCCCAAGCAAGGGAAACCACTGCCTGTCAGCAAACCAAGTTGGGGAAACATCAGGTGTTTTCGTTGCCAAGAGCTGGGACATGTTTCAGCAAACTGTCCATTGACTGATGAACCAATGCAGTGTGATCTGTCTATTAGAAGGCAGTCTATGTTTGCTGCTGTTTCATGCGCTGCAGCGCCAAATGTTGGGAAACACATGTGTCACATGACTGTTAATAATAAGCCTATTACGGCCTTACTGGACTCGGAAAGTCCGGTTACTTTGGTTACAGCTGAGATAGTTGAAACTGTGAATTTTCATGCTAAAAAAGTTGCTGTGATCTGTGTACATGGGGATACCCGGGAGTATCCTATAGCCACAGTTCAGTTTAAAACTGGCTTAGGTACGGTGTCCCATGCGGTCGGACTTGTGCCCCACTTGGTGCATGAGGCCATCATTGGTAGGGACTTCCCTAAGTTTTGGGAACTGTGGGATCGTCCCGACCCGGTCGCAGTACCTGACTCAGTCGCAGAGCCAGAGCTCCTGGCTACTTCTGATATTGTGGGTTCAAGGGACTCATCTCGGGGCTCTCTGAGTTTTCCTTTCTCGGTTATGGCAGGAGAGCTGGACGAGCCTGAGGAAGTCCCCACAACCAGTAGAGCCGGACAGCCGTCTGCCGACTCGGAGCCTACGTTGGAGTTTACTGACCTTAATGTGCACAGGGAAAATTTTGGTACCGAGCAGAGAAAAGACCCTACCCTTGCCAGGGCCTGGGAAAATGTAATGGTGATTAATGATGTACCTGTCGAACCAGGGAATAGGCCCTGTTTTCCTTATTTCAGCAGCAATGATGATTTACTGTATCGTGTATGTAAAAAGAATGATGAAGTTATTGTTGGTTACAGTTACAGTTGGTGGTCCCTAAGCCTTACAGAAGGGTGGTGTTGGAACTTGCCCATGGGCACTTGGTAAGAGGCCATTTAGGGGGTTGAGAAAACCACTGAAAGAGTGTTGCGTAGGTTTTACTGGCCTGGGATACAGAAAAATATTGAGAATTATTGTCAATCTTGTCCTGTGTGTCAGATGTCAGCCCCCCAGCCCCACTTCCGAAGTCCTTTAGTGCCCTTGCCCATTATTGAAGTGCCCTTTGAGAGGATTGCCATGGACCTTGTGGGTCCGCTCCCCAAATCTGCCCGTGGTCATCAGCATATCCTCGTGATTATGGATTACGCTACCCGTTACCCTGAGGCCGTTCCCTTACGCGCCGCGTCTGCTAAAAATATTGTCAAAGAGCTGTTTATGGTGTTTAGTCGGGTTGGCATCCCTAAAGAAATCCTTACAGACCAGGGTACCCCATTTATGTCACGGATAACTAGGGAGCTGTGTAAGTTATTTAAGGTGACGCAGTTGCGAACCTCTGTGTATCATCCGCAAAAGGATGGCTTGGTGGAACGTTTCAATAAGACGTTAAAGGGCATGTTAAAAAAGGTTGTTGACAAAGATGGGAAAAACTGGGACTTCCTGATACCGTACCTGATGTTTGCTATCAGGGAGGTTCCCCAGTCCTCTACAGGGTACTCTCCATTTGAGTTGCTTTATGGGAGACACCCTCGGGGACTCATAGATATAGCCAAGGAAACTTGGGAGGGGGAGCAGACACCCCACAAAAGTGTAATTGAGCATATCGCTCAAATGCAGGAGAGGATTGCAGCAATAATGCCAGTGGTGAAAAAACATTTACTACAGGCTCAAGCAGCCCAACAGAGAATATACAACCGGGGGGCCCAACTCCGTGTTTTCTCACCGGGTGACAGGGTCCTCGTATTAGTTCCCACTGTTGAGAGCAAGTTCCTGGCTAAGTGGCAGGGCCCCTTTAAAGTAATTGAAAGAGTTGGGGAAGTCAATTACAAGGTGTATCAACCAAGTAAAAGGAAGCCCGAACAGATTTACAACGTAAACCTGTTAAAGCCCTGGAAGGATAGACTGGCGTTAACTGCGAGGTCCCTCCCGGTAACGCCTAAGGGTACTGAATCCCCTCTGATCCCTGAGGTCACGATTCCAGACACCCTGTCATATTCCCAAAAACAGGAAGCTAGAGAGTTCCTGATAAGGAATAGAGAGAAATTTTCAGAGTTGCCTGGCACGAGTTCGGAGGTTCAGCATGATATTGTTACTGAACCTGGGGTCCGTGTCAAGCTCAAACCGTACCGAATTCCTGAAGCGAGGAGAAAGGACATCAGTGATGAAGTTAAAAGAATGTTGGAGCTAGATGTCATTGAGGAATCCAATAGTGATTGGTCGAGCCCCATCGTGTTAGTCCCAAAACCGGATGGCACCTGGAGGTTCTGTAATGACTTCAGGAAGCTTAATGCAGTGACAAAGTTTGACACGTACCCAATGCCCAGAGTAGATGAACTTATAGACCGACTTGGCAAGGCTCGCTATCTGACTACTTTGGACTTGACAAAAGGTTATTGGCAAATACCGCTGACTGCTAGCGCCAAAGAGAAGACTGCATTTGTGACCCCGGAGGGTTCCTTTCAATATAAAAAGATGCCTTTTTGGTTGCAAAATGCCCCTGCGACATTTCAGAGGGCCATGGACAGGACCCTAAGACTTCACCGACAGTATGCTGCAGCCTATCTGGATGACATAGTGGTGCATAGCACTGACTGGGGCTCTCACTTGCCCCATGTCCAAGCATTCCTCGATTCCCTCTTCAAAGAAGGGTTTACGGCAAATCCCAAAAAATGTGCCATTGGTCTAGAGGAAGCCAAGTATTTGGGCTACACTATTGGCCGTGGTGTCATAAAGCCCCAGGTAAATAAAATAGAAGCCATCCAGGAGTGGCCACGTCCGGCAAACAAGAAGCAGGTCAGGGCCTTTCTTGGCATTGCGGGGTATTATAGAAGATTTATCCCAAATTTTGCAACTTTAGCTGCCCCACTGACAGACCTTACGAAAGGGAAAGACTCTGTAATGGTGAAATGGTCCCCAGTAGCGGAAGAATCTTTCCAAGCCCTGAAAAAAGCTCTTTGTGCACAGCCAGTGCTATACTCCCCCGATTTCGCCAAAGACTTTTTGGTACAGACAGATGCCTCTGATGTAGGTATCGGGGCAGTATTATCACAGGTACACAACGGGGAAGAACACCCTGTAGTCTACCTAAGCAGAAAGCTCAATGATCATGAGAAAAAGTATGCAGTCATTGAAAAGGAATGCTTAGCCATAAAGTGGGCCGTGGACGCGCTCAGGTACTACCTGTTAGGGCGCCAGTTTGAGTTAATAACTGACCATGCTCCCCTGAAATGGATGGCCCAAAAGAAGGAGACGAATAGACGGGTGAACCGGTGGTTTTTGGCTCTACAGGATTATTCCTTTACAGTAAAACACAGGCCAGGTGTTGAGATGGGAAATGTAGATGCCCTGTCCCGTGTTCACTCTTGTTGGGCTACAGGTGTTCCAAACCTGGGGTTGAAACAAGGGAGGAGGGTGTGTAGCAGAGCGTCCCAGAGAGAGCCTGGGAAAGTCCAGTTTGGGGTTTATACCTCTCCCAGGCTCCTCTTTTACACGTTCAGGGATCTCTGATCCCTGATCCAGGTCAGGTGTTGGCCCTCTCCCCCAGGCCAATTTAAGCTCACCTGAGCAGACAGCCATTGCTCTGTCCTGGGAAACAGATAGTGTGAATCTGTGAGAGCAAGGAGGCTGCTGAAAAAACTAGTGAGAAGTTTGTGTTTGAGCTAACAAGCGGTAGGCTTGTTTAGCTTGGTATTTAGGGCCTGCTTATATGGTGTAGTTAGAGCCGAGACACGGCTAGGTGTTGGTTTAACTATTTTTGTTCGTTTTGTTTTCTGCACACTGTACAGCACCTGTAAATAGACTTTGTATAGCACCAATAAACATCTCACTGTTGTTCACTTATCTTATGGACTTGGTATCTTGGTATCTGTGCCTGCTCATCCCAGGGAGCTTTTGTACCCGCTACCTATCCCCAGCTTACAATATATTTTGGGGAATATTTATTACAGCAAAAAGTAAAAAATATTGCATTTTTTTTTCAAAATTGTCGCTCTATTTTTGTTTATAGCGCAAAAAATAAAAAACGCAGAGGTGATCAAATACCACCAAAACAAAGCTCTATTTGTGGGGGAAAAAGGACGCCAATTTTGTTTGGGAGCCACGTCGCACGACCACGCAATTGTCAGTTAAAGCGACGCAGTGCCGGGCAGGAAGGGGGTAAAACCTTCTGGGGCTGAAGTGGTTAATAAATAAGAAAAAAAAATGTTTATTCATCTTTATGGCACCTGCGGACCAGAAAAATAGAAAAAAAAAACAAAACCTCCGCCTCAATGGGAGGCGTCCCGCCAACTGTGGGGGTAGTCAGTCTTCCCCAGCCTTTGGTGCTATTGGGGGGTGGCAGGCAGTTCATTCTCAAATTAATAGGCTGCAGCAAGGTATCAAAAACCACAGCAGTGATAGCTGATAATAGCATGGCTGTTTTGTACAATGTCACTACAGTACTACCCTACCTCACTGCGCACTCACTGCTCTATGTGTTCCAAAAAGCTTAAAATATTGATTTTTTTGTCTGGAGCTACACTTTAAAAAAGTACCAGTTCAAAATTACAAACAGATTCTACTTAACAACAAACCTACAGTCCCTGTCTTGTTTGCACCGCCTGTATACTGCTGTTCAAAGTATATAGGGCTAAAGGGGCTGGTAAAGACCTGGGGGGAAGGGGGCGGGGAAACCCATGCTATTTTTCCTCAATGATTTTCATCCATATTACAGGGAACAGACATTACATTAAAGCCGCAAGCAGTTTTAAATTACTTTTTTCTTATAGTAACACCCAGCAGGTATGATATTTAAAGGAATTTTTCAATTTTTTTTTTCACTTTAAGCATCATTAAAATCACTGCTCCATCAAAAAGGATCTCCTGAAATTACTCTACAAAGATAAACTCAACACGGACCTAACCCACGAGCGGTCTAGAACTCGTTTTTACCATATCTGGAAATTGTTTATGGTGCACACCCTCACCCCTACGGATATAACGAACTTTGAGAAGATGTCTTTCTTGTACTGTGACCCCCCCCCCCCAGACCTCACGCCTGTCCCCCTAACCTAGAGTACAGATAGGTTAGGGGGACAGATGTCGCGAGATACAGATACGTTATGTTCTCAATATGTGTTATTTAGATACATGGCCCCCCCCTCTCCCCCATCCTCTTCCCCCCCTCCCTTCTCTTTTTTTTTTTTTTTACCTCTTCCTTTTCTTTCTTTTGCCATTTCAAAAGTTTGCATTGGTTTTCGCATCATACTCTGTTTGGAATTTCTTTAATAAAAATATATTAAAAAATAAAATAAAAATCACTGCTCCAGAAAAAAACAACCGTTTTTAAAACTTTTTTTTCCATTGATACATGTTCCCTGGGGCAAGACCCGGGTTCTCAAACCCGTTTTACGACAATAACTTGCATATTAGCCTTTAAAATTAGCACTTTTGAATTCGAACGTTCGAGTCCCATAGACTTCAATGGGGTTCTAAAAGTTTGCGTGAACGTTCGGTCCGTTTGACAGTTTTGGTGCGAACCAAACGGGGGGTGTTCGGCTCATCCCTACCTGGAACCAGTTTTGTGCATGTATAGATTGGAAGGATGATAACTCTCTGTGCATTAAGACAACACCTGTGTGGAAAACCTCTTTAATAGGGAGATAAGTGCTAGGGACAGCACAAGGCTGACCATTCTAAATAGTGTAAATAAAGTGCACATTTGTTTTTTTTAACTTCACTGTTGTTTGCTGTGCCTAATTTTTGTGTAGTGAACCCATCCAGGGGCTGAACTAACTCTCTCTGACAGTTGGTGGAGAATGTGGGCAGTTTTTTTAAGGCCAGCGTGTGTTGCTTGAGTCAGGTAGCCTGGTGACATTGATAAAAGCTGAATTAGTTACCACAGAGGTCCTGGGGAATAACAAGGTGTCTGTTATTGGTGTGCATGGGGATACCTGAGAGTACCCTGTGGCTAACATGTGTTTTTGAGACCCCCAAAGGTAAGCTCTCTCATCAGGTGGGGTTAGTGTCTCACTTACCACATGATGTCATTGTGGGAGGGATTTTCCAAAATTCTGTGAACTCTGGGACTGTCCTGAGCCCCCCACTGATGCCCCTATAGACCAGGAAAGTGAATCCCAGAAATCATCTATAAGTGGTAAGGACTCTCCAGAATTTCTCTTGTCGTTATTGGCAGGGGGGAGGAGCCAAAATCCTCAGATGAAATCATGCCCTCTGTGGAGTTTTCAGATGTTGAGGTTAACAGGGAGAAATTTGCCACAGAGCAGTTAAAAGTCCGCACCCTAATAAAAGCAAGGAAAAAGGTGGTAAGAATACTGTAGATGGCGAGCTAGTAAACCCAGATAAGACTTGCACTTAGCTGTACCTAATTTGGAAAAATGTCATGAGCAGCCCGGTCCACCAGATGGCAGTAGCGGCACATCGGCGCGCGCACGCGCATCAGCGCGCACGGGCGCACGCAATCGCGGCACCGTAACGCGCTTGGGCCTCTTGCTGTCCAGTCTACAGCGTTACCGTGACTACCAAGTACCCTACTCTTACCTGAACCTGTTCCTGACCCTGCTTGTACCTGTTCCTCCTTGTCTTCCACCTGCGCTGACCACGGCTTGTCTGACCATCCGCCTGCCTGACCCTTTGTACCTTCTGCTGCCCACCTGTTGCCGACCCGGCCTGAACACTACCACAGTCTTGCCTGCTACGCCTGTGCCTGATCCACTACCGGTCGGCGGACCCATCTGCTGGGACTTGCATCTGTCGTACTACGGTACATCTCCCCCGCTCCTGCTGCTTCTATTGTTCCAGTGCCTCCACCTGCCATCCACAGCCGCCTGTTGCACCTGCTTCTCCACGCAGCCCAAGATCCACAGAAGCTCCTCCCAGCCCAGCACCTGCGCTGCAACCGGCGCTTATGCGACTCTGCATCCCTGAACCCCCTGTCTACTCTATCAGGGGTCTCGGGATCAGAGGAGCAAGGGCAGCCACTCCTTGCACGCCGGGCTCAACCATGAGGTACGTGACAGGAAAGCTATCTACTGTATCGAGTGGCTCAAAGGGTGGAAGAAACCATTGAGCTACTTGTGGTGCCCAAACATTACAGGAAGTTGGTGTTGAAGTTTGCCCATGGGCCCATTCTTGGAGGTCATCTGAGGGCAGAGAAAACCAGAGAGAAAGTATTGCAGAGATTCTATTGACCTGGGATCATGAAGGAAACAGAAAATTATTGTTTCTCCTACCCTGTGTGTCAGAAGTCTGCACCTATGCCAGATTTCCGTAACCCGCTAGTACCTCTTCCCATCATTGAGGTCCCCTTTTGAGAGGATTGCAGTGGATTTGGTAGGTTCGATAATGAAGCCCGCTAGGGGGCATCAGTACATTTTGGTTATATTGGACTATGCCAACCGCTATCTGGAAGCGATTCCTTTTCAAAGTACTTCGGCCAAGGCTTTCTCTTGTTTTTAGCTGCGTGGGTATTTGTAAGGAACTGCTTATGGGCCAAAGTACACCCCTTATGTCCCGGATTATGAAAGAGCTATGCAAGTTGTTCAAAGTGACACAATTGCATACATCCAAGTATCACCCCCAAACAGATGGGTTGGTTAAAAGGTTTAACAAAACCCTAAAGAAAATGTTAAAGAAGGTGGTGGATAGAGATGGAAAGGATTTGGACTGCCTAATACCCTATTTGATGTTTGCCATTAGGGAGTACTCCAATCCTCTATGGGTATTTCGCCTTTCGAGTTTCTCTATGGGAGACACCCAAGAGGGCTGTTGGATTTCACCAAGGAAACTTGGGAAAGTGAGAGTTCTCCCCAGCGATTGTGATTGAGCATGTCGCGCTGATTCAAGATTGGCATTACCTGTGCAAGTCTATCGTGGAACATTTGGCCCAAGCGCAGTTAGCACAGCAGAGGGTATACAATAGTGGGGTCAAGACCCGTACCTTTTCCTCGGGGGATAGGGTATTGGTCATAATCCCTACGATTGAAAGCAAATTCCTGGCCAAATGGCAAGGCCCATACGAGATAATGGAAAAAATGAGAAAGGTGAATTACAAGGTCAGACAACCAGGAAGGCGAAAGCCAGAACAGATCTATCACATTAATCTGTTGAAAGCCTGAAGGGATAGGGAATCCCCAGTCGTAGACACTTTGTCACCAGCTCAATCTGATTGCGTGGTTCCTGGGGTTGGAATAGCTGTCACCTTTATAGAAACCCCAACAAAAGGAGGTTAAAGAGTTTGTGCTCCACAACAAAGAGGTTTTCTCTGAGCTGCCGCGACAAACATCGGGGTAGAGCATGATATTATCACCCCGCCCTGTGAAAGGGTGAAACTAAAACCCTATCACATACCAGAGGCCCGAGAGGAGGCAATACATGAGGAAGTACAGAGAATTCTTGAGTTGGGGGTAATAGAGGAGTCCCAGAGTGATTGGTCCAGTCCCATAGTGTTAGTGCCTAAACTGGATGGGAGCTGAGGATTTTGTAACAATTTTCGACAGTTGAATAAAGTTTCAAAATTTAACACCTTACCCATGCCACATATAGATGAGTTGATCAACTGGCTGGGAACAGCCCAATACATGACCTTGCTGAGTCCGCAAAGAAGAAAACGGCATTTGTAACCCCAGCAGGGGCAATCCAATATAGAAGAATGCCATTTGGGTTACAGAATGCGCTGGCAACATTCCAGCAGAAGATGGATAAGATTCTGTGACCCATCAGAAGTATGCTGCAGCTTACCTGGACGATGTGATTATCCATAGCACAGATTGGGTCCCGCATCTGCCAATGGTGCAAGCATTCTTAGACTACCCGGGAAGCTGGTATTAAGGCCAATCCAAAGAAGTGTACCATTGGAAAGGAGGAGGCAAAATATCTTGGGTACACTATTGGGAGGGGAGTGATAAAACTCCAAGTCAACAAAGTTGAAGCCATACAGAGTTGGCCACGTCCCAACAGCAAGAAGCAGGTACGAGCCTTTTTAGGAATCACTGGCTATTATTGGCGATTCATCCCCCATTTTGCTTCTCAGGCTGTGCCCCTAACCAACCTAACAAATGGGAAAGAGTCTGTGATGGTTAAATGGACCCCAGAGGCTGTAGCAGCATTCCAGTATTTGAAAAAAACGTTATGTAGTCAGCAAGTGCTGTACTCACCGGACTTTTATGAGGACTTTGTTGTACAAACTGATGCATTAGATCAGTGGTGTCCAACCAGTGGCCCGGGGGCCACATGTGGCCCGCAGAGCCCTCTAATGTGGCCCGCGACCTCCTGCTCTAGGATGACTGGTTGGCAATCTCAGAGCATCAGTGTTGTGAATGAAGGCAGTGGTAAGGGATGCAAGCGGCATGCAAAGTAGAGAGGCATCTGTCACAGGCGGAGTGATCCCAAATTTCTGTCTTCATAAGTATTTCCGTTCATTGATTTTTATCGGATTTGTTCCATGAACAGGTCTCTCAAAGCCATGCCACAGCATTTCAATTGGGTTGAGATCTTGCCTAGGACTTGGCCACGCTAAAAACACACATTTTCTTTTGTTTATGGCAGGGGTGTCCAAAAATGTTTCAAAGAGGGCCAGATTTGATAAAGTGAACATGCGTGAGGGCCGTCCATTTTGCCTGACATTCTTTGAACAATTAAAATTGTGTTTGTTCGATCACTAATACAGTGTCCACACACACATACAGGCACACATACAGGCAGGCAGGCACACACACACACACACAGGCAGGCACACACACACATACAGGCAGGCACACATACAGACACACACACACATACATACAGGCAGGCACACACACACACATACAGGCAGGCACACACACACATACAGGCATACACACACACACACATATAGGCAGGCACACACACATACAGGCAGGCACACACATACAGGCAGGCACACACACACACACACATACATACAGGCATGCACAAACACACACAGGCAGGCACACACACACATACAGGCAGGCACACACATACAGGCACACACACACACACACACAGGCAGGCACACATATACAGGCACACAGACACATACAGGCACACATACAGGCACACATACAGGCACACATACAGACACATACAGACACACACACACACATACAGGCACGCACACACACACACACATGCACACGAACACACACACACATACAGGCACACATACAGGCAGACACACACATACAGGCAGGCACACAAACAGGCACGCACACACACACACATACAGGCACACACACACACATACAGGCAGGCACACACACTTACAGGCACACACACACATACAGACACACAGACACTCACATGGTATTGCTATCTGTTGTTTATAAAGTACTTTTGTGTTGTGGACCATTGAATTTTTTTTCTTTTATCTAAATGTATTTATCTTGAGGTAACAGATGTCAATCTGAACAATTTTTTTCCCCCAATGATAGCAAGCTGTCAAGACTGTAAAGTAGCAAATTAAGTTCCTTCTTTGATGTTGATGTGTTGTACTTTTTACCTTCCATCTCTTCTAGAGTTCAGATTTTTTTTATCATTCATTCACATAAAAGTGTAAAACATCCAGATAGTCTTTGTAAAACTTTAGACCTTCAGGGTAATGCTTTTGGTGAGCAATGGCAAAACTGTGGCATATTAATAAGAAATCAGCAGGCTTTGCTGTCACCCTATGGTTCCTCCTCACTCCTTTTTAGCATTGATAAACTATTGCTTACCAGATGCTCACTATGAGTATTTAGTACTTTGTTTATCCATATAATATTTCTATCGAAATTTTTGTTTAATAATGTAGATAATTATTAAAGGATTTTACACAATCAACAATAAGGCCTTGTACACACGATGGGATTTATCTGCTGTAAACGGTCCCCGGACCGTTTACATCGCATATTTAGGCCGGGATGTTTTGATCCGATGGCTGTACACACCATCGGATCAAATTCCCCGCCGGCGGACAGCGCGGTGACGCGGCGGTGACGTTGATGCCGCCACGTCACCGCACCAGGAAGTAAACACTTCCACGCGCATGCGTCGGATCCATTCACAGGATACGACGCATGTGCGGGCAGATATGTCTGCTGGTTTGCCGTACTAACCAGCGGACACATCTGACAGGCAGCTATCCGGCGGATGACGGAGCTGGGACATCATCTGTCGGCGGCCAGTCCACCCCATCCCCCCAACGGCATCCAGTGCCCGTGCCCCTGGGTGGTGAATACACCGAGGTGGAGGAGGAGAGTGCCCACACCTCACCTGCAGAGGTCGTTGAGGAGGAGCCTGTTGGGGCAGAGCAGGACATAATTTTATATTTGGACGAGTCCTCCTCTTCTGCAGGGCCCTCTCAGATCCCCTCCCCCATCATAGGAAGCCCCTCAAGGGCGACTCCATCCCCCCGGGGACAACCATCTACTGGCCCCAGGAAGGCCACCCTTAAGACCAGGAGGGTGTCTGATCTGGTCCAGGACCAGGTGGCGAGGGATCACGCCAGGCAGACCCATCAAATGGGGGACATAGTTGGGCACCTGGACAGAGTGGCTGACAGCATGTGCTCCGTGGCCCAGATATCTTCTGCAGTGCAGGATGTGAGCTGCAACTGCGCTGCAGTGGTGACCAGTCTGGGGGAGGTGCAGGGAGATATAAGGCACCTCACTGCAGCCGTCCAGGCAAACACTGCTGCCATCCGGGACCAGGGGAGGCAGAGTCGGTGGGCCCATCATTACCAGGTCACCCGGCAGCTCAGGATGCAGGCCCAGCAGCTCAGGCCCAGACCAATTCGTACCTCGGCCGGATTGCCGTGGCCTTGGAGGGCATGCAGGCCACACCTGCCAGGAGTGGCCCACCCGGGGATCAGCCACCTCCAGATGCCCCCCCACCCCCACCCACTCCATCCAGGCAGCTGAGGAGCCAGAGAGAGGCCACCAGAAGGAGCCCCCGGCATCCCCAATGATTTTTTATTTTTTTTTGTATGCTCAGGTTATGAGATTTTTTTTTTTTTTTTTTGGAATGCTCAGGATATGAGTTTTTTTTTATTTTGGAATGCTCAGGATATGAGATTTTTATTTTGTGATTATGCTCTGGATATGAGATTTTTATTTTTTGATACTGCACACGTTGCAGTGTGAATGGTGTGTGAATGTGAGGGGGTGGCACTCCTGCCAGTAAGGGGTGTCACCCTCGGCCGTGGTGGTGAAGTTAACCCCACGGCTGTATGAATGACGTGTGAAAGGTGTATGAATGGACAGCGACATCATTGGGGCCTTGACGCTGGCGTTGCTGCTCCCAAGTCCTACATGCTGGACTTGGGCTAATCCAATGCGATGTGCATGTGGTGTGTGTGATCTAGGGACATCAGTGGTGTGCATGCATGCATTGTCTGTGCGATTTAATGTTTTGGTTTAGTGTCCAAAGATGCCTACGGCGAGGACCCTCCTGACTGCTCTTCCATCAGCTGACGGGGTAGCCTCTGGCAGGTGGGGACTGTGTGGGTCAGGGGTCAGGTCATCACGCATGTCAATCTGCAGGCCTTTTCTCATGGCAAAGTTGTGCAGAATGCAACATGCACCGATGATCTGACACACAAAGGTAGGGGAATACAATAAGGCCCCCCTGGACTTATCCAGGCAGCGGAAACGGGACTTCAGGAGCCCAAATGTTTGCTCCACCACTGCATGGGTTTTGATGTGTGCTTCATTGTATTTTCTCTCTCCTCTGGTTTGGGGGTTCCGGAAAGATGTCATGAGATGGGGTCCCAGTGCATATGCAGAGTCACCTGGAAGGGAAAAGACAGGAGGATGTTAGTCATGCATGTGCCCCTTGTGATGTGTGCATCATGGGAGGGGATAGTCATGCCTGCCACCCATGTCACTCACCAACCAGCCAGCTGTCCCCATACATGTTCTGCTCGAATTCTGCTGGGATGGGGCTCTGACGGTATATGAAGCTGTCATGGCTGGACCCGGGGTGTTTGGCACGGACGTGCCATATGAGGCGTTGGGCATCAGCTATCACCTGTACGTTGATGGAGTGCCAATGCTTCCGATTGCGGTATATGTGCTCTGTGGCACTGGGAGGCTGAAGGGCCACATGTGTGCAATCAATGGCCCCCACAGTGCGTGGGAATCTGGCAATGCTGTAGAAATCTGTCATTGTCTTCAGCCGCAGCTCCTCAGTGGTGGGTCTGATGAACTGGTTGGACATGCGTCTGAGGATTGCGGGGACAACCTGGTGCACACATCTGCTCATGGTGGACTGTGACATCCCAGCCACCACTCCACTTGTACGCTGGAATGATCCACTGGCAAGGAAATGAAGTGTTGCCAGTACCTTCACCAGTGGCTGCACTGCTTGTGAGCGGTGTGTTGGGCTGGTGATGTCACCCTGCAGGGTTGTGGTTAGTTCAAGTATTGCATCTGGGCTGAATCTGAAGAGGCGATACACCTCCTCATCCCCCATGCCAAAGAGGCTCATGCGCGTGCGGTATATCCTCTCACGTGCCCGCCTCCTCCGTACCGGGGGACCCAGTACTATTGCTAGGACCGCGACTGCCCCTGGCATGTTGGCACACAGAGGTGTTGTCCTTGCACGTGTGGTTGTTCAGCTTGCTAGTTTTGTCGGTAACGCTGCTGCTGTAGCTGCTCTCCTGCTGACCTGAGGCCGTCTGGAGTAAAGATAAAGCAGCTATTTGTAGAAATAACTTTGCGCCAGACGGACGAGATACGCGCGGCGCATGTAGCCAGCGTATGGTGCTAATCCGTTTGCGAATCGGGAAATCTCCCTCATTTGCATATTTGCAGGGGAAATCAATAGGCGTGACTGATGCGCCAAGCGAAATTATGCGCTGACGAGACTCTGGCATCGGAAAGTTAAGCCGATCGGAAATGGCCCGTTTTCTGTCGCATCTAGTTTGGTGGGTACGGCCACATAGAAGCGACGGCGCATATTCACAGTTACGCGGCGCATATCGAAATACTCCAGCGCAACTCTACCTGAATCTGGCCCAATATCTATGAAAATGGTTGATGTGTTGAAAACAAACCAACAGACCCATATTTTGCAATGGTAATTAGGGGAGTCATGTTTAATCTGGAGTGCCTCCATAAGACATATACCGTCAGTTTTCTGGAATCATTAAGCAACATAAAGAACAGACTTTTGGTTGGACTGCAATAAGAAGATGTAGAGTGATGGAGCACTTATATTGACCCGTTGATTCATTTGTACAATGAAATAACAGCTTCATCTTTTTTTGCTAAGCTCAGTTAACAGTCACAGTCAATTTCCAAAGTTAACATATTCTACTTATTCTACTAAGTCAACTGTCCTCATTCCTTTAGTAAATACAATTTATTGGCTGTTTAACGACATGCCAGTTTAGAAATGTCTTTTGTTTAAAAATGTAATGTGGTATGATAACTTCCTTTTGCCATATAAAAATATTAGATAATAAAGTTTGTTACGGTAATAAACATTGATACAGTGATTTAAAATTAAAGTGGATGGATGGATGGATTTGATGTCACAATGTGTAGAATATAAGATTTCCTATCATCTGTGCCGAGTCTTGCCACACAGAGTTAATCCAGCTATGAGCAATTCTCTTTTATTGTTCAGTGAAAATTAACAGACTTACAGATAAAAACCTGTCTAAATAAAAGGTCCTTTCCTCTCTCCTTGCTTTGAGTGACAGGTTATTTACATATCTAGCTTGGACATGTTTATCATATGATTTGTTATGTTTATCATAATATGAGGTTATCCACAGTTCATTGTATATTACCAAGATGTGTTATGTGGGGAGGGGTGGATTTCTCACTTTTTATACTGTGGATCACCTCATATTATGATAAACATAACATAACATATGATAAACATGTCCAAGCTAGATATGTAAATAACCTGTCACTTTAAAGGAGAGAGGAAAGGACTTTTTATTTAGAAAGGTTTTTATCTGGAAGTCTGTTAATTGTCACTGAACAATAAAAGAGGATTGCTCAAAGCTAGATTAACTCTGTGTGGAAAGACTGGGCACAGATGATAGGAAATCGGATACTCTACATTGTGACATAAAAAAAAAATGGGGTTACATCCACTTTAAGTGAATTCTAAATATTTGTTTATAGCCAGAAAACTACAGTAAAATGATTTAGTCCTTGTAACTGTACCTTATTTAGTCTGCTGTTTCAATTCGACCTTCACATTTTACTTGTCTATAAATATTTACATAGGTCAAATAAATAGAAACAGCACAGCACAATTCATGGTCTGTTACATCTGCTGTAATATGGGTCGTTTTACAGATACATCATAATAATTTTATGGAAGTGTTCTGACTTTATCTCTCTGGTGATTCCTAACTAAAACTACAGACAACAAATCTATTCAGTAGTTTGCATGCAGCCCTGTTCTCGACTTTCTCTCAGAAGAGAGGAAATATAATAACATGTCATTTTAGTGTTTTTCCCTTGACAATCTTATGAAGTGCTGCTATGATTGAGATACAGGGGGAAAAAAAGCAGAGCTCCACCCTAAAGTGAAACTTCCTCTCATTGATTCCTCCCTACCTCTGGTGCCACAATTGCCACCTTTCGGGGGGAGGGGGACAGGATACCTGTCATTGACAGGTATCCTTTCCCACTTCCGGGAGTCCAGCGGCGACCGTGACGTCACCGCGGGGCTCCCTCCTCCCCCTCCCCTGGCTGCCGGGCTAATAGGAGAGAGGAGTGGGGCCTCGTGCATGTGCAGTAGGGTTCCCGGCATGAACCTGAAAGGCTACACTGCCGGGTTCCCTTACCCGCAATGGCGGCGGCAGTGTAGCCTTTCAGCTTCACGCCTTGAACCCTACTGCCGCCATCGCTGGACTCCAGGACAGGTAAGTGTTCATTTATTAAAAGCCAGCAGCTGCAGTATGTGTAGCTGCTGGCTTTTATTTATTTTTTCCCCGGACCTCCTCTTTAAGTAAACAAATTTAAATCTAGTTTAAAATAAAAAGCTTTTTTGTAACACATTTCTTTATAGTCCAATTGAATTTTCAATTTAAATCAGCTAAAAAGAATCCAGGTGCATCAAAACAAAAGATGTGAAAAGGCTAATGCCGCGTACAAACAACCGTTTTTCGGGTTGTAAAAATGTTTTCTTCAACCAGATCGTTAAACCGGCCTTGCCTACACACGATCGTGAAAAAAAAAATGCTCTAGCAAAGCGCGGTGACATACAACATGTACAACGGCACTATAAAGGGAAAGTTATATTCAGATGGCGCCACCCTTGGGGCTGCTTTTGCTGATTTCCTGTTCGTAAAAGACGATTCAGGCTTTTCAGTCTGTTACAGCGTGATGAATGTGCTTACTCCATTACGAACGCTAGTTTTACCAGAACGAGCGCTCCCATCTCATAACTTGCTTCTGAGCATCCGCGCTTTTTCACATTGTTAAAGCCCACACACAACCATTTTTTACAACTTTAAAAACGACATATTATTCAGTATTAAGTTACAAAAATAAATATTAACAAAAACAACTTTACCAATATTATTCTCCCCCAATGCAGCACATCTATGCTTTCAGTATTCTCCCCAGTCCATCATACTTATGCATCCTATTCCACCCCCCAATCCATCATACCTATTCCTCCAATGCCTCCACAATGGTACAATGGATTGGAGGGGTGGAATTAGAGGAATAGGTATGATGGATTGGGGGGGTGGAATAAGTACGATGGATTGGGGGGTGGAATAGGTACGATGGATTGGGGGCTGGAATTGGAGGCATAGGTATGATGGATTGTGGGGGGGGGGGGGTGGAACAGGTATGATGGATTGGGGGGGGGGGGGTGGAATTGGAGGCACAGGTATGATGGATTGGGAAGGGGGGGGCAATTGGATGCATAGATTCAGACCTCCAATTCCATCCCTCTTCCCAATCCATTTTAACTATGCCTCCAATTAACCCTCCCCAATCCAGTACATGCTTGCTCTCAATCCCACGCCCTCCCCCTCCACCTTCCTCCCAACACACATCCTGTTTAATCCCCTATTGTACCAATGCCTCCAGCACACTGTCATATTTAGCATTCTGCAGCCACGGGGGTCAGTCATCGGTACACACTGAGGGCGGACTGAGATGTGCAGCAGGAGACAAACAGAGAGGGGCAGTCCCAGACAGCTCTTTATGCCTATTAAAGTGCTTGGTCTGTGCCTGGGCGAGGATGTGCAGCAGGAGGGAGGCAGAGAGGGGCGGTCCCAGGCGGCTCTTTAATGCCTATTGAACAGCATGCTCTGCGAGACTGGGTGGAGATGTGTGGCAGGAGGTGGAGAGGGGTGGTCCCAGGCGGCTGACTGTATGTATTGCAATGGCCACACTGCGAGCCTGTGCACGGCGGGGGGGATCTGGATATACATTCCCGAGACAGGGAGATTATTGTGATACAGCTACATTCAGCAAAGACAACACAAGATCACAATAATGAACAGAACAAAGCACAATATGTAAGAAGTATATCTGAAATAAGCTCATGCTATCCATGAGCATTTGTTATTTATCCTCATCACATGCGATCATAACTTCTACAAGCTCAGTCTTGTCCAACTCACAGGCCCATTCAGCCACCGATGGAGCCTCTGTCTGATGCCAATACCTGGCTATTACAGAATGAGCCACTGTGATAAAGTGTCTAAATAAGTTTATTTTAATTTGTCTATAACAACATGGTAACATGGGTAGCACTGTAATCCTGAGTTTCATTCAGGATTTTTATCTCCCACCAATTTACCAAACAAGTGCAATATTTTAACCAAAAATAGAAGAATTTTCGGACAGGAGCCCAAAATGTGGGTCATGGTGCCAGGCTTCCGCAAACATCGCCAGCAAGTTTCAGGGATAGATGGAACAATTTTGTGTAGAAGTGTAGGGCAGTGATACCATCTAGAAAATATCTGATAATTACACTCATGCACAACAATCGTTATGGGCCAGATTCACGAACACTTGCGCTGGAGTATTTGGATATGCGCCGCGTAACTGTGATGATGCGCCGTCGTTTCTATGTGCCCGTACCCACCAAACTAGATGCGCCCAATAACGGGTCATTTGCGACCGGCGGAACGTTCCGACGCCAGAGTATCGTCAGCGCTTATTTTCGCTGGGCGCATCAGTCGCGCCCATTGATTTCCCCTGCAAATATGCAAATGAGGGAGATTTCCCAATTCACGAACGGATTAGCACCATACGCTGGCTACATGCGCCGCGCGTATCTGGTCCGTCCGGCGCAAAGTTATTTCTACAAAAGGCTGCTTTATCTTTACTCCAGACGGTCACAGGTCAGCAGGAGAGCAGCTACAGCAGCGTTACCGACGATAGGAGCTAGCTGAGCACCCCCACTTGCAAGGACAACACCTCTGTGTGCCAACATGCCAGGGGCAATTGTGGTCCTAGAACTACTGATGGGTCCCCTGGAACCAAGAAGGCGGGCACGTGAGAGGATATACCGCACTCGTATGAACCTCTTTGGCATGGGGGATGAGGAGGTGTATCGCCTCTTCAGATTCAGCCCTGATACAATACTTGAACTAACCACAACCCTGCAGGATGACATCACCAGCAAGACATACCGCTCACAAGCAGTGCAGCCACTGGTGAAGGTCCTGGCAACACTCCATTTCCTTGCCAGTGGATCATTCCAGCGTACAAGTGGAGTGGTGGCTGGGATGTCACAGTCCTCCATAAGCAGATGTGTGCACCAGGTTGTCCCTGCAATCCTCAGACGCATGTCCAACCAGTTCATCAGACCAACCACTGAGGAGCTGCGGCAGAAGGCAATGACAGATTTCTACAACATTGCCAGATTCCCACGCACTGTGGGGGCCATTGATTGCACACATTGTCCTGGATGGAAAAAATATGTAAAGAAATTAATATTTTTGTGTTATGAATAGAGCGACTCAGATGTTGCCTTTCCTCCATTATATTTGTTTTGTTTCCTTTTTATTGCTTGAGTTATTATGTATGTATGGGAATGGTCAATACTGTTATTATCCTTACATGGAGACATAGATAATGCTTTCTGTTTGAAATGAGGGCAAAGAAGTTATAACTCATCAATATAGGGCAAAAGACTGAAGATGTTATGTTCAAGCTCCATTATGTTTGAAATGGGTTCAAACCTCCTCCCCCTCTTCACCCTGATGTTTCTGTTTGCACATGAGAAGGACTTTGAGAAGGAATGTGTGCTCTGCTTCTACCATCCCCCACATCCTGTCTCCCTCCTAGCAAAGGAATGTTGACTTTTTGGAGAACTGATCCCAGGAGCTGACAATTTACTCTTCTTATGCCTATATGAACTGAGAAATTAGAATTCTATCCGGAATACACGGGGCATGTAATAAGAGACTGGGTGAACTGGGTGTGTTTTTATCATGTGAGGGTGTGTATCTGTATCATGTTAACCAATGAAAAACACTCTGTGTTGTTTAATAAAACTGAGGCTGCCCATGCAGCAGCCATTCCATTTCCTTTCTCTCTACTGAAGACATCTCCTTGCCTTTTTCTTGATTGCAGTAAGATATTGCCAGCCTCCCTGAGATTGAGAGGAGACTAATAATTAATCAGAGTCTCTAATACTTCCATTTCAGTTGGCGCCTTTTTAACGTGGCTTTTTGAATTCGAAGCAGGACATCAGCGCTGCCCACACGAAACTGTTTGAGAGCTGTGGGGAACCTGAGGCAGAGGAGAGCGTCATGAACTCTAAGCACTAGGTAAGTCGTTTTTTTTGTTGACTAACTTGCCTGTGCAGCTTCTGCCTCTGGGCCCCTCTTTTCTCACTCGGTTTGTATGCGCATTCCTAGCTTCGCTAAGGCGGTTCCTTGTTCAAAAACTTCGAACCATCGAGGCTGGGTTATCAGGCTGCAATCTATTGTCTTGTGTGTTATCGTGTTCTGTGTTGCATGAATGTGGCCATGTTACTCGGTGGTCGTCTGTAGAGGGTAATAGTGTAATAGCCCCCTTTTCGGATTCCTGAGCTGGAGGCGCACAGACTTGGCGTGTCTCGGGATTCTGAGGGTCTCTTTTTGAGAGGCAAATAAGCTGATTGTTAAGACGGGGCGTTATGGCGAAAAGTCCAGTGAACGCAGTAATATCTTGGTCAGTTTATCGGATCTGTTGTGTGTATGCGTGTGGTATACATAACAGATTTTTTTTTCGTTTTTTGTTTTTATAATTCGTTGTGGGGTTCAGCTGAAGCTGAGGGTCTCTTTTTTGAGAGGCAAATAAGCTGATTGTTAAGACGGGGCGTTGTGGCGAAAAGTCCAGTGAACGCAGTAATATCTTGGTCAGTTTATCGGATCTGTTGTGTCTATGCGTGTGGTATACATAACAGATTTTTTGTTCGTTTTTTTGTTTTTATAATTAGTTGTGGGGTTTTTGAGGTGTTTCCTTGTTTGAAGTACAAGGCGGGGGTTAGGTTTTTCTCGGGGGTTAGGGTTTTTGATATTACCGCCCTGCAGACGGGGTTGCTGAGAATGGCCATGTTCTGTTAGTAATCTTGTATCAACTGTGTGTTCCTTCTGTGCTTGAACTTTTTTTTCTTACACTTTTGTCCTTGCCTGCAGCAACCACCCCACCCCCTTCCCTTAGCTGCTGTGTTTAAGGTAACATGCTTCCAAAAGTTTTTCTTTTTGCCTGCAGCTCACCTCCTCCCTCCTTTCTGCACGTTTAACCCTTTGCTTGCTGAGAGATTAGCTTGCCTTTTCCTGATTTTCCCTGCTGCCCACAGTACGTCCTGCTGTGCTTTAAGTAATTAGACTAGGCCTAAATAACCTATTGTGTCAGTAGCTGCACACTTTTCTCTTGATACACTCAAGTTTAATCGCTATCTTTGCTCCAGTATATGCCATCTGTGCCTGATAAACTTTTCTTCCCACCCTCTCCTCCCTTTTATAACGTCATTGATTCTTTTTCCAAAATCCTTGCTTGAACAAATAACATAAAACTAAAAATGGTTGCCTGAATCTCCCTCCATTTTAAATTATTCCCGCCTCTTCTTGGCCCATCCCTTCTTTTTCTTCTCCTTCATCTCCATACATGCCTCTTCTTGGCTCCTCCCCTTTCTCCTTCACCCACCATTACACAAAATAACCCTTTCCTCAGCTTTCACTCACTTTTAACTACTACCTTTTCGCCTGTAACCATTTTCCTTTTTTAATGCTGGTGGGCACTACTGCTGCTGAAACACAAGTAACCAACTCGCTCTTTTGCTTAATCTCCCCCCCGTGTCTTGCATGATGTTATACTTTCTGTGCAGGAAGTAATTTGTTTGTCTTGTCTTTAGGGTCCATTGTGTTGCATATTGTGAACTTTCTGCTCTAATTGTTAGACAGTGCAAAATGTTATATGTTCTTACATCTTGTATTTTCTTTTCTTGAGCTCTGCTTTTCTATTACTGGAAATAAAACTCTTTATTTCCCTCTCTCTCTCTCTCTCTTGTCCTCACCTATCATACCCTTTCTTCTTCGTACTCCATCTTGCCCCCCCTCCTCTCTGACTGCCACCCCTCCTTCCTGATCGCCCCTCCCTTCTCTATTTTGCCGCCTTTTTTTTGCCCCTCCCTTTCTTCTTCGTACTCCATCTTGTCCTTCCCCCCCCTCCTCTCTGACTGCCCCGCCCATCTTCTCCATACTTCATTTTGTTTTTCATTTAAAAGACAGGCTGCTGTTTTGCGACTTGTTACACGTTTATGGCAACTATCGATGTTATATAAGAAGGAGTTTTGGTGGATCACACTGATTTAGATATTATCACATACATTGTGTGATCTGTGGGGACCTATCTCTCTGGGTTGCCTCTATACACACCCTGACGATGGTATGCATTGCATGACCTGATATATAAAGGGCTTTTTGCCAGTTTAGCTGTTGTCATGTGATGCCCAAGCCTGTTGCTCTTGTCCATTCCTTCCCCTCAGGTTCTGTCCAAATGTTTGTACGATGCCCGGCTCCGAATGCTCGAGGCCTTGCCCCATCTTGCCCTGTCCTGCCCCATCCCTAAACGCAGTTGGTGTCACCCGCTACGTGCCTGGAGGTGCATGGGCCTGTCCCGGGTGCCCTCCGTCCCGGATGCTCCTACCGGCCCTTTTTCTCTCCTTGAGTTTGTACAAGGGGGGAGTAGGATACTACAATTCTATTGTACAAACACGGAAAAAAGAGAATTGACAGGGCCGTAGGCCTCGCCTGGTGGATGGCCGAGATGGTAGAATAAGGGTGAATAAATCCTTGCGTTCATTGCTACTGTCCTGGTGCTCACAGTCACAAATGAAGGATGAAGGCCTCTGGGTATCACATCAGAACAGGTTTTACATATAACGTTTAAACGGTTTTATTCCACATGCCATGACATGCCACCTTCAGGGTTAGTGGGTAAGTGGCCCCAAGGGGGGAGTATTTATTATCCCCTTTTGAAGTCTTGTTTGAAGACAGTCTCTAAAATAGGTTGCTATGGGCGATGACAGTTGCAATTACAGTCTAGTACTTTGAAAATTATGTGACCGCTTTTGAAAAGTAATTAACTAATATCTGTGTACGAGTTTTTTTGCATTTTTCGATGTAGGTACCAATAATTATCGATATCCCCTGGGTGACGATTAAAAGGTTCCTTCACAAAAACATTCTCTGGAGATATGATGGACTGTGCCACCCACGTCTGAATGAAACTATATATCTTTTTTCAAATACATGTCATTGTGACCATTTGGGAATTTGTGGGTTGGAATATAGCTGATATATGTGTGATATATGCCCTGATGTATAGAGGGGCCCCAGACAAGTTTAAATCAAGAGATGAAGTAACTACAGGTTTTGAGTCCCATAATCACTGTGATATATCTCATAGGATAATTAGTTAATTAATGTTAGAGTGTAAAGAGGTTCTATAATGAGAAAATTGAGTTTAATATTGTCTGTAGATGTTTATGATATGTAAAAGCACAAACATGGGATCAGAACAAAGGTTTAAGAGAGAATTATTGATTAAGGTTGTGTAAAGAATTGTATAAAAACTCAAATGATGGTAAACAGCATGGTATTTGGTATTTAAACAGAAAAATCCTACAGATCTGGTTGCAAGCAATGTTTACAACAGATTCTAAATAAAAATAGTAAAATATGAAAGCTATGTTCAATCAAAAAATAATAATAAAAATAGTAAACATAAAAAATTAGATAAAAATAGGAAAAATTAAAAAATTTTGATAAAAAATAGAATAAAAATAAACAAGTGGTAAAAAGTTTTATAATATGACGTTTCCGACAGAGCGGTTGGTTGAAGTAATTGGAGAAATTTTCTTGGAGGAAAACGCTGGTCGGTTCATGCGCAGGGACTGATCTGTGGGTTTCGTAAGATTTCTCTTTTAAACAATCTGTTGTCACTGTTTTAGTAAGAAATGTCAAATTGTAATATAATATACATAATTTTTGCCATATATACAAACGAAATATGTTTAAAAATTTTGAAAAAGCGTAAAAAAATGAGAAAAACGGCACAATTCGATTGTAAGGTATATGGTGCATCTATAACTCCTATACAATCTTCTCCAAGTAAATGGATGGGAAACAGATGTTTCCTTTGAGAAGAGAATTAAGGCTATGTGATCCTAGCTGTTGGAGATCAGATCAGGTTACACAGTCCCACATGCTGTGTGTTTTCAGATGGCAGAAACTATGTGACTTTCCAGGAATGGGTTGTAAATGACTCTGAGAGTTTATTGAGAGGTTTTGAAGGCAAAGATATCTGAGTTTATGTTAAGTAGACTTTTAAATTTTTTATAAATATATGGCACATCTTTCTTTTAATAACACAATCGCTTGGAGATCTGAAAGAAAACCCTTATTTTTAAAACTAGTTTTTGCCAGAGATAGAAATGTTTCTCTTTTTCTCTCTCTCTTTCCTTTCTCTTTCTTTCTCTCTCTCTCTCTCTCTTCCTCTCTTTCTTTTCTTTCTCTTTCTTTCTCTCTCTCTCTTTGGTGCTGTACACACGGCAGAGAACCTCGACGGGCAGAACACATCGTTCCGCCCGTCGAGGTTCTCTCCCGGCCGTCGGATTCGGCGACCCGCCCGTCGGGAATGGCAACCAGCCATTCTTCCAGGCGGGCCGTCGAGGAAATAGAGAGCGTGCTCTCTATTTCGGCTCGACGGGCTTCCCGACGGGAAGCTCGCTGAGACCGTACACACGGCCGAGGTCCTCGCTGGAATGTGCATTCCAGCGAGGTTCTCGCTGATTTTCAGCGAGAACCTCGGCCGTGTGTATGGGGCCTAACTCTCCCTCTCTCTTTCTCTCACACTCACACTTTCTCTCTGTCTTTTTTCTCTCTCTCTTTCTTTCACACTCACGAACACACTCTCTCTCTCTCTTTCTCTCATATTTCACTACGCTATGGGGTTTTTGCACCATTTGTTTTGAAGAATATCTTACTTTAAGGGTGTCAGTTCAAAGAGAATAAAACATGGAGTTAATCTGCATAGGTTAAGAAAGGTCAGATAAAATAGTGAAAACTAAAGATATGATATGAACAGATGATACAGCCATATTTATGGATTAAAATGTCACTTTCCAAGCTTCAGATTGACGAATGTATTAATGGAGGGAATATTGGCCCTTATATTTGGATCCGTGTAGGGGAACAATGAAACTTCTGAATGGTCGTTTATGCTGAAGGCTGCTATGTTTGTTTAAACAGTCATGTGACAAGACCATTCATGCTGTATGATCAGTTCTGAAAACTAGTGTAATGTAATGAATAAGTTCCTTTAGGGAGTAAAATATTTAGGAAAGAGCCCAATATAAAATTAATGTTCTTCTGGAAAATTAAAATGTTTATGATTGGAAATATAGTAAGAAGACAAATACAGGTATTTGGTGAAACGGATGCTTTTATGAAATTTAAGTTAGTAATGGAAATGAAGCAGATGGCCCTAATGAACTAGGGGGGTGCCTTTTAGAATGTCACCTGAGGACAGTACTTTTGGGTGATAACACATTTGTACTTAGGTATAGCAATTTTTGTTTCTGCTTATATGGGTTTACGATAATGTTTTGTTGTATTGACCGTGTCCTCTGTTACAGTCCTTGCCTGTTAAGAAAACACATACCACATTTAAAATTATTAATTTAGGGGGGCCTGTCCTGGATGGAAAAAATATGTAAAGAAATTAATATTTTTGTGTTATGAATAGAGCGACTCAGATGTTGCCTTTCCTCCATTATATTTGTTTTGTTTCCTTTTTATTGCTTGAGTTATTATGTATGTATGGGAATGGTCAATACTGTTATTATCCTTACATGGAGACATAGATAATGCTTTCTGTTTGAAATGAGGGCAAAGAAGTTATAACTCATCAATATAGGGCAAAAGACTGAAGATGTTATGTTCAAGCTCCATTATGTTTGAAATGGGTTCAAACCTCCTCCCCCTCTTCACCCTGATGTTTCTGTTTGCACATGAGAAGGACTTTGAGAAGGAATGTGTGCTCTGCTTCTACCATCCCCCACATCCTGTCTCCCTCCTAGCAAAGGAATGTTGACTTTTTGGAGAACTGATCCCAGGAGCTGACAATTTACTCTTCTTATGCCTATATGAACTGAGAAATGAGAATTCTATCCGGAATACACGGGGCATGTAATAAGAGACTGGGTGAACTGGGTGTGTTTTTATCATGTGAGGGTGTGTATCTGTATCATGTTAACCAATGAAAAACACTCTGTGTTGTTTAATAAAACTGAGGCTGCCCATGCAGCAGCCATTCCATTTCCTTTCTCTCTACTGAAGACATCTCCTGCCTTTTTCTTGATTGCAGTAAGATATTGCCAGCCTCCCTGAGATTGAGAGGAGACTAATAATTAATCAGAGTCTCTAATAATTCTATTTCAACATGTGGCCCTACAGCCCCCCAGTGCCACAGAGCACATATACCGCAATCGGAAGCATTGGCATTCCATCAACGTACAGGTGATAGCCGATGCCCAACGCCTCATATGGCACGTCCGTGCCAAACACCCCGGGTCCAGCCATGACAGCTACATATACAATCAGAGCCCCATCCCAGCAGAATTTAACCAGAACATGTATGGGGACAGCTGGCTGATTGGTGAGTGACATGGGAGTCAGGCATGACTATCCCCTCCCGTGATGCACAACAGAAATCGCACATGCATGACTAACATTCTCCTGTCTTTTCCCTTACAGGTGACTCTGCATATGCACTGGGACCCCATCTAATGACTCCTTTCCGGAACCCCCAAACCAGAGGAGAGAGAAAATACAATGAAGCACACATCAAAACCCGTGCAGTGGTGGAGCAAACATTTGGGCTCTTGAAGTCCCGTTTCCGATGCCTGGATAAGTCTGGGGGGACCCTATTGTATTCCCCTACCTTCGTGTGTCAGATCATCGCTGCATGTTGCATTCTGCATAACTTTGCTATGAAAAAAGGCCTGCATATTGACATACGTGATGACCTGACCCCCGACCCACACAGTCCCCACCTGCCAGAGGACACCCAGTCTGCTGATGGAAGAGCAGTCAGGAGGGTCCTCGCCGTAGGCATCTTTGGACACTAAACCAAAACATTAATCACACAGACAGTGCACGCGTGTACACCACTGGATCACACACACCACATGCACATCGCATTGGATTAGCCCAAGTCCAGCATGTAGGAGTTGGGAGCAGTAACGCCAGCGTCAAGGCCCCAATGATGTCACTGTCCATTCACACACCTTTCACACGTCATTCATACAGCCGTGGGGTTAACTTCACCACCACGGCCGAGGGTGACACCCCTTACTTTCAGGAGTGCCACCCTCTCACATTCACACACCATTCACACTGTCCCCTGCACTCCTGACCGTGTGCAGTACAAAAATAAATTAATAATATCATATCCTGATAAATAAAATAAACAAAATCTCATAACCTGAGCAAAAGAAAAAATAAACTCATGACCTGAGTATGTCCAAATCAAAAATATAAAACAAACAAAAAAAAAAGGCCTCATCGGGGATGCCGGGGGCTTCTTCTGGGGGCCCCTCTCTGGCTCCGCAGCTGCCTGGATGGAGTGGGTGGGGGTGGGGGAGCATCTGGAGGTGGCTGATCCCCAGGTGGGCCACTCCTGGCAGGTGTGGCCTGCGTGCCCTCCAAGGCCCTGGCTATCCGTCCAAGGTAGGAGTTGGTCTGGGCCTGCATCCGGAGCTGACGGGTGACCTGGTAGTGCTGGGCCCGCCGACTCAGCCTCCCCTGGTCCCGGATGGCAGCACTGTTGGCCTGGACGGCTGCAGTAAGGTGCTGGATATCCCCCTGCACCTCCCCCAAAGTGGTGACCACTGCAGCGCAGTTGCAGCTGACATCCTGCACTGCGTTGCTGAGGTTGGCAACGGAGCCCAGGCTGTCAGACACTTTCTCCAAGTGCACCGCTATGGCCCCCATCTGTTCCGTCTGCCTGGCGTGATCCCTCGCCAACTGGTCCTGTATACCATCAGACACCCCCCTGGTCTTCTGGGTCGCCTTCCTGGGGCCAGAAGATGGATGTCCTCGGGTGGAAGGAGTCGCCCTTGAGGGGCTTCCAAGGATGGGGGAGGGGACGACAGACGGCCCAGGAGAAGGGGAGGAGACAGACAACACTAATGAAAAGTCCTGCTCTGCCACAGCAGGATCCTCCACAACCACCTCGGCAGGTGTGGTGTGGCCACTCTCCTCCTCCACAACCTCTTCACCACCCAGTGGCTCAGGCACACGATGGCGTGGGGGGGATGGGGTGGAATGCACGCTGACAGATGATGGCCCAGCTCCGTCATCTGTGGATGACACAAAGCAGACACATGTTGGTGGTCCCACACACTTGGCACATGTACCCTCCCCCCCCCCAAATGCAAAACAACAAATAGGGGATTATAAAACACTTACCTGTCCTTGTGCCTTCCTCCACGGAGTCATAGCCTGCGACCCCCTCCACCTGCTCCCTCTCCAGGCAGCGAGCAACCACCTCCTCCTCTGCGGTTAGGGTGACAGGACATGGGGGACCACCACCTGTGCCCCTCTCATACCTCCTGATGGAGGCCACCTTGTCCCTCACCTTGCGCCGCAGGTCATTAATTTTTTTTTGTATGTCCCCAGCAGTCCGGGTGGAGTAGCCCAGGACATTGACCCTGGCAGCAATCGACTCCAGGATGCCCTGCTTCCTCTCCCGGCTGGTCTTCCGGCTTTTTTTGCCATGGAGAAATTCATTATCCGTCTCCATTGCCGAAATGATCACTGAGACCTCCTGGGCATTAAAATTCAGGTTCCTCCTCTCTCTGGGGGTAGCGGGAGCAGCCATCACAGCACAAAAGTATCTTCCCTGGGGTGGGGGGAAGCGGAACTACTTTTGCGCCGGAATGGCGTTTCCGCCAGCGCTTTTAAGCGCCCAGCGGAACGCATTGCGCTGACGTTTCCCAGGAAGTGGTGCCGACGGAAGTTGTGAGCATGCGCACAAGGGGGGCGAGTGGAGCCGCACTCACTGCGCATGCTCCGTGGATGATGCGCTGAACGTAAGCCTCTGCGCTGGGCTCCGCCCATCATTTACATATGATCACACCCACTTCCACTTGCGTCGGGTTACGCCAGCGCATTATCGTTACTCTGGCGCAAGTTTACGCGCAACTGCTATGTGAATTACAGGACTTGCGCTGAAAGGGTCTTCAGAGTAACGTAAATGAGAAGCGTTACTCCAGAGGAAAGATACTCTCATCTACTTGAATCTGGCCCTATATATATATATATATATATATATATACACACACATTTTTGTTCAGGTTCATGCACAAGCAAACAAATACTTGTACCTTGATCACAGTTCTTCAGTTTTCATAGCTTTATAACTTTGTATTCTAGATTAGGGATGAGCTTCATGTTCAATTGCCTGTTCGATCGTTCGTCGAAAACGAACAAAACGGGTCGTTCGCGCCAAATTTGAATGACGCGCAACGGCCCATAATTCACTGCGGCGTTGCGCGCTGATGATTGGCCAAGCATGCACCATGACCCCGCATGCTTGGCCAATCACAGCGCCCAAAAAACGAAGAGACCTAATTGGCCAAAGCCTGGGTGCTTTGGCCAATAAGGGCTCAGGGCTTTAGCACACGCTCAGGGCTCAGGGCTTTAGCACACGCCCCACACTATAAAAGGCCGCCTCCCGGGTGGCCTTGTGTAGTGTGTTCCGGCTTGCTTTGCAGAGAAGTCAGACAGACAGTGAGTTAGAGAGAGAGAGATAGATAGAGACACAGGGCCAGATTCAGAAAGAATTAGATTCCCGCAGAGTATCAGAGATACTCTACGCCGCCGTACTTTACCTGACTCTAGGAGGAATTCAGAGAGATTTTGGCCCGTAAGGTACGGCGGCGTAGTGTATTTCTCGTGGCGGAATCAAACTACGCGATTAGGGGGCGTGAGGCATTTAAATTAAGCGCGTCCCCGCGGCGATCGAACTGCGCATGCTCCGTTCACAAATTTCCCGCCGTGCATTGCGCGAAATCACGTCGTTGCGTCATTTTTTTTTTGAGTAGCGTCGTTTACGGACATTCCTATTCGCGGACGACTTACGCAAAAAAAATAAAATAATTGAAAGTCGACGCGGGAACGACGGCCATACTTAACATGGGCCGCGTAACGTTAGACCAGCTAATAGCTGGTTTAACTTTACGTAGCGAAAAAATGACGTACGAGATGGCGAACGACGCTCGTAACTTCGTGGATCGCCGGAAAAAGCTCATTTGCATACCCCGACGCAGAAAACGACGCAAACTCCACCCAGCAGCCGCAAAAAGATTGCAGCGTAGATCCGGAAGCGTACGAAGACGTAAGCCTGTCAGATCGAAGCCCAACACCGCCGTATCATAGTTTGAGGATTCAAACTAGTGATACGGCACGCGAAATTTGAAATTACTCCTGTCTAACACCAGTTAGACAGGCGTAATGGCTCTCTGAATCTGGCCCACAGTGTATTTTCAAAAAGATAGATAGATAGATAGAGCAGGGAGGCTAGTGGTCAGTATAGTTAAATTTACAGTTTGTAGAGAACATATTGGCATCCCTAGGAGTTGTCAATATATTTATAAACTGTATAGCTTAGCTAGATCTGCCATTAGAATCTGTCAGGCAGGAGATTGTGCTTGATGCAGTGCTCTAACGCTGTTACATACCACCTGAGCGCATTTGGTGTCACTGCACGTGTGCTGTTACATACCACCTGAGCGCAATTAGTGTCACTGCACGTGTGCTGTTACATATCACCTGAGTGCATTTGGTGTCACTGCACGTGTGCTGTTACATATCACCTGAGCACATTTGGTGTCACTGCACGTGTGCTGTTACATACCACCTGAGCGCATTTGGTGTCACTGCACGTGTGCTGTTACATACCACCTGAGCGCAGTTAGTGTCACTGTACGTGTGCTGTTACATACCACCTAAGTGCATTTGGTGTCACCGCACGTGTGCTGTTACATACCACCTGAGTGCATTTGGTGTCACCACACGTGTGCTGTTACATACCACCTGAGTGCATTTGGTGTCATTGCACGTGTGCTGTTACATACCACCTGAGCGCATTTGGTGTCACTGCACGTGTGCTGTTACATACCACCTGAGCGCATTTGGTGTCACCGCACGTGTGCTGTTACATACCACCTGAGTGCAGTTAGTGTCACTGTACGTGTGCTGTTACATACCACCTGAGCGTATTTGGTGTCACTGCACGTGTGCTGTTACATATCACCTGAGCGCATTTGGTGTCGCTGCACGTGTGCTGTTACATATCACCTGAGCGCATTTGGTGTCACTGCACGTGTGCTGTTACATATCACCTGAGCGCATTTGGTGTCACTGCACGTGTGCTGTTACATATTACCTGAGCGCATTTAGTGTCACTGCATGTGTGCTGTTACATACCACCTGAGCGCAGTTAGTGTCACTGTATCTGTGCTGTTACATACCACCTGAGTGCATTTGGTGTCACCACACGTGTGCTGTTACATACCACCTGAGTGCATTTGGTGTCATTGCACGTGTGCTGTTACATACCACCTGAGCGCATTTGGTGTCACTGCACGTGTGCTGTTACATACCACCTGAGCGCATTTGGTGTCACCGCACGTGTGCTGTTACATACCACCTGAGTGCAGTTAGTGTCACTGTACGTGTGCTGTTACATACCACCTGAGCGTATTTGGTGTCACTGCACGTGTGCTGTTACATATCACCTGAGCGCATTTGGTGTCACTGCACGTGTGCTGTTACATATCACCTGAGCGCATTTGGTGTCACTGCACGTGTGCTGTTACATATCACCTGAGCGCATTTAGTGTCACTGCATGTGTGCTGTTACATACCACCTGAGCGCAGTTAGTGTCACTGTATCTGAGCTGTTACATATCACCTGAGCGCATTTGGTGTCACTGCACGTGTGCTGTTACATACCACCTGAGCGCATTTGGTGTCACTGCACGTGTGCTGTTACATACCACCTGAGCGCATTTGGTGTCACTGCATGTGTGCTGTTACATACCACCTGAGCGCATTTGGTGTCACTGCACGTGTGCTGTTACATACCACCTGAGCGCATTTGGTGTCGCTGCACGTGTGCTGTTACATACCACCTGAGCGCATTTGGTGTCGCTGCACGTGTGCTGTTACATACCACCTGAGTGCAGTTAGTGTCACTGTACGTGTGCTGTTACATACCACCTGAGCGTATTTGGTGTCACTGCACGTGTGCTGTTACATACCACCTGAGCGCATTTGGTGTCACTGCACGTGTGCTGTTACATACCACCAGAGCGCATTTGGTGTCACTGCACGTGGGCTGTTACATATCACCTGAGCGCATTTGGTGTCACTGCACGTGTGCTGTTACATACCACCTGAGCGCAGTTAGTGTCACTGTATGTGTGCTGTTACATACCACCTGAGCGCATTTGGTGTCACTGCACGTGTGCTGTTACATACCACCTGAGCGCAGTTAGTGTCACTGTATGTGTGCTGTTACATACCACCTGAGCGCATTTGGTGTCACTGCACGTGTGCTGTTACATACCACCTGAGCGCAGTTAGTGTCACTGTACGTGTGCTGTTACATATCACCTGAGCGCATTTGGTGTCACTGCACATGTGCTGTTACATACCACCTGAGTGCAGTTGGTGTCACTGCACTTGTGCAGTTACATAGCACCTGAACAATATGTCTGGAAGGACAACAAAGAGAGGCAGAGAGTCACGAGGGCAAGCAGGCTCTGCATCTAGAGGTAATGCTGGTGGTGGATGTGGTGCATCCTCTTCAGCACGTGGTCGTGGCCGCTCGTCCTTTTCGGGAGCTGGCCGTGTTGAGCCTCAACATGCTGAGAAATTAGTAGAGTGGATGACCAAGCCGTCCTCATCCTCCTCATCCTCTCTCACACAGACTGATCTAAGTTTGTCTGGCAAAGCAGCTGCCAAGGCATCCTCTTCCCTCTGCACAACGGCTTCACACAATACTTCCCTAGTCCCACCATGTCCTCCTGAGGAGTCCCCCGAACTGTTTCAACACAGTGTTGGGTACATGCTGCAGGAAGATGCGCAGTATTTTGAAGACTCCGATGACGGAACACAGATAGAGGAAGGCAGGGATGCGGCCGACAGGGACAGCAATCTGGGAGTGATGTTCCCCCAGATGGAGCATACTGCCAGATTGTTGACAGTGATGAGGAGGGAGGGGATGATGAGGTCACTGACTCTACTTGGGTGCCTGATAGGAGAGAGGAGGAGGAGGAGGAAGAGGAGGAGGAGGAGGAGGACGAGGCACAGGCACATCTCCAAAGAGGCAGGATGCCCTCCAGGGGTCAGCTTAAGGGCACACCAACTGCATTACAGCGCACATCTACGGCGCTTGTGCATGGCGCTGCTGTGTCTGACCAGTACAGCAAAACTTCTTTGGTGTGGGCCTTTTTTGAAACATGTCCACAAGATCGTACCTTTGTTATTTGCAACATATGTCACAAGCGTATCTCGCGTGGCCAAAACATCAACCGCCTGGGTGCCACATGCTTGTCCAGACATATGTCGACTTGCCATGCAGCTCGTTGGCAAGCACACCAGAAAGACCCACACCAAAGACAAAAGCGTACCCCCCTTGCCCTTCTGGGACCTCCAACCCCACTAGACCCCCAGTCCTCTCTGAAGCCTGCAGTGAAGGTGTAGAAATAGGTGTGTCACAAGCTAGTAGTAGCGGGCAATCTACTGATAGTACCAGGCAAATTTCCTTGCCCCAGCTGCTGCAGCGCCGAAAGAAGTACAATCCCAGCCATCCACATGCCCAGCAGTTGAATGCTAGCTTAGCAAAATTGCTAGCACTTCAACTGCTACCTTTTCAGTTGGCGGATTCTGCCCCATTCCATGAGTTTGTGCAATGTGCAGTACCTCAGTGGCAAGTACCAAAACGCCACTTTTTCTCTTGGAAGGCGATTCCGGCTCTCTACCGGCATGTGGAAGGCAATGTCCATGCCTCGCTGGACAGGGCGGTCAGTGGTAAGGTGCATCTTACCGCTGACTCATGGTCCAGCAGGCATGGACAGGGACGTTACCTGTCTTTTACGGCCCATTGGGTGACTCTGCTGGCAGCTGGGAAGGACGCAGGGCAAGGTACAGTAGTTTTGGAGGTTGTTCCGCCACCACGCCTCCAAAACACTACTACTGCTTGTGACACACCTCTCTCCTCCACCCCCTCCTCTTCGTATTCCTCTGTGGCCTCTTCCTGTGCTGATGCTTCCTTTAGAACCAGCCGTGCTCCGTAGGCGTATGAGAGGCTACGCAGGAATGCAGGCCAAGAGATGCCATGCAGTGCTAGAGCTGGTGTGCTTGGGAGACAGGAGCCACACTGGGGAAGAGGTTCTTTCAGTTCTGCAGGGGCAGGCTCAGAGGTGGTTGACGCCACGCTAGCTGAAGCCTGGAATGGTGGTCAGCGATAATGGCACCAACCTCCTCTCTGCCCAGCGACAGGGAAAACTCACCCACGTGCCCTGTTTTGCGCATGTCCTGAATTTGGTGGTGCAGCGGCTCTTGGGCAGGTACTCGGCTTACAGGATGTCCTGAAGCAGGCCAGGAAAGTCTGTGTGCATTTCCAGAGGTCATATAATGCCACTGCTCGGCTGACTGACCTCCAAAGGGAATACAACCTGCCCAAGAACTGCCTAATTTGTGACATGCCCACCAGATGGAACTCTATGTTGGCCATGCTGCAGCGGCTGCACACGCAGCAGCGGGCCATTAATGAGTACCTGTGCCAATATGGCAGCAGAACTGGGTCAGGGCAGCTAGGTTTTTTTCCCCACGCCAGTGGGCCTTGATCAGGGATGCATGCACTGTCCTGTCACCATTTGAGGAGGCCACGAGGATGGTGAGCAGTGACAGTGCATGCATCAGTGGGACTGTCCCTCTTATTCACATGTTGGAGCACACGCTACGTGGAATAATGGACAGGGCCCTTGAGGCAGAACAGAGGGAGGAAGAGGAGGACTTCCTTACCTCTCAAGGCCCTGTTTACCCAGACAGTGGGCCTGCTTGCCCACCTAGCACACAGGAAGAGGAGGAGGAGGAGGATGATTGTATCAGCACCATGGAGGTGGAGCCTAGCACTCAGCATCAGCAGCAGCAGTCTTCAAGGGATCATTTATAGTCCCAAGGAACACGTGGACTTTTACGTGGCTGGGATGAGGTGCCTGTGGATCCTGTTGTCCTCAGTGACCCAGAGGACTGTGCCCCGAATGCCTCTGCAAACCTACGGTTGCAGTGTTGTGTTGTGCCCAAGGCACAATTTTTCTGCCCCTGTTCAACAGGGGCGCCTAATAACAATTGTTGATGCAATACTTTGCACGTGGCTCCTTGTTGCGCTCCAATTGGAGTTATTGGGAGGGGTTGCAGTGTTGTGTTGTGCCCAAGGCACAATTTTTCTGCCCTTGTTTAACAGGGGCGCCTAATAACAATTTTTGATGCAATAATTTGCACGTGGCTCCTTGTTGCGCTCCAATTGGAGTTATTGGGAGGGGTTGCAGTGTTGTGTTGTGCCCAAGGCACAATTTCAGCCCCTGTTTAACAGGGGCGCCTAATAAAAAAATTTGATGGAATACTTTGCACGTGGGTCCTTGTTGCGCTCCAATTACAGTATGTTTGAGGGGTGTCCTTTTCTCTAAAATGTTTCTTTCACAAAACAATAATGGCCCCCACCACCGCTAAAATATTCGACATATTGTTGCCACACAGCACGTGCGCAAGCAGTATTATTTACTTTTTTTTATAGTCCTCTCATGTTGTGCAGGGACATTTCTAAACATGTGCCACTACTATAGACACCCAGCAGGTGTGATATTTAAATTATTTTTTTTTTTTTTCACTTTAAGCATCATTAAAATGGCTGCTCCGGAAAAAACAGCAGTTTTTAAAACTTTTTTTTCCATTGATACATGTTCCCTGGTGTGTGCATCACATTTAAAATACATTGGAAGATGTGCACAGTTTTTCCTTTTGTAATTTTTAAATGATCTTGATGGAATAGTGTATAAATAGCCCAAACACAGTGATTACACTATTGTTTGTAATAGGCATAGCATGCTTGGAGAGACATCATTACTGATCTCATCCTGAGTTTCTTTCCTGTTTTCAGACTAAAAAACACTCTGTAGAGTCAGTTCTTACATTATATATGTAAGAATAGCAACTATCCTAAAATTTTCATGTGCTGACACACTATTCTATGTAAGTATTTTTAACCGGAAACAAAGACTTTGCAGAAGTTTATGAAATTAGTGACCTATGTTCTTGACTATGTAATACAGGTGAAACTCACAAAATTATAATATTGTGCAAAAGTTAATTTATTTCACTAATGCAACTTAAAAGATGAAACTAATATATGAGATAGACTCATTACATGCAAAGCAAGACAGTTCAAGCCGTGATTTGTCATAATTGTGATGATCATGGCTTACAGCTCATAAAAAAAACAAATCCACAATCTCAGAAAATGTGAATATTGTTAAATGGTGCAATATTCTAGACTCAAAATGTCCCACTCTAATCAGATAATTAAGCCATAAAACCTGCAAAGGGTTCCTGAGCCTTTCAATGGTCTCTCAGTCTGGTTCAGGAGGAATCACAATCATGTGAAAGACTGTTGACCTCACAGTTGTGCAGAAAACCACCAAGGACCCAAAGTATTGAGGAAGAATGGAGAGGCACACACTGCAAGATGCTTGAAGTCCAGTGTGAAGTTTCCACAGTCTGTGTTGATTTGGGGAGCCATGGCATCTGCTGGTGTTGGTCCACTGTGCTTCATTAAGTCCAGGGTCAACATAGCAGTCTACCAGGAGATTTTGGAGCACTTCATGCTTCCTTCCACGGATGAGCTCTATGAGGATGCTGACTTCATTTTCCAGCAGGACTTGGCACCTGCCCACACTGCCAAAAGCACCAACACCTGGTTTAATGACCGTAGGATCCTGTGCTTGATTGGCCAGCAAACTCGCCTGACCTGAACCCCATAGAGAATCTATGGTGCATTGCCAAGAGAAACATAAGAAACATGAGACTGAACAATGCAGAAAAGCTGAAGGCCGCTATTGAAGCATCCTGGTCTTTCACACATTGAGGCAGTAATTGCTGCAAAAGGGACCCAAACCAAGTACTGAGTACATATGCATGCTTATACTTTTCAGAATTCCGATATTGTTCTATGTACAATCCTTGTTTTATTGATTGCATGTAATATTCAAATTTTCTGAGATTGTGGATTTGGGGTTTTCATGAGCTGTAAGCCATAATCATCACAATTATGACAAATCATGGCTTGATCTATCTTGCTTTGAATGTAATGAGTCCATCTCATATGTTAGTTTCACGTTTTAAGTTGCATTAGTGAAATAAATAAACTTCTTCACAATATTCAAATTTTTCGAGTTTCACCTGTATGTTCAGCTAATTTTCATAAATGCTTGCTGCAGCAGATATTTATTTTAAAAATACAATAAAAAACATTTTTATGTAATGGATGTTAACATGAAATACATTTAAAAACATAGAAAATTTTCATATTATTTGAATTTTCTTTAATCAATGCAAATGTTTGTACATTAAGAATAATATAGTGTCATTCTTATTATGGAATGCTGTTGGGTTTAATTCCAACCCTAAACATTTAGGCCCAAATTTACAGAGCGATTACGCCTGCGCAACAGGAGATGCGCGTGCGTAAGTCGAAATGTGCGCGTGCGTTTCGTTGCGCGGCATCCACAGAACGAGATACGCAAAAAAGCCCCGCGTAATTTCGTTAGACTGGCGCATCCTTCACATCCTTCACACCATTGATTTGCTAGTCAAATATGCTAATGAGGGACTTACAGGGATCCACAAAACAATGTTGGGGCAGCGCAGGCGACGCAGTGTGCGCAACAGCAAAATGTCCTGTCTAAAATTAGAGCATATAAAAGCTGGTCTAAAAAGAGAAAAAAAGTCTACTTGTTAGATAAAGCAACACTGTTAGTGAGCAGCTCAGCAGTCACACGTGTTGCACAACAATCTGTATGCCAACATGCCAGGGGCATCGTCGCACATAGCTATACTACTGACTTTAGATGAACAAAGAAGGATGAGGGCACGGAGGATGACACGGGAGAGGATATACCGCACCCGCATAGACCTGTTTGGCATGAGTGATTCTGAGGTGTTTCGCATCTTCAGATTCACCCCTCATGTCATCCTGGAATTAACCACAACCCTGCAGGAGGACATCACCAGCCCAACACACCGCTCACATGCAGTGCAGCCACTGGTCAAGGTCATGGCAACACTCCATTTCCTTGCCAGTGGCTCTTTTCAGCGTACAAGTGGAGTGGTGGCTGGGATGTCACAATCCTCCATGAGCAGATGTGTGCACCAGGTTGTCCCTGCAATTCTCAGACGCATGGCCAACCAAATCATCAAACCCACCACTGAGGAGCTGCGGCTGAAGGCAATGACAGATTTCTACAGAATTGCCAGATTCCCACGCACTGTGGGGGCCATTGATTGCACACATGTGGCACTCCAGCCCCCCCAGGAGACAGAGCACATGTACCGCAATCGGAAGCATTGGCATTCCATCAATGTACAGGTGATAGTCGATGCCCAAGGCCTCATATGGCACGTCCGTGCCAAACACCCAGGGTCCAGCCATGACAGCTACATATACAATCAATGCCACATCCGAATGGAATTCGATCAGAACGTGTATGGGGACACCTGGCTGGTTGGTGAGTGACATGGGTGGCAGGCATGACTATCCCCTCCCATGATGCACATCACAAGGGGCACATGCATGACTAACATCCTCCTGTCTTTTCCCTTACAGGTGACTCTGCATATCCACTGGGACCCCATCTCATGACTCCTATCCGGAACCCCCAAACCCCAGGAGAGGAAAGATACAATCAAGCACATGCCCAAACACGAGCAGTGGTGGAGCGCACCTTTGGCCTCCTAAAGTCACGTTTCCGATGCCTGGATAAGTCTGGGGGTACCCTCTTGTATTCCCCAAACTTCGTGTGCCAGATCATCGGTGCATGTTGCATGCTGCACAACTTCGCAGAAAGAAAGGGCCTGCAGATTGACCTACGTGATGACCTGACCCCTGAACCAGACAATCCCCCCCTAACCGAGGCTACCCCGTCTTCTGAGGGTAGAGCAGCCAGGAGACAACTCACATTGGGCATCTTTGCACGTTAAACACACACATTAATCATGGCACAATGAGAATGCATGCATGCACACCACTGTGGTCCCTAGCACACACACCCCACATCCACATCAAATTGGATTGGCACCAGTCCACCATGCAGGACTTGTGAGCAGCAACGCCACGCCAAGGCTCCAATTATGTCACTGTACATTCATACACCATTCACACGGACCTGGGGATCACTTCTCCCTGGTCCTGGGGAACCCTTCTCCACCAAAATAGAGGGTGACACCCCTTTTCCGGCAGGAATGTCACCCCCACATTCACACAGCATTCACAACCCAAAAAAAAAATGACCTGCAAAAGCAAAAAATTTCCAGCAAAAAAAAAAAAAAGGGGAAAAACAAATTATTGCCCTCTGCGTGAGCCACGCCTGGGGCGCCCCCGGCCACGGCCCCGGCTTCTCAGGGGAGACTCATGGGGAAGGGGTAAAACCTGGGAAGGAGGAGCAGCCCCTGATCTCTGCCCACGTGGCGGCCTGCCCTCCAAGGCCACGGCTATTCTGTCCAGGGCAGCACCAAGTGTTGCCGTGTTGGCCTGGATAGCCAGGGTAAGGGCCCTCACATCCTGCCCAACGCCTGCTGATGTCGTCTGCAGTTCATTTAGGCAGGTTGTGAAAGCCCGGGAGTGGGAGTCCAGGTTCCCCAGCGTATCCTTGATGGAGGACAGGCTCTCCTCCATCCGCACCAATGTCTGGCTGACCTGTCCCAGATGGCGGGTCTGGAAGAACTGGTCCCTTCTCAGAGTGGCGGGCAGGAGATTGGCCACCCCCCTGGTGGTCTGGGATGACATCCTGCCTCCAGCTGATGCTTGTGGCCGGGGAGAAGGGGAGGCCCATGTGAGGGGAGCCATGTTGGGGGAGAAGGGGGGGGGGCTCCCCCTTAGGGAGGCCTGCCTGCTGCCAGCCAGAGGGGAAGAGTCCTCAAAACCCAAATGTCCAGTGCCTGACATGGACTCCTCCTCCTCATGATTCTCCTCCTCCTCATGATTCTCCTCCTCCTCATGATTCTCCTGCTCCTCTTGAACCTCCTCTGCGGACTCCGGCCTTGTTGGGGGGGCCTCATTAGGCTGCTGTCCTGGGGTTGGTGCGGTCAGGCCAGATGGCCCTGCACCCTCCTGCACATCTGTGGATGACACAAAACATTCACAGGTTGGAGGATCCACACACTTGCCACATATTCCCTTTCACCCCCTCCCCCACACATGCTACACACCTGATATTAAACAAAAAAAAACTTACCTGGCACCACGGGCTCCGGACTTGAGTCAAAGCCGGGCAGGCCCGCAACTTCATGCCGATGAAAGGTCAGGGCCACCGCACGCTCCTCCGCTGTCAGGCTAATACGGCATGGTGGGCCCCCTCCTGTGCCCCTGGCATGGGCATGCATTCTGGCCAGCTTCTTTTTGACCAGACGCCGGAGGTCATTGATTTTTTTGTCAATCCCAGACCGGGTCCGTGTCTCCCCCTGCCCCGCTGAATTCACCTGGTCAGTGATCCTATCCAAAATCTCCCTCCTCCTGGCCGGGGTGGTGTTGGCACTCTGTGGGCCGTGGAGGTAACGCCCATACTCGCTAATGGCCCGGGCAAGAATCTGTTTTTCCACAACTGTAAAATTCAGCTTTCGTTTTCTCTCAGTCATCCTTCCAAAAAAAAACAGTCCCAGTCAACAAAATTCACGCACACAAACAAGCACAACCAATCAAAAAAAACACACACACACACAGATAAAACTACTGAGCAAGAAACAGTCACAAAAATACAGCAGGAAAAGAAACAAACACAAATATATCAAACAAACAGTCTCTCAAACACTTATCAAAAACCACTTTCAAAAATCTACTAGCAAACACTTGATCACACAGAACACTAATCTGACAACTACAAAACACACCGCAACAAACAACAGGACAAAAGCACTTGGTTAAATGGGAAGGGACAAAGGGATGTACTTTTGCAATGCAAGTGCGTTTGTGTGTGTCTATTTATGCTGTTTGCGTAGTTCACAACGTTGCCCTAGTCCATTTCCAATTCCACTGATTGCGCCGCTCCCGAGTTGTGAGCATGCGCACAGCGGAGCTGACATGGTCTCCTTCAAACGCGCGTGCGCGAGCCGGCCAGCCCTTCATTTTCATGGGGTCACGGCTCATTTCAATGTAACACGCCCACGTCCTTCCCAATTTGTATTACTCCTCCTTACGCCTCTGAAAAAACGTTACGTATGCGCAATTTTCTGCGCAAAAGCTACGAGAATAGGGTGATTACGCCACAAAATTGCGCAAGTCTAACGTAAAGGCGGTGCGCTATGCCGGTCCAATAATGCGCAGATGTACCTGAATCTGGGCCTTTGAGCCTTATTTACCAAAGTGTGAAGTTAAGTAAAATATGAAATGACGTGCATTTATTCATTTCAGGCATCCAAAAAGTTGTTTTTATTCAAATTTCCCTGTGTATACTCTTTATTCATTTATAATACCCTTTGCATGCAAATATTTTGTTTGCACCATTTTACTTTTTCTCTTACTAAACAATATTAACACTAAAGTGTTAATATTGTTTCTAATGCACTAATGTAGATCTTAGAGAATCCATGTCTCCTTGAAGATAGCTACTGTCTGGTAAATCTCTCGGTATTCCTGTCTGTGGTGACAGTATATATTATAGATGTTTCTTTTAAGTCATACTTGATTTCACTAATATTGTGAACATTTGATATTTACAATAAAATATCTGTTGGCAGAGTTAATTGTGAAGTAAACCATACCCAGGAACGGTAGCTCTCAGTCAGCTGTCACTTTGATCATAGTCCTGTGAGCTGGGTGAGGCTAAAAGGGTCATCGTTGTGTATCGTTGACAACATGGGGCCAGATTCAAGTAGAGTTAGGCTGGAGTATCTGTGATACTCCAGCCTAACTGTCACTTTAAGCCGGCGTTTTTGTTTTCTGTAACCAGAAAACAAGAAACGCCGGGTTGGTGTTCCGATACGATCGGCGCAATTGAATTCCGCCATCGTATCACAAATTATATTTAAAAATGGCGCTGGGGGCGTTCCCGCTGATTAACGCTGAAAAAATATGTTAATCAGCGGGAATCGGAAATTCACGATCGTTTTAGGGCGCGACGCAGTGACTTTCCGACGTTTCCGTAAGCGATACGCGACGTAAAGATAAAGCAGCCCCCTAGTGGAGTATCCTATGTTAGGTATAGCCATCGTCATCGTGTCGGGAAAAAAAAAATTCGCGTAGTTTGCGTAAAACGTTCATGAATGGGGATGTGACGTCATTGACGTTCACTGACAGAATTTGGAGCATGCGCACTGGGATGTATTGACACTCGACGCATGCGCAGTACGTTCGCCGCGGGATCACGCTTAGTTTAAATAATACACGCCCCGTACCCACCCAATTTGAATTCCGCCGGCTCATTTGCGATGCGCTGCCGCAACTTTAAGAGCAAGTGCTTCATGAATAACAGCACTTGCTCCTAAATTTTCGGCAGAGTAACGTAAATGAGAAGCGTTACTCCAGAGCAAAGATGCTCCCATCTACCTGAATCTGGCCCATGGTGTGAGTTTGACCAACTATTTAACACAAGATGGTGAAGGTAGCCTGGGTGTGACACAGCATCGATTACACCCTGTACCATACATGAGCTCTAATATATATGCAATGCTCTCCTTTGGTGTTAAGTGCAATATCCTAATTTCAGTTGGTGTGAAAAGAGTTTTTGAGAACTTTTAACAATTTATGGATTTTCTGAGCCTATGTGTTGCTCACTTGAGGTAACAGGACACTTTAATCATGCACTCTGCCTGGTGAAGGTGGAATTGTACTTGTGTGATTTGTAAATATGGAACTCATCTCAGTTAATCCTTCAGTAAATAAGATTGTTTAAGCCCTTGCATGTTCTTTTCAGCTCCCTCCAACAACATAAACATGTATTGGAAGGTTAATTGGTTTCCATCTAAATTAGACATGGTATTTGTATTGTGTATATTTTTTATGCTTTTGTTACGGACACAAGTCTGTAAGCTCCTTTAGGGCAGGGGTTTCCAAACTTGTCAAACAAAGGGCCACTTTATTGCCCTTCAGACTTTAGGAAGGCCGGATTGGGGCCAGCAAGGGAAGAAAAAGTCACGGGCCCGGCATCAGTGAGAACATATATGGCCTCAGAATTGGTGGTCAATAGGAAGAGGAGTATTCCCCCTATTAGTAGGAGGAATAGTATCCCCTTATTGGTATCGGTGGATAACATAGTGTCCCATTGTTGGTGTCAATGGGAGGAATAGTGCCTCATGTCAGTGGGAGGAATTGTGCCCCAAGGGCCGGATAAAGGCTAGAACAGGGCCAAATCTGGCCCTCGGGCCGCTGTTTGGAGACCTCTGCTTTAGGGGACAGGGACTGTGAGAAAGCTATGTAAAGCATGGTGTAATTTACCAGCAGCATACAAAATTAAAGCAAAACAATAACCATACTGCATATTGATAAAAGAATGGATAGAGATGGAGAACATCATATACATGACAGTAAAGGGGAAGAGGGTATGACTGTTAGGCTGTTAGAGATGAAGGAACATTTCAAATCCATTCTGGTAATGAATTGCCATATATGTTCCCTTTATATCTTTCAACATGCTTGTATGTGTTATTTATTTTTTTAATTGCTCTACTCTGTTACACCAAACAAAGGGGCTGGCAACCTTGGCTAGAGGGTTGAAAGCCGACAAACACATCCCAACATGCTAATAAGGACTTTCTTTTTTTTTTTCTTCAATCGTTTTTATTGGTTTTAGCAAAAGTATACAAGCATAATTAGAATACAAGGTAGAATACAAGATACAAATTACTGTAATCAGTGCAAACAGTATAAACATTGGAAACAGTATGACAGTGTGCAGTGATAATGAAAAAAGTAGAAATAGAACCCAACTGCATGTAAATCTTGGAGGTACATGGTAAATACGTTGCAAGAGCATAATCGCTTCTAACAGGCCACCCCTATCGGGAGCACTTTTGTGGCCCAGCAGGAGAGAGCACCTAGCATACATGTACCAACAAACAAAAGAAACATCAAGTTCACATAAGAAAGTAACACATAAAAAAAGACGATTCACATTAGAGGAACAGCTCTGGGTCCGGAGGACCATGGTGACCAGGCCCTCCAAATTTTGTTATTCTGGCCTGTAGTGGCAGCCTTAATGCATTCATAAGAGTAGTGCAGGTTAACCAGGTCTATTGTTTGGGCAACTACCAGGGGCCTCCTCCAAATGCCACCTCATAGTCTGGATGCTAAGAGAATGTGGGACGTAACGTATCTGGAGGGGGAGGTATATTTTCTATTGTCAAGCTCAGTAATGCCAATTCAGGAGTAGGAGCAACCACAGTTCCAATAGTTGTGTACGTCCATCCAAAACTATTGGATCTTTTGACAAGCCCAAAGAATATGGAGCAAGTCACCTTTGGCGGATATGCAACGGCAACAAAGATTGGAGGCTTTGGGGTCAAAATTAGCGATTCTGGGTGGGGTCATGTACCAGCGGAGTGTGATTTTTTTGTGTGAGTTCTCATAGAGTGGAGCATTTAGTGGATTTATAGGAGGCGCCAAGGGCGGAGGTCCATTGTCTTTTGGAAAAGGAGCGAGAGAGCTTGGATTCCCATTGCATATGCGCAGGCAGTTTGGTGAATTGTAATTTGCTCTGGAGGATGTTATAAAAATGTGATATGCCTTTAGGTTTGGATATTTTAGCTGTGAGAAAATCCCATGTCTTAGGGGGGACGGCATACAGAGGAAGAGGGACTTCTCTTAAGCAATGGAAGATTCTTAGGTAAGTAAAAGATTCCGAAGATAGGATGTGGAACTCTAGTTGGAGTTGAGGAAAAGGTTTGAGGTGTGCTCCCTGCAGGATGTTCTGCAGGAATGTCACTCCCTTTGATGTCCATTTGGAGATGGACAAGTCTGGAGAGAGAAAGTGAAGCGAGTCTAAGGGTATTTGAGATGGGGTGGTGGAGGAGTTGTCCTCCGTGCGGGTGATAAACTTGTTCAAAGCTAGCGCCATTGTTTCCATGGTTGGTGGGAGAGACAAGGGTACTCTCGGTCTTAACGGGATACTCAACACCCAGGCTTTACGTTTTTGTTAAGGAGAAGGGAGAGTTCTATTTGCCCCCCAAGGGTTTTGGGTTGGGGATTGAACCAATCCGATAACTGGGCAAGGATAGACGCCAGGTAGTAGTCTTCAAAGGCAATTGAGCCAACTCACCTTGCCAGTTTTTTTTTTTTATTAGGTTGGAGTAGGCATATCTAGGTTTTTTACCTTTCCACAAGAGGGCATTAAGGATCGTTTGAAGGGACTTGAAGTACGATAAAGGTATCGGGATGGGCAATGTTCTAAATAGGTAAAGTATCTGTGGGAGACACATCATTTTAAAGGCCGCTAATCTGCCTGACCAGGAGAATTCATGTTTTGCCATTTGCAGAGATTCAGTACGTATTTTGTGAAGTAGTGGGAGGAAGTTAGATGTAAACAATAATTTCGTAGATCTGGTTAACTTGATACCCAGGTAGGAAATTTCTTTCTCGGCTAATTGAAAACCATATTGCATTTGAAGTAAATTTTTAGTATTAGCATCTAAGTGCAGGGCCAGATTAAGAACATCATGGGCCTGGTGCTGAGGATTTTGGTGGGGCCTTTTATAAATAATGAATAAATGCGTGAAAATCACAACGCAGCAATGGAGAGCCCAGTCTGAAAAATTAAGCGTACCCTAATGTGCTAATATGCTGTGCATACTTGTACATTGTGGCATAAACCTACCCCAGGGCCTCTAAAAAGTAGTAATGTCAGGAAAGCTTACTACCGCTTTAACATCACAGGATCCCAGAAGCCTCTCGTGGGGCCCCCTACTAGTGCATAAGTGCATGGTTGCCAACATTTAAAAAATATTTTCAGGGACACTTTTTTTCACAAGTGCTATATTTAGAGTAGCTGAGATCCCCCATGTCCCTCTATACCTCACAGTAGTAATCACAACATTAAATAAGTTCTAATAATGGGACAGAACAAATATGAGAACTGAGATTTCCTTTACTGTAGTTGAACTAACAAAAGTGTGTCCATTCTAGAGCTGGTAACATTGAGGGTAACATTGAGGGTATTCAGTATCATTTTAAAGAACTGTTTTTTGCGGGTAAGCGACATAGGGGAGGAGTAGGGATGGTATATAAGTGGGAAGTATGTGCAGGTGAGTGAGAGGAATGTGGAGGGTCTAACATTGGGCACTATGTACAGGAGAAGAGTGCAAAGGGTACGGCAAAAGGCACAATGTACAGGAGAGGAGTGTGGAGGGTATGACAGTGGGCAGTATGTACAGGAGAGAAGTGTGGAGGGGATGACAGTGAGCAGTATGTACAGGAGAGAAGCGTGGAGGGTATGACAGTGGGCAGTATGTACAGGAGAGAAGTGTATGACAGCAGGCACTATGTACAGGAGATGAGTGTGGAGGGTATGACAGTGGGCAGTATGTACAGGAGAGGAGTGTGGATGGTATGATAGTGGGCACTATGTATAGGAGAGGAGTGTGGAGGGTATGACAGTAGGCAGTATGTACAGGAGAGGAGTGTGGAGGGTATGACAGTGGGCACTATGTACAGGAGAGGAATGTGGAGGGTCTAGCAGTGGGCACTATGTACAGGAGAGGAGTGCGGAGGGTATGACAGTGGGCAGTATGTACAGAAGAGGAGTGTGGAGGGGATTACAGTGAGCAGTATGTACAGGAGAGAAGTGTGGAGGGTATGACAGTGGGCGGTATGTACAGGAGAGAAGTGTATGACAGCAGGTACTATGTACAGGAGAGGAGTGTGAAGGGTATGCCAGTGGATAGTATGTACAGGAGAGGAGTGTGAAGGGTATGACAGTGGGTAGTATGTACAGGAGGAGTGTGGGGGTATGACAGAGGGAAGTATGTACCAGAGAGAAGTGTGGAGGGTATGAAGGGGCAGTATGTACAGGAGAGAAGTTTGGAGGGTTATGACAGTGGGCAGTATGTACAGGAAAGGAATGGGGACGGTATGATAGTGGGCACTATGTATAGGAGAGGAGTGTGGAGGGTGCGACAGTGGGCACTATGTACAGGAAAGAAGTGTATGACAGCAGGCACTATGTACAGGAGAGGAGTGAGGGGAGGTATGGCAGTGGGTGCTCTGTATAGGAGAGGAGTGTGGAGGGTATGATAGTGGTCACTATGTACAGGAGAGGAGTGTGGAGGGTATGACAGTGAGCACTATGTACAGGAGTGGAAGGATGTTTAGGGACTGCGTAGTGGTTAAGCGGGTCATACATGGATTGAAATTACACCAAATTATGCAGAGACCAGCCATAGTCGATCTATGTATGGGCTAGCTGGTTTTACACAAGTCAATCTATTAATCGACTTGAGTACAACCAGCCTGTTTTTCCCAAAACAATCAGTGCTGCCAGCTATAGATAGCAACACTGATCATTGTACTCACAGGCAGAAAACAATAACACTACAGAAGTGATTCCCCCAGGCTGGGGCGAGATACCAGTCAGTGGCTGGGTAGGCACTGGCTAGTATCAGTCAGAGCCAGATACACACAGGTTACATACGTCGGGATCGTTAGAGCGAGAGCAATAATTCTAGCACTAGACCTTCTCTGTAACTCTAAACATGTAACCTAAAAAAAATTTAAAGCATCGCTTAGGATACCAAAAAAAAAAAAAAAATCATGCAAACTTTAGTGTTTTTTTTTTAATGAATGAAACGGTTTATTTCCAAAAAAAAAAAAACATGTTTGAAAAATTGCTGCGCAAATACAGTACCGTGCTAGAGCTGCACAATTAATCGTTAATAAATTGTGATCTCGATTCCACCCCCGGACATCTCCAATGCAGAGTTTGCTGATTCTTTCATATAACAAGTGGAGAGACTTTCAGCTGTCAAAAGAAAATATCTGGGCAATCTGCCAAGTTCTTAGCAGGAAACATTGTAACTAACACTTTCTTCTTATATCAAAGGGATAAACTTCTGTGTGTAAAGAAAATATCCGACTGTCTGCCAAGTTTGTAAACAACATGAAACATTGTAACCAACTTCCTTTTTAGATCAAACTTCTGTGTGTAAATGCAAGAAATGTAACCACTTAAAGTCCAACACTTGTTTAAGTTAAAAAGCAATATTTTTTGCTAAAAAATTACTTGGAACCGCCAAACATTATATATATTTTAGCAGAGACAAAAATGGCAATTGCTGCAATATTTTATGTTACACTGCATTTGCCCACTTCAATAAATAATAAAAACCATAAAAACAAAACAGTAAAGTTGGCCCATTTTCTTTTCTCATTTTAATGTGAAAGATGATGTTATGCTGCACGAATTGTGAGAGAATCATGATCTATCTTCTAAGCAAAAAAATTGCAGTTGTCATTTTAGCCGGAATCGTGCAGCTCTATACCGTGCAACATAAAAAGTTACAAAGACTACCATAGAGTAGTTTTCTAGCAAAAAACAAATGATGATTTTTTTTTCTCAGTCTGCTGCAGTGTGACAGCTTGTATTTATAATGGCTGCTCTGTATGTAGCTTCTGACAGGCTGTGCAAGCAGGCCCGTATCTCCGGAACCATAAATGATAGCCATCCCATATTTTGACTGGTGGTGGGGTAGGTCTTCAACTGCCTACCCCCAAAATGTGGGGTGTATGTGACCTCTGGTTGTCGAGCTACAACACCCGAAGTCAATCTTTTTTTTTATTTTTTTTAAGATTTTTTTTTCTTGGGCAAATGGGCCTATCTTGAGAAAGGGGCCTGGAGCTGCAGCTCCAACAGCCCCTATGTTAATCCGGCCCTGTCTAAGTGCATGTCAAGAATAAACAATTTAGTTGTGTTAATCTTATAGTAGGATATCTTGCTAAACCAGGTAAGTCGTTTATGAATCTCTGCCAGGGAAGAAGCCGGGTTTGTGAGAATCAATATTACATCGTCAGCGAACAAGCTGATTTTGTGGGGTTTATGTATGGCGGAGATTGACGCTAGGGTTCTAACATGGGATTCAAGGGGTTCCATCAACAGATTAAATGTGAGGGGGAACAAAGGGCAACCTTGGCGGGTGCCAATAGAGATGTCAAAGGGATGGGACGTCATGTCCTCTGCGAAGACTTGGGCCGAGGGGGTGGAGTAGAGTGCCATAATAGCATTAAAAATACAGCCAGTAAAACCACATTTTTGTAGCACTGAGGTAAGATAGGTCCAGTGGACTCTATCAAATGCCTTCTCTGCGTCTAGGGATAGAAGCAGAGAAGGCGTTCCTGTAGAATCTGCGTGATGGATTATATTAATCAGACGTCTGGTGGCGTCAGACGCCTGTCTGCCCGTAATAAAACCTGATTGATCTCCGTGTATGAGAGAGGGCATAATATTTAAAAGTCTCATCGCTATAGCTTTAGAATATATTTTCACATCTATATTGAGGAGGGATATCGGGCAAACATTTTGGGGAGTAGACGGGTCCTTCCCTGGCTTCGGTATAGTAACAATAAGAGCTTTAAGCATTTCTGGATCAAAAAATGAAGGAGGCAGCAAGGTTAAATACTTCAACTAGATGCAGTACTAAATACTCGGTGTAATGTTTGTAGTATTTCCCCGAGTAACCATCAGGACCGGGGGCTTTGTTGATAGGGAGGGCCTGTATCGTTCTACGTATCTCGTGTACTGAGAAAGGAGCATTTAGTGCTAGAAGTTGGTCATGGGAAATGGTGGGAAGGTGTAATTTGCAGAGAAAGCCATTAATGTCATCCTGAGTGGGTTGGGGTGTCAGCTGGTCTTTGTTCAGGTTATATAAGTCACCATAGTAGTCACTAAACGCGTTGGAAATGTCTTGGGGATTAGTCAATAAAGTTTGCATATGGGGGTGGAACAGTTTGTGGATCTTGGACTTAACGCGTCTGTTTTTTAGATGTTGTGCTAGACGCTTACCCACTTTATTAGAAGTGGAGTATGTGGTAGCTTGCGATGCATGTAGTCGTGAGAGTGGAGCAGTAAAGAACGGAGTTCCTGTCTTAAAGATAAGAGTTGGTCAGGTATGGGGGAGTGCGGGGAAGATTTATGAAGTGAATTAAGGGTCTGAATTTTGGCTGTGATTTTGTCTATACGATGCGTCCTCTTTCTTTTATGTAAATGCAAGAAATGTAACCACTTAAAGTCCAACACTTGTTTAAGTTAAAAAGCAATATTTTTTGCTAAAAAATTACTTGGAACCGCCAAACATTATATATATTTTAGCAGAGACAAAAATGGCAATTGCTGCAATATTTTATGTTACACTGCATTTGCCCACTTCAATAAATAATAAAAACCATAAAAACAAAACAGTAAAGTTGGCCCATTTTCTTTTCTCATTTTAATGTGAAAGATGATGTTATGCTGCACGAATTGTGAGAGAATCATGATCTATCTTCTAAGCAAAAAAATTGCAGTTGTCATTTTAGCCGGAATCGTGCAGCTCTATACCGTGCAACATAAAAAGTTACAAAGACTACCATAGAGTAGTTTTCTAGCAAAAAACAAATGATGATTTTTTTTTCTCAGTCTGCTGCAGTGTGACAGCTTGTATTTATAATGGCTGCTCTGTATGTAGCTTCTGACAGGCTGTGCAAGCAGGCCCGTATCTCCGGAACCATAAATGATAGCCATCCCATATTTTGACTGGTGGTGGGGTAGGTCTTCAACTGCCTACCCCCAAAATGTGGGGTGTATGTGACCTCTGGTTGTCGAGCTACAACACCCGAAGTCAATCTTTTTTTTTATTTTTTTTAAGATTTTTTTTTCTTGGGCAAATGGGCCTATCTTGAGAAAGGGGCCTGGAGCTGCAGCTCCAACAGCCCCTATGTTAATCCGGCCCTGTCTAAGTGCATGTCAAGAATAAACAATTTAGTTGTGTTAATCTTATAGTAGGATATCTTGCTAAACCAGGTAAGTCGTTTATGAATCTCTGCCAGGGAAGAAGCCGGGTTTGTGAGAATCAATATTACATCGTCAGCGAACAAGCTGATTTTGTGGGGTTTATGTATGGCGGAGATTGACGCTAGGGTTCTAACATGGGATTCAAGGGGTTCCATCAACAGATTAAATGTGAGGGGGAACAAAGGGCAACCTTGGCGGGTGCCAATAGAGATGTCAAAGGGATGGGACGTCATGTCCTCTGCGAAGACTTGGGCCGAGGGGGTGGAGTAGAGTGCCATAATAGCATTAAAAATACAGCCAGTAAAACCACATTTTTGTAGCACTGAGGTAAGATAGGTCCAGTGGACTCTATCAAATGCCTTCTCTGCGTCTAGGGATAGAAGCAGAGAAGGCGTTCCTGTAGAATCTGCGTGATGGATTATATTAATCAGACGTCTGGTGGCGTCAGACGCCTGTCTGCCCGTAATAAAACCTGATTGATCTCCGTGTATGAGAGAGGGCATAATATTTAAAAGTCTCATCGCTATAGCTTTAGAATATATTTTCACATCTATATTGAGGAGGGATATCGGGCAAACATTTTGGGGAGTAGACGGGTCCTTCCCTGGCTTCGGTATAGTAACAATAAGAGCTTTAAGCATTTCTGGATCAAAAAATGAAGGAGGCAGCAAGGTTAAATACTTCAACTAGATGCAGTACTAAATACTCGGTGTAATGTTTGTAGTATTTCCCCGAGTAACCATCAGGACCGGGGGCTTTGTTGATAGGGAGGGCCTGTATCGTTCTACGTATCTCGTGTACTGAGAAAGGAGCATTTAGTGCTAGAAGTTGGTCATGGGAAATGGTGGGAAGGTGTAATTTGCAGAGAAAGCCATTAATGTCATCCTGAGTGGGTTGGGGTGTCAGCTGGTCTTTGTTCAGGTTATATAAGTCACCATAGTAGTCACTAAACGCGTTGGAAATGTCTTGGGGATTAGTCAATAAAGTTTGCATATGGGGGTGGAACAGTTTGTGGATCTTGGACTTAACGCGTCTGTTTTTTAGATGTTGTGCTAGACGCTTACCCACTTTATTAGAAGTGGAGTATGTGGTAGCTTGCGATGCATGTAGTCGTGAGAGTGGAGCAGTAAAGAACGGAGTTCCTGTCTTAAAGATAAGAGTTGGTCAGGTATGGGGGAGTGCGGGGAAGATTTATGAAGTGAATTAAGGGTCTGAATTTTGGCTGTGATTTTGTCTATACGATGCGTCCTCTTTCTTTTATGTAAATGCAAGAAATGTAACCACTTAAAGTCCAACACTTGTTTAAGTTAAAAAGCAATATTTTTTGCTAAAAAATTACTTGGAACCGCCAAACATTATATATATTTTAGCAGAGACAAAAATGGCAATTGCTGCAATATTTTATGTTACACTGCATTTGCCCACTTCAATAAATAATAAAAACCATAAAAACAAAACAGTAAAGTTGGCCCATTTTCTTTTCTCATTTTAATGTGAAAGATGATGTTATGCTGCACGAATTGTGAGAGAATCATGATCTATCTTCTAAGCAAAAAAATTGCAGTTGTCATTTTAGCCGGAATCGTGCAGCTCTATACCGTGCAACATAAAAAGTTACAAAGACTACCATAGAGTAGTTTTCTAGCAAAAAACAAATGATGATTTTTTTTTCTCAGTCTGCTGCAGTGTGACAGCTTGTATTTATAATGGCTGCTCTGTATGTAGCTTCTGACAGGCTGTGCAAGCAGGCCCGTATCTCCGGAACCATAAATGATAGCCATCCCATATTTTGACTGGTGGTGGGGTAGGTCTTCAACTGCCTACCCCCAAAATGTGGGGTGTATGTGACCTCTGGTTGTCGAGCTACAACACCCGAAGTCAATCTTTTTTTTTTTTTTTTTTAAGATTTTTTTTTCTTGGGCAAATGGGCCTATCTTGAGAAAGGGGCCTGGAGCTGCAGCTCCAACAGCCCCTATGTTAATCCGGCCCTGTCTAAGTGCATGTCAAGAATAAACAATTTAGTTGTGTTAATCTTATAGTAGGATATCTTGCTAAACCAGGTAAGTCGTTTATGAATCTCTGCCAGGGAAGAAGCCGGGTTTGTGAGAATCAATATTACATCGTCAGCGAACAAGCTGATTTTGTGGGGTTTATGTATGGCGGAGATTGACGCTAGGGTTCTAACATGGGATTCAAGGGGTTCCATCAACAGATTAAATGTGAGGGGGAACAAAGGGCAACCTTGGCGGGTGCCAATAGAGATGTCAAAGGGATGGGACGTCATGTCCTCTGCGAAGACTTGGGCCGAGGGGGTGGAGTAGAGTGCCATAATAGCATTAAAAATACAGCCAGTAAAACCACATTTTTGTAGCACTGAGGTAAGATAGGTCCAGTGGACTCTATCAAATGCCTTCTCTGCGTCTAGGGATAGAAGCAGAGAAGGCGTTCCTGTAGAATCTGCGTGATGGATTATATTAATCAGACGTCTGGTGGCGTCAGACGCCTGTCTGCCCGTAATAAAACCTGATTGATCTCCGTGTATGAGAGAGGGCATAATATTTAAAAGTCTCATCGCTATAGCTTTAGAATATATTTTCACATCTATATTGAGGAGGGATATCGGGCAAACATTTTGGGGAGTAGACGGGTCCTTCCCTGGCTTCGGTATAGTAACAATAAGAGCTTTAAGCATTTCTGGATCAAAAAATGAAGGAGGCAGCAAGGTTAAATACTTCAACTAGATGCAGTACTAAATACTCGGTGTAATGTTTGTAGTATTTCCCCGAGTAACCATCAGGACCGGGGGCTTTGTTGATAGGGAGGGCCTGTATCGTTCTACGTATCTCGTGTACTGAGAAAGGAGCATTTAGTGCTAGAAGTTGGTCATGGGAAATGGTGGGAAGGTGTAATTTGCAGAGAAAGCCATTAATGTCATCCTGAGTGGGTTGGGGTGTCAGCTGGTCTTTGTTCAGGTTATATAAGTCACCATAGTAGTCACTAAACGCGTTGGAAATGTCTTGGGGATTAGTCAATAAAGTTTGCATATGGGGGTGGAACAGTTTGTGGATCTTGGACTTAACGCGTCTGTTTTTTAGATGTTGTGCTAGACGCTTACCCACTTTATTAGAAGTGGAGTATGTGGTAGCTTGCGATGCATGTAGTCGTGAGAGTGGAGCAGTAAAGAACGGAGTTCCTGTCTTAAAGATAAGAGTTGGTCAGGTATGGGGGAGTGCGGGGAAGATTTATGAAGTGAATTAAGGGTCTGAATTTTGGCTGTGATTTTGTCTATACGATGCGTCCTCTTTCTTTTATGTACAGCAGAGATTTTCTTCAGAATACCTTGCATAAACGCCTTGTGGGCTCTCCACACTACCGCAGGGTCAGCCACAGAGTTTGTGTTCACTTCAAAACATTCTTTGATATGGTTAGCAATGTCGGACGAGTAATCTTTGTGTTGTAATATAAAGTTGTTTACTCTCCATAGGTATGAATTGTGTTTCCTATTTGAGTCTTCAATAGAGATAGAAATTGGGGAGTGGTCTGACCAAGTGGCAGCGTGGATCACCAAGGCTGTAACATTTTGCAGCACCCATTTATCCGCCAAAATTAGATCAATGTGCAAATAGGAATTAAAACAAGGGGAATAGTAGGTGTAGTCTCTCTCTGGACCGTGGTGACACCTCCAGACATCATAGAGGTCGCACGTAGCTATGAGGTGTTTTAATGGGGATGGTCTCCGTTTGGCGGCAGATGTGGAATCCAGGGAAAGATCTCGGACTAGATTAAAATCTCTGCACATTATGAGTTGACCCCTTTTGAGAGGTTTAGTTGTTCAAAGAACTTTACGCAAGAATCGGATTTGATGTATGTTTGGGGCGTAGATGTTGATCAATGTAAAGATCTGTTTGTTGCTTGAGCATACCAATATAATGAATCGACCTTCAGGGTCAATGGAAACTTCAGGTTGTTGAAAGTCCAGCGTGTCTCTGATCGCAATCATAACACCCCTAGTTTTGGAGGAGTGCGATGCATGGCATTTCTGTGTAAATCTGTGGTTAGTGCACAGCTTCCAGTCAGACTGGAGCAAGTGAGTCTCCTGTATGAAAACTATATTACTCTGAAGAGCTTCAACAGTCCTCCAGACTGAGTGTCTTTTGACTGGGTGGTTCAGTCCACTGACATTGAGTGAGAGGAGCGAAAGTGGCATTTTGGCATCAGGTGTGTCGGTGTGGGGTAAAAACTTACAGTTTGATGCGGCACACAGAGTTCTGGATTTGAAAAATCGGCGATTAAGTGGTCGGTCGGAGGCGCCCTGAACAATCCTGCAATATGATCTATACAGCTGTGAAGAAAGCAATGTGTTAGTTTGTTTAAAAGCGTGGAGCACTGGAGGGTATTCAAAGATCAGGGGTTCAATAAAGGAGTTCATAAACTGCACACTGCTAGAATAAAGTAGGACATAAAACAAAGTTAACTAAAAAAAAAAAAAAACGTTGGGCTGAGGATGTACCGCTCTGGCGGTGAAACAGAGGGCGAGCCAATAGCTCCAAAGTCTCTCTGAAAGGGTTAAAGAGAGTCCAAACTCTGGCGGACAAATGGAAAAAGAACAAAGAGAAGTAATCTATAACAGATCATCATTACCCAGGGGAATGGGTAATTCAATGCAGTGTGCCTGTAGGGTAACCAAAAGTGAAACATCAGGACATCTCGTCAGTAGGTTGAACCGGAGCGTTGCAAGACAAGGTTCTGTTGGTTCTCTGCGGAGGGGGCACAGGTGGATCCGTGATAATGCCCCAAGCCTGGGGCAATTTGAGGCCCTTCTCAAGGTCGCTGACAACGTGAGATTTGCCATCTTTGGTATGAGTAATGTTGCCGGGTAGCGCCATTTATACTGTATCTTGTGGTTTTGCAGGCCTTTGGTCACTGAGATGAGTTGTCTACATAGTTGTAGAGTGAATTTGGAGAGGTGTGAGGGCTTACCTTGAGCGGAGTCCATTTGCAGATTGTAAGCTCACCCTTGCAGGTACACACAGCCCACAGTAATAAGGTAGACACTACCTGGGCTGTGAGTCCGTGCACGGGGGCTAGTCTTGTAGCTGAGCAGATGTGGTACAGTCCCAGTACACGGTTCAGAAGGGAGCAGACTGAGGGTAGCAGATCCGGGGCACAAGCCGTGGGTCAAGGGCTGGAGACGGCAGAGGAAGTCCAAAGGCAGCAGCAATCCAAGGTACAAGCCGGGGTCAAGGGTTCAGGCAAGCAGCAGTCCAAAAACAAAGCCAAGGGTCAAAAGCCGGGGTCAGTCTTGCAGCAGAAGATCAAACACAGGAACTGTGGCACAGACAGGATGATCAGATCAGAATGAACTGACAAGGCTCTCAGAGTGAGGCAGGAATTTATACCCTGGTTAATTGTATAACCTGCTTCAGCTGGACCAGGGTAGTCAGGTGCAGATTGCAGGGAGATCAGGCAATCAGCACATAGTTCAGCACCAGGCTTCAATGGACAGCAAACAGAATTTAACCTGAGAAGTGGCTCAGAGGCAAGGTGTTGGAATAACAACGGAGAGGTCCCGGGTTCAACTCCACCCAGGGCCACCTGAGGCGCGACCACGCCTCGCTGCCCGCTTGGCACGGTAATGACCCTGACAGTCCCCCACCCTTAAAAACGACCTCCGGGCATTTAAAGGAGCTTCCTCATAGGCATAGTCTTTAAGGTCCAAACCATGGGGAAACAAAGCAGATTTTTACTTTTTCTTTTTGGACCTCGTTGATTTTGAAGTTCTGGTAGGGGGTGCACTCAACGCTTGTAAAGCTCGTTCAAACATTACTAGATCTTGTTTACGGACCATGGTACCATTTGAGGCATAGACACAGTCAGGTGGAAGAACTACACTTGGGGACACCGGAAATGGAGACACAGGAACAGGAGCTGGAGACACACGAACTGGAGAAGCGGGAACTGGAACTGGAGACACACAAACAGGAACTGGAGACACCGGAACAGGAACTGGAGACACTGGAACAGGAACTGGAGACACTGGAACAGGAACTGGAGACACTGGAACAGGAACTGGAGACACTGGAACAGGAACTGGAGACACACGAACGGGAGACACTGGAACAGGAACTGGAGACACTGGAACAGGAACTGGAGACACTGGAACAGGAACTGGAGACACTGGAACAGGAACTGGAGACACTGGAACAGGAACAGGAACTGGAGACACTGGAACAGGAACTGGAGACACTGGAAAAGGAACAGGAACAGGAGACATGGAAGACGGAATCGGGGACACTGGAGCCGGAATCGGGGACACTGGAGCCGGGACTTCAACTGGGAAGGTAGGTACATCAAGCTGATGAACAGGTAAAGATTCCGGGGTAGCAAAAAAACTCCCAATAGTACCCACTTGAAGAGCCTTTGGCCGAGGTAGGCGGGTTGGGCAAAGAGATATAAAGTGCGCACTTACACCACAGTAAAAACAAAGTCCATAGCCTCTCCTTCGCTCTTTTTCTACCCAAGATAGCCTGGACCGGATGGCCCCGATCTGCATGGGTTCCTCATCCTCCAAGGTAGTCGTGGGTGCATCCACAGGAGCGTCAAGGCTTTGTGGTGTTGGGACTTCATGGTTGGGCACATACAGAGGTTCATAGCTTGGCACATACTGGGCTGGCTTGATGTTGTGTCTGTACGGAATATTTCTTTACCTGGATACCCGTAGGCCACGTGAATTGAGAGCAGACCTGGGAGCGCTGATCCTCTTGGAGACAGGAATGTATGAGTCCAGAGCAGACATGAAAGTTTCCCAGCTGCCCAAGACTGGACTCTTTTCCTGCAACAACTGATGAGCCCATGATTTAATTTGTCCTATAAGCAGGTTGATGGTAGCACGAACCTTAAAGCGGATGGTTCACCAAAAACAAATATTAAAAGCCAGCAGCAACAAATACTGCAGCTGCTGACTTTTAATATTAGGACACTTACCTGTCCTGGAGTCCAGCGGCGTCCGCAGCAGAGGATGAGCGATCGCTCGTCACCCTGCTGCTCCCCCCTCCATCCACGGCGAGGGAACCAGGAAGTGAAGTGCTCCGGCTTCACTGCCCGGTTCCCTACGGCGCATGCGCGAGTCGCGCTGCGCCCGCGATTGGCTCCCGCTGTGTGCTGGGAGCCGAGAGTTCCCAGCATACAACGAGAAAAGCCCGTCTTTTGCCCGAGACTGCGGGCCGGAAGTGGGTGCGAATACCTGTCTTTAGCAGCCCCTTTGCAGCCCCCTCCCCCCTGAAAGGTGTCAAATGTGACGCCGGAGGGGGGGAGGGTTCCGATCAGCGGATCTTCACTTTAGGGTGGAGATCCGCTTTAATATAGTCCGTGGCATAGGTCCTAGGTTTAAGGGAAAACAACAGATCACAATCCATTTTAAAACACAAGAAGGATGCACGGCTACCATCAAATTTTTCTGGCATAACAACAAATGGCTCAGGACATGCTGGTTCCGGGGCTGGGCGTGCTGTCCCTTTAAGTACCTGAATTTCTTGCTGTAGTTCCAAAATGGTATGGTGCAGGCTGGAGACTTGCAGAGTCAGGGAGGTGAGCATTTTATACAAGTCTGCGGACTCCATGTTATTGGTCAGTTCATTATGTGAGGGCTTACCTTGAGCGGAGTCCATTTGCAGATTGTAAGCTCACCCTTGCAGGTACACACAGCCCACAGTAATAAGGTAGACACTACCTGGGCTGTGAGTCCGTGCACGGGGGCTAGTCTTGTAGCTGAGCAGATGTGGTACAGTCCCAGTACACGGTTCAGAAGGGAGCAGACTGAGGGTAGCAGATCCGGGGCACAAGCCGTGGGTCAAGGGCTGGAGACGGCAGAGGAAGTCCAAAGGTACAGGCCGGGGTCAAAGGGCAGGAGACAGCAGCAATCCAAGGTACAAGCCGGGGTCAAGGGTTCAGGCAAGCAGCAGTCCAAAAACAAAGCCAAGGGTCAAAAGCCGGGGTCAGTCTTGCAGCAGAAGATCAAACACAGGAACTGTGGCACAGACAGGATGATCAGATCAGAATGAACTGACAAGGCTCTCAGAGTGAGGCAGGACTTTATACCCTGGTTAATTGTATAACCTGCCTCAGCTGGACCAGGGTAGTCAGGTGCAGATTGCAGGGAGATCAGGCAATCAGCACATAGTTCAGCACCAGGCTTCAATGGACAGCAAACAGAATTTAACCTGAGAAGTGGCTCAGAGGCAAGGTGTTGGAATAACAACGGAGAGGTCCCGGGTTCAACTCCACCCAGGGCCACCTGAGGCGCGACCACACCTCGCTGCCCGCTTGGCACGGTAATGACCCTGACAAGAGGTCAGGGAGAAGTTGAACATCTGTAAATGGAGGCGGGAGGGGTTTCTTGGTTTTGAGGCCCATCATGACATTTTCCTTTACATGGAAAAAATGCACTCTCATCAAAATATCTCTTGGTACTGTAGCCGCCAGATGAGATGGTTTGGCAATTCTGTAGATTCTGTCTATTAGTAGACCTCTGGGGGATTCGTCAGGTAGAATCAGGTGCATGAGCTCCCTTGCATACTTGGGCAGGTCAGCAGGCAATATGGCTTCTGGGACCCCTCTTTGCTTAATATTGTTCCTGCGAGATCTGTCTTCTAAATCTGCTAACTTAGCATGCATCCATTTCTGATCCTCTTTGATGTCATCATAAATATCTATGACTCCATTAACTGTAGAGACACAGTCAGACATGTTCTCTTGCACTCGTGTCACCCTGTTGTCCAGGGAGTGAATATCCGCATTAACTTTGTGAAATAATGAGGAGAGATCAGACATTAATGATGTCTGTAGGAACAATAACATGTCCTTCAGTGTAGAATCGAGTACAGGCTGGCCAGAGGTAGGGAATGAGGCCATGGAGGAGTGCAGGGCCTGGTTCGACATGAGGGAATTAAAAGCCTGGGCCTCAATTTCTGCTTGTGGCGGGCAGCGGGGCAGCGTGTCCAGCCACATCTTCGCTTGGCTGGGCTCCTCAAGAGTGGGTTCCCCCTCGGGGGGTGATCTAGCAGATCTGAGGGTACTCTGGTTAATGGATCTGCCGGTATATCGTCCAGCAGATCCATGTATGAGTCCCGCTGCGCGGCATGACCGGCGCCATCTTGGATGTCACTGACCTTCACCGCCAGCTTGAAAGCAAAGATCATCAGCATCTGAGGTTTATATTCAGTAAACCTCTTTCGTGATGTGGCCGCCATGGTCCGGGAGATTTCCTGCAGCAGGATGACCGTGAATCAGGTCTCCAATCATGCTAAAGTCACTGTACATTTCCCCTGGTCTGACGAGCGAGGCGTTCAAGCTGCTGCTTCCATCGCCGGCCGGCCACGCCCCCCCTAATAAGGCCTTTCTTCATGCCGGGAGCTAAAATCCATCCATCCCTGATTTGGTATATAGAAAAGAGGGGTTTGTGGGACTTTAAATGAGGGAGCCCCATGTCAAAGAGAATAATAACATAAAAATGTAATTAAAGTACATGATTTATTTATTACAATCTTAAATACATCAGATATTTTGTATCAAATAGATAGGTAGTCACAAGGCTTACACTAAATATGCTGCTCATAGCATGCAATACAAAATTAAAAAAACAGACATGGCAGATATACATGGTAAAATAAATAAATTAAAGAACATATGAAATATAGACAGGTAGACTGTTGGCATCTAGTGGCACTCTATGCGTTTCCTGGCATTTCAGCCATTCATCAGGAGTAGGGTTGTACCCGGACCCGAACCCGAACGATTTACTGTAAGTTCTGGTTCGGGTTTGGTGTTCGGCAATGTAATGGCGCGCTGCAGGGCAGCCAATCACTATTTGTTTTACTTGTGTGACCTAGAAGTCATCATAGCCATGCCTCCTAATGGCATGGCTGTGACTGGCCAGTGCAGCATGTGACCCAGCTATATAAGCTAGAGACACATAGCACAGCTTGTCACTCTGCTTTAGATAGGGTAGGGAAAGGCTGCTGCTGCTCTTCTGAGGGAGAGAATTAGATAGGAGTCATGCCGCATACACACGGTCGTTTTTTGTGATGAAATAAAACAATGTTTTAAAAAACGTCATTTAAAAGGATCGTGTGTGGGCAAAACTTTGTTTTATGTCTTCTGAAAAACGACAAAAAAAAAAAATCGAACATGCTTTAATTTTTTATGTTGTTTTTCAGAATGTCGTTTTTTGTGTCATAAAAAATGATCGTGTGTACGCTAAAACGACGCTTAAAACAACGTTTTTAAACCCGTGCATGCTCAGAAGCAAGTTATGACGCGAGCTTGAATGGAACAGAGTGCCGTCGTACGTGTTGTACGTAACCGCGCTTTGCAAGAGTATTTTCAGAAAACGAGAAAAAACGTCGTTTTTTTACAAGACAAAAAACGACCGTGCGTACGCGACATTAGACTGTCCTGCTTCAAAAATCACATTACTCAGTGATCTACATAGCACAGCAAGTCACTCTGCTTTATATAGTTACTTTAGGGAAAGGTTCCTGCCTGCTTTTGCTTTTAGGGAGAGAAATAGGAGTTATTCTAGCTTCAGAAATCAAATTATACCAGCACTGCATATGTTTCTGTGAGATACACCCTTTATATGCTTTAGGGAAAGGTTCCTGCCTGCTTTTACTTTTAGGGAGAAAAAGAGGAGTCACTCTTGCTTCAGAAATCAAATTATACCAGCACTGCATATGTTACAGTGAGATAGACCCTTTAGATACTTTTTTTCTTTTGTGCTATTCAAAAATCATCCATTTAGGAAAAAAAATGTGCAGTGTTTCCCTCAGTGTTTGCAGTGTTTCCTCCATATTTGTACATGTGAGATAAACACTTTAGCTACTGTTCTTCTATTTTGCTATTCAAAAAACACCCATTTAGGGCAAAAAAAAATATTTTGCAGTGTTTCCTCCAGTGTTTCCTCCGTATCTGTACGTGTGAGATAAACACTTTAGCTACTGTTCTTCTATTGTTCTATTCAAAAAACACCCATTTAGGGCAAAAAAAAATATTTTGCAGTGTTTCCTCCAGTGTTTGCAGTGTTTCCTCCAGTGTTTGCAGTGTTTTCTCCAGTGTTTGCAGTGTTTCCTCCATATCTGTACGTGTGAGATAAACACTTTAGCTAGTGTTATTCTATTGTGCTATTAACAAACCACCCATTTAGGGCAAAAATATATATTTTGCAGTTTTTCCTCCAGTGTTTGCAGTGTTTCTTGCATATCTGTACGTGTGAGAAACACACTTTAAATACTGTTTTTCTATTGTGCTATTCAAAAAAAAATACCCATTTAGGGCAAGATCCTACATTTGAGAAATATGAGGAGAACGTCAAATAAGGGATGTGGCCCCGGTCGTGGTGCTGCTGGTGGAGCTCCTGTTGCAGGGAGAGGACGTGGTCGATCTGTGCCAGCTACACGCACAAGTAAAACACCTTCCTCAGGTGCGAGTAGGTGACAGAGCCTGCAGCGGTATTTGGTCCGGCCTAATCCGGCTCTACGAATGTTGAGGCCAGGAGCAGAACAGGCGATAGTAGATTGGGTTGCTGATAGTGCCTCCAGTTCCTTTACATTGTCTCCCAACCAGTCTTGTGCTGAAATATCGGTCTTTCACCTCACCCCCTTGCAAATCAGCCAAGCAGTCTGAGCCCCAAATCATGCAGCAGTCTCTTCTGCTTTTTGATGACTCTGTTAGCATGGTTTCCCAGGGCCATCCACCTAGCCCTGCCCCAGAAGTGGAAGAGATTGAGTGCACCGTTGCCCAACCTCGACCCCACATGTAATCAACGTCATGCAGGTGACCTGTGTAGTTCGGAGGAAGAGGCAGTGGTCGCACAGAGACACCAGCACAGCAGAAAAGGGAGCAGGGTACAAAAGCGGAGGGTCCGTCCCTTAGACAGTACGCCTGCTACTGCCCAACGCAGCAAGGGACCGAGCACACTAAAGCCAGGACCAAGGAGTTCCCTAGCGTGGCAGTTCTTCACACAATGTGCTGATGACAAGACACGAGTGGTTTCCACACTGTGCAATCAGAGCCTGAAGCGAGGCATAAACGTTCTCAACCTGCATGACCAGGCATCTAAGTGCAAAGCTGCAATGGAGTAGACACCTCAAAAAACAAAAAAGGTCTCTGGCTCCTCCTGCTTCCTCTTCTGCTTCAGTCTTGGACTCTTCATGTCCCATGGAAACGCTCAGCTCTCTATCTCCCAAACACTGGAGCGGAAGAGGAAGTACCCCCCTACCCACCCGCGATCCCTGGCCCTGAATGCCAGCATTTCAAAATTCCTGGCCTTTGAAATGCTGTCATTCCATCTGGTGGAGACGCAGAGTTTTAAAAGCCTGATGGCATTGGCTGTCCCACAGTATGTTGTGCCAGCCGCCACTACTTTTCCAGGTGAGCCATCCCTTCCCTGCACAACCAAGTGGGGGACAAAATCAGGTGTGCACTGCGCAATGCCATCTGTGGCAAGGTCCACCTAACTACGGATACGTGGACCAGTAAGCACGGTCAGGGACGTTATAGCTCCCTAACAGCACACTGGGTAAATGCAGTGGCGGCTGGGCCTGAGGCGGATAGCAGTTTGGCGCATGTCCTTCCACCACGAGGATTGCAGGGCACTTCAGTTTGCCTCCTGTTGCCAACTCCTCCTACTCCACTTCCTCATCCTCTACCGCCTCCTCATCCGGTCAGTGTAACACATTCACCACCAACTTCAGCACAGCCATGGGCAAACGACAGCAGGCAGTTTTAAAACTTTCCTGTTTGGGGGGAAAAAAAAACACACCGCGCAGGAGTTGTGGAGGGACATGGAACAACAGACCGATGAGTGGTTGGCGGCAGTGAGCCTCAAGAAGGGCCTGGTGGTGTGCGATAATAGGCGAAATATTGTAGCAGCTCTGGGCCTAGCCGGTTTGACGTACATCCCTTGCCTGGCGCATGTGCTGAATTTGGTGGTGCAGAGGTTCCTTAAAATTTACCCCGATATACCACAGCTGCTGCAGAAAGTGCGGTCTGTCTGTGCGCACTTTCGGCGTTCTCACCCTGCTGCTGCTCGCCTGTCAGCACTGCAGCATAACTACGGCCCTCCCGCTCACCGCCTCATATGTGACGTGCCCACAAGGTGGAACTCCACCTTGCACATGCTGGCCAGACCGTGCGAGCAGCAGCAGGTGATAGTGGAGTCTCAGCTGCAGCACGCACGCGTGAGTCGCTCTGCGCAACAGAACCACTTCACCACCAATAACTAGGCCTCCATGTAAGACCCGTGTGCCTTGTTGCGCTGTTTCGAGTACTCCACCAACATGGCCAGTGCCGACGACGCCGTTCTCAGCGTTACTATCCCAGTTCTATGCCTCCTTGAAAAATCGATTTGGGCGATGATGGAAGAGGATGTGGCACAGGAGGAGGAGGAATCGGGATCATTTCCAAGGCTTTCAGGGCAGTCATTCACAAGTGGCTCCGAGGGTGGGTTCCTGAACCAACAAATGCCAGGTCCACAATTGTTCAGCAAGGGCACAGTTCTGGAGGATGACGAGGTGGAGGATGAGGAGGAGGAACCATGTTCACAGCAGGGTGGCACCCAGACCAGCTCATGGCCATCACTGGTGCGTGGCTGGGGGGATACAGAGGACACAGACGATGCACCTCCCACAGAGGACAGCTTTTCGTTGCCTCTGGGCAACCTGGCACACATGAGCGATTACATGCTGCAGTGTCTCCGCAACGACCAATGTGTTGCCCACATTTTAAAAGGTGCTGATTACTGGGTGGCCACACTGCTGGATCCCCATTACAAGGACAATGTACCGTCCTTAATTCCCTTACTGGAGCGTGATCGCAAGATGCGCGAGTACAAGCGCACGCTGGTAGCGCGCTGCTGGTAGAATTCCCACCTGACAGCGGGGGCACAGTGGAAGCACAAGGCGAAGGCAGAGGAGGAGGAAGAGGTCACCAACGCAGCCAGGGCACCGGCAGCACCTCAGAAGGCAGGGTTAGCATGGCCGAAATGTGGAAAAGCTTTGTCAGCACGCCACAACAAACAGCACAACCAGCTGATATGGAACGTTTTAGCAGGAGGCAGCATTTCACCAACATGGTGGAGCAGTGTGTGTGCACACGCCTACATGTACTGAATGAAGGGTCTGCCCCCTTCAACTTCTGGGTCTCCAAATTGGGCACATGGCCTGAGCTTGCCCTTTACGCCTTGGAGGTGCTGGCCTGCCCTGCAACCAGTGTATTATCTGAACGTGTATTTAGCATGGCAGGGGGCGTTATCACAGACAAGCACAGCCGCCTGTCCAGAGCCAATGTGGACAAGCTCACATTCATTAAAATGAGCCAGGCATGCATCCCAGAGGACTTGTCTGTACCTTGTGCAGAATAGACATGTATACCGGCCTTACCCAGCCATTATTGTATTTCTAATCTTTCTCACTCTTTTGGGGTGTACCCTAATTTAAAAAATATATAAATTAAAAACAAAAACCTGTGTTGGCTACCTCATCCTCCTCCACTGCTGCTTCCACCTACATCGCCATCCACCAGCTACCTCGTCCTCCTAGGTCAAGATTATTTATTTTTTAATTTTAAGTATTTTATGTTATTTTAAGTTATTTCCCTATCCACATTTGTTTGCAGAGTACTTGTCATGCTCTTACCAACATGTTGCTGCCATTTGCAGCACTCTAGCCCTTTCGTTTTTTAGAGACATTTTAATGAAAAGTTTGGACCCAATTGACTTCAATGGGGTTCGGAGTCAAGTTTGGGTCAAGTTCGGGTCCTGAACCCGGACTTTTATCCGAAGTTTCGGCCGAACCCGTCGAACCCGAACATCCAGGTGTCCGCTCAACTCTAATCACAAGCCAAAAATAAGAAGTCAGTATGTCAAAATACCATCATCAAAACAACATCTTTATTCTAGCAATAGAACGTAGAAAAAAAAATGCGCTGCAATAAATGAGGGACTAATTTTAAAAATGTAGAATGTGCCATCTGCATAATAAACGCTAGTTTTACCAGAACAAGCGCTCCCGTCCCCTAATTTAGTCTGAGCATGCGTGGATTTTTAACTGATGGTTGTGCCTACTAACGATCGATTTTTTCCCATCGGTTAGGAATCCATTGGTTAAACTTAAAACAAGTTGGCTTTTTTAAATGATGGTTAAATAACCAAAGGCACCCACACACGATCGGTTTTGACCAATGAAAACGGTCCATCAGACCATTCTCATCGGTTTAACCGATCGTGTGTACGTGGCATAAGATGTGCCTAAGTCCTCACAAAGCCTAGAGCTGCCTCTGGGTAGAGCTTAAAGTCCATCCAATTTTAACAACGGCTACTAGTTATGCAAGCTGATATTTTTCATTGAATAAAGCTCAATTTTTTTTAGGTGTCTCAGAATGAACTATGTTGACTAAAACAAAAATATAACCTGGGGTGAACCACACAGTAGGTGACTGCGATATTGTGTCAATCTCGCTCCCTTTCTTGGCAAGATTGACCACCTACGAGCCCCATCGCGGGAGCCAGCGCCGAGCTGGCTTGCCGCGATGGAGACACAGCCGTCATAGAAGCGACGGGGATCCAACTTGGATTCCCGCCAAATCTACACGCATCGTTTAGTATGTATCATGAGGGGGAACTCCACGCCGGATTTTTTAATAAAAATCCGGCATGGGTTCCCCCCCAGGGGACATACCAGGCCCTTAGGTCTGCTATGGATTGTAAGGAGACCCCCCCATAGGCCGAAAAAACGGCGTGGGGGTCCCCCACAATCCATACCAGACCCGTATCCAAAGTACACCGCCCGGCCGGTCAGGAAGGGAGTGGGGGCGAACGAGTGCCCCCCCCCTCCTGAGCCGTACCAGGCAGCATGCCCTCAACGTGGGGGGGGTCAGGTGCTCTGGGGCAGGGAGGCGCACTTCGGCCCCTATATAAGTCGCTGGGAGCTGTGTATCCATCATAACAGCGGGAGGAAACATCGAGTCAACATCTGGAGAAGAGAAGAAAAGAAGAGAAGAAGAAGACGTAAAAGAAGCGGCGGCCAGTCCTAAAGAAGAAGGCACCGGAGAGCGCCGAATCAAGAGCGGAGAGTGGGAGAAGACCCCGGAGAGTGGGAGAAGCCCCCGGAGAGCGGAGTAGACACCCCGGAGAGCGGGAGAAGACCCCGGAGAGCGGGAGAAGACCCCCGGAGAGTGCGAGAAGGCCCCCCCTGCTAAAAGACCTAAAGAAGACAGGGGGGGGCCGTCCGGAGCTGTCTAATAAAACACTTTAAAAACCCTGTGTTGTTTATTTTGTGTTTACACTTTGCCTCCAGGTGAATGGGTAGGGGTAAGGTGTACCCTATATACATTCACCTAGGGTGGGGGGCCGGTATCTGGGGGCCCCCTTATTAAAGGGGGCTCCCAGATTCCGATAAGCCGCCCGCCCGCATACCCCGACAATCAAAGGCCAGGGTTGACGGGAAGGGGCCCTGCCCTCATCACCCGCCCCCCCCTGCCCCAGAGCACCTGACCCCCCCATGTTGAGGGCATGCTGCCTGGTACGGCTCAGGAGGGGGGGCGCTCACTCGCCCCCACTCCCTTCCTGACTGGCCGGGCGGCGTGCTTTGGATACGGGTCTGGTATGGATTGTGGGGGGCCCCCACGACATTTTTTCCGCGTAGGGGGGTCTCCTTACAACCCATACCAGACCTAAGGGCCCGGTATGCTCCTGAGGGGGGAACCCATGCCAGATTTTTATTTAAAATCCGGCGGGGAGTTCCCCCTTCAGGATTCATACTAAACGCCGCCCACGTGTAGAATTGGCGGGAATCCAAGTCGGATCCCCGTCGCTTCTATGACGCGCTCACTGGAATGTGCTTTTACTATTCCAGCGAGTGCGAGATGTCGGCACCCTGTCTCAGAGAATCAGCGCGATGCTGTCGTGCTAAAAACACATTCTCGGCGGCAGGTACTGTAGGTTCATGGGTTCATGCCAACCCCTGACAGCTCTTAAAATGCTGACTTGTCAAAGGAATGCAACTGCCTGTAAGACCAGCTGTATATTACATGTGTCATCAAGTTCTATCATTTTTAAAAAGATAATTAATTCTTGTGTAAGCTCTACAAACACTGCACGGATACAAATAATCACAAAGCAGTCATTCTTTGTACACTATATACGAAAAAGATGTCATCTTAAAATTTTGGCTCCATTGACATAAATGACTGCCTGGCATATACAGCCATGGCCAAACGTTTTGAGAATGACACAAATACTAATTTTCACAAAGTCTGCTGCCTCAGTTTTTGAGATGGGAAATTGCATATACTCCAGAATGTTATGAAGAGTGATCAGATGATCAGATGAGTTGCAATTAAAGGGTCACTAAAGGAAAAACATTTTTTTGCTGAAATTACTCTTTACAGGGTGTAGAGACATAAAAGTTAACTGATTCCTTTTCAAAATGATTAAAAATAGATAAAAATCAATCAATCATATAATGTGCCTGCAGGTTAGTTTCACTTTTGAACTGGCTTCATGTTTCTGCAAAGTAGAAATAGACACACAGAACACAAACAAACAAATCCAGAGCAGTGTTTTGTTTTTAAAATGAATCTGATTGGTTCTGTGAAGTTTTAGACACACAGTAATGACAGCTTAAACCATCGTGAGAAAGCTCCCAGCACTGGGGTTATAAGGAAACAGACAATCAGGAAGTGTGGAGAACAGAGCAGGATTACAGCAACTTCAAAGCAAAAACGAACAATAAGGACATGAAACCGGTACTACAGTAAGGTAAAGGAAGCTATTTAGCTAAAAAAAAAAAATTGTGAAGAAGGCTTCAGGGTGCCCAAGAAAGTCTAGCAAGGGCCAGGACCGTCTCCTACAGAGGATTCAGCTGCGGGATTGGAGTGCCACCAGTGCAGAGCTTGCTCAGGAATGGCAGCAGGCAGGTGTGAGCGCATCTTCACGCACAGTGAGGCGAAGACTTTTGGAAGATGCCCTGGTGTCAAGAAGAGCAGCAAAGAAGCCACTTCTTGATCTTCTGCAGAAAATATGGTGAATGGACTGCTGAGGACTGGGGCAAAGTCATATTCTCCGATGAAGCCTCTTTCCGATTGTTTGGGGCATCAGGAAAAAGGCTTGTCCGAAGAAAAAAAGGTGAGCGCTACCCAGGGGAGGGCTGGCAGCCTTAGGCCTGGGGGGCAAGTCCAGTCAAGTGGCCCATAGAGCGTGGAAAAGTGATAGATCGAGGAAAACAGTCTAAGATCCGCACAGAGGCCCTCCTTACATCAGAGTCCACACAGAGGCCCCCCTTACATTAGAGTGTGCACAGAGGCCCCCCCTTACATCAGAGTCTGCACAGAGGCCCCCCCTTACATCAGAGTCTGCACAGAGGCCCCCTTACATCAGAGTCCGCACAAAGGCCCCCCTTACATTAGGGTCTTCACAGAGGCCCCCCCTTACATCAGAGTCTGCACAGAGCCCCCCCTTACATCAGAGTCCACACAGAGGCCCCCCTTACATCAGAGTCCACACAGAGGCCCCCCTTACATCAGAGTCTGCACAGACCCCATATACATCAGAGTCCACACAGACCCCATATACATCAGAGACCACACAGACCCCATACACATCAGATCTGATGTAAGGGGTGTTCTTGGAAACTTGATTTAAGGGTGCATGCTGTGGACTATTGTGTAAAGAGGGTCTCTGCTCACTGAGGCTGAGCTATGTGTGAGACGAGACATAGCTCAGCTCTGCAGCCATCTACCTTGGAGGTGAGCAGCGGCCGTGACCTGTGTTAACAGAGCTCCTGCAAGCATATTCCTGCTCTGCAAAAACAGCATTTGGTACTGGCGGCCGGTGGCTGTGCATAGGGTCACCAGCCCGGGGGGAGATTTCCACCCTGCCCCCCCTGCCAGCCCACCCCTGGTGCTACCATCAGTCCTGTGTCATGCCAACAGTAAAGCATCCAGAGACCATTCATGTGTGGGGTTGCTTCTCATACAAGGGAGTGGGTTCACTCACAATTTTGCCCAATAACACAGCCATGAATAAAGAATAGTACCAAAACACCCTCCAACAGCAACTTCTTCTAACAATCCAACAACAGTTTGGTGAAGAACAATGCATTTTCCAGCACGACGGAGCACATGCCATAAGGCAAAAGTGATAACTAAGTGGCTCGGGGACCAAAACGTTGACATTTTGGGTCCATGACCTGGAAACTCCCCAGGTCTTAATCCCACTGAAAACTTGTGGTCAGTCCTCAAGAGGCGGGTGGACAAACAAAAACCCACTAATTCTGACAAACTCCAAGAAGTGATTATGAAAGAATGGGTTGCTATCAGTCAGGAATTGGCCCAGAAGTTGATTGAGAATGCATGCCCAGTCAAATTGCAGAGGTCCTGAAAAAGAAGGGCCAACACTGCAAATACTGACTCTTTGCATAAATGTCATGTAATTGTTGATAAAAGCCTTTTAAACGTATGAAGTGCGTGTAATTATATTTAATTATATTTCACTACATCAAAGAAACTTTGTGAAAACTAATATTTTTGTCATTCTCAAAACTTTTGGCCCCAACTGTACTTTGTAGTCAAAATAATGGTTAGGGATAAGGTTCAAGTTTGCTGCAAAGCAGGGTCTGCAGTGATCGGTACCTTTTTGTGATTCACCAAATGAGTGATCTAAATGACCAGTTGTAAGCTGTTCCACATGAAACTCTGATTGCTAGTGCAGCTGGAAGTCATTCACATAGTGGTGATATTCACATAGTGGTGGAATTACTATCACCACTAAATTACAACTTCTTGCTGTGCTGGTGGCTGCATGCATACTAGCAACCAAAGATGCTGTGTGGGCTGTCCACCAGCATCCTAGCAGCAGATGAAATCACCACAACAACCAATGATGGTGTAAAAAAAAGAAGAAACAATGTGGAGTCCCAAAAATAATTAATTTCAGGGCATGCGCCATGCAGACCCTCCCAATTAAACCATACAAGGCCACATGCCCTTAATTTTGAGGGGTACATTGCTAAGGGCCTCCTTATCTCATGATGTAATTCCATTTAAGTAATCACATCATCCAGCAATGTAGATCTACGTCAATCATGATGAATAATGCACATGATCATGATGAAAGAAAACACACTGACTGCCAATATAATTAACTCCAAATAGACTCTCACAAGGGCATCCCGAATGACTTAATTGACTAAATATGGTTGTGAATAAAAAAAGGGCTTAGGAATACGAACCAACGGTTGTATCCAAACCTAGGTTCGGACGAAACTTTGGCTGCCTGGGACTTTGTTGGGCAGGAGCAGGGCGAGTTACTTTTACTGCTTCTATATATCATATCTTCCATAGCTTCCTGCTGTCACTGGCTCCAAAAGAAGCAGCAGGTGCTTGCACCTGCCACATCCTTAGGAACAGCTGACATTACTGGAAATCCCCACCACATAAGCAAATGGGCGATGATATCAGTGACATCAATGATGAAATGATGGCTAATGAGCAATGATGTCACTGCCCCTTGGGCAATTGACAATGATGCCACCACTATCTCTGCCCCTTTCCTCATATAGCTGATGATAATTGGTGAGCTGTCATTAGGCTAGTAGATCCTTTGTGTTTGGTCAGACGACAGGCATCAAGATGGACAATGGATTTACACTGAAAAATATTTGGGTGCCTTTATTTTTAGGTGAGAACCTGTTTTTGTTCACATGGGGGGCCGTATCTTGGGCCCCCTTATCATTAAAGAGGGCTTCCAGATTCCATTAAGCCCCCTTCCCAGAACTCCACAACCACTAGCCAGCCAGGGTTGTGGGAAAAAGGCCCTTATCCTCATTAAAGTGGGTACGCTGCCATGTTGGGGCATGTGGCCTGGCATGGTTTAGGAGGGGCGCATGCTCATCTCCCCCTTTCCTGACCAGCCAGGCTGCTTGCTCAGATTAAGGGTACATAGCCTACATCAAGCTCTACTACGCCCTATTGGATTATTTTCTGTGATCACTTTTTACAAGCATTTTTACGACGCCTGTACCCTTTTATATACAATTTTTTTTATCAGAATAAACAAGTCCTTTTTTACATTCGATTGTTCTGCACTATGCAGAGTCCTTTCTTGCATTAACCTATGGTCTCTATCAGCGTTCTGGTACATTTGAATTAGTGACACCATAGCCTTCAACATCTATTGGATCTGGATCTGGCTTGAAAGTGGAGGGAGGAAAGGGTGGATGCAGCCAGGTGCATAGGAGGACAGCATGGGAGCAGCCAGGTGGAAGGGAGGTAAGTTCTTACCTTGGAAGATAATAATAGAATCGCTGGTTCTCTCCACCCAACAGCCTTATGGTCCCTCTTCCCCTCTCTTCCTCTTCCCCCTCTTGTTCGGCATGTTGGGGGCTGCAGTCCTCTCAGGGAATCATCCTGGGGCCTGCTGGTATCCAGGACTATATGTCCCATAATCCTCTAGTTTCTAGTTTACCAGCCATTGGCTCTGAATGTAGCCAAAAGGAGGCAGGTGAATGGTCAGCTCAAGGAGGAGAAGGAGGGGTGTAGAAGGAGGGGTGGAAATCCCCCGCAGCTGCCCTGTGCCGCTTCACAGAGCCTGTCAATTTTGGCGCCGCTGCCCTGTCCTGATGGGGGGTCGGCATCAGCCTGCTCACTATTTCTTTGGGGTGGGGCAATTGACCTGTTGCCCCCCCCCCAGATTTGCCCTATAGCTGATGTCTTCCTGAGGCACTGCTTGGAGACCATTGTTCTAAAACTAGAGCCGCATGGCCAATTTCAGTATCTGGTTTATGAATGATTTAACTACTTCCTGGCAGTATTCTTGTTAGGCTAGATCTACAGTAACTTAGATAGCTACTCTGAAATGTATAGTATATTAGCATCAACAAAACCAAACATTTTTAAAAGGTTTAATTGATCCCAAAACCTTTAGAACCACTGGGCCAGATTCTCAAAAGAATTACACGGTGTATCTACAGATACACCGGCGTAATTCAATTATCCCGCCGGCGTATCATTGTTTTGTATTCACAAAACAAGATACGCCGGAATTACGCTAGGATTCGACTGGCGTAAGTCACTTACACCGTCGGATCCTAAATGCAATAATACGCCAGCCGCTAGGTGGCGTTTACGTCGATTTCTGCGCCGAATATGCAAATGAGCCGATACGCCAATTCCCTAACGTTTTTGCGCCGCGTCGACGTAGTTTACGTAGTTTGCGTACGCGTAAGGTTAACCCTGCTATAAGGAGGGGTAACCTTGCGTAATTCCGGTGTAAGCCATGTTAAGTATGGACGTCGGGACAGCATCGTGTTTTTCTGTCGTTTACGTCATTTGCGTAACTCGTCGCGAATAGGCCTATAGGTTAATTACGTTGCCGTCGTAATCGATGTATTTGTGGCGTACGATGGAGCATGCGCAGTGGCCTACGTTTAAGGCCGGCGCATGCGCAGTTCGTTCGGCACGGGGGCGCACTTAATTTAAATACAGCACGCCCCCCTCCTTCCCTATTTGAATTACGCAGCCTTACGCCGTCCCCTTTACGCTACGCCGACGCAAATTATGGAGCAAGTGCTTTGAGAATACAGCACTTGCCCGTTCAAACTGCGTAGGCGTAGCGTAAATGGGATACGCCGCAAATACTCAATTTTTTGAGAATCTGGCCCACTGTGTATATTCAGGAAGAAACTTAAAATGGTAACCAAAAATTTAATAAATTACATCACATTTCACCGTTAATACATGCATATCATGTTTCTTTTTCAGGTGGTTAATACTATTATGGAAAAGTGCAATAAATTAGGATGATATATTGTTTTTTGTCAACTGCTTTTTTTTCCTTACCTTAGCTCAGCAATATACCTACACAGAACATTTATATTTTTCTTCACTCCACTTGCGATTCCTAGCAAGTTCGTCACATTTTCTGTTGAAAGCACTGCTTTTATAAATATGCTGAACAGATGCAAATAATTTTTTTTGTTTTTTCTTGTTTCGTATAATGACTTAAGCAAGGGTTTTGTATAAAACTGCAATATACACAGGGATGTAGCTTTCAGATAAGTAAAATGTTTTTTTTTTTTTTTGCAGATGGATGATTTCTTAAGCCAGTCTTTGTAAATCATTCAAGTCATTTTACTTGTTTTCTGCAGCTTTGATAGAAAAAAAAACAACTATGATGGTGATTACCAAGGGCATGAAATAAAGAGCTTCATTTTCTGTAACAGCTGCTGAGACAACTGCTGTGCAAAACTACTGATGTGGCAGGGAAAGCCAAAGTGGAGTCATCTGTTCTTAATGTAAATTGTGTCAGTTTTCTATAAACAGTTGCCAAACAACAGCCAAATTCTGTAAATGTATGAGCTTTTACAAAGATAGGGGAAAACATGTAACAATAAATTATACTAATATACTTGTAGCTGTTACCTCTTTTCTTGACTTTTATAAATGCACCATATGGATGGCAGCATCATGCCAGCTTACAGAAAAAGTGACAATTACTGTATAATAAATATTCCATTGCAAATATGAAATAAAACATCTATGTTCCTGTTCTATTTAAAAACTAAAATAAAACATTTAAAAGAAAACAAGGGCAAATGCATTTTCCATCGGTGTAAAAAAATAGAACATGTTTTAAATTCTTCCAATGGAAAAAAATCCAATGGGAAATTCCGATCGTCTGTGTGGAATTCCGTCGGATAAAAATCCACGCATGCTCAGAATTAAGTCGACGCATTCTCAGAAGCATTGAACTTAATTTTACTCGGCCATCGTAGTGTTTTATGTCACCGCCTATGGTCGGAATTTAGTCTGATAGTGTGTATGCAAGACTGATGAAAGTCAGCTTAATCGGAATTCCGCCGGAAAATTCCATCAGATTTGATACCATTGGAAATCCGATCGTGTTTACGCGGCATAATGGCTGATAAAATACTATGCATTGTTATTAGCCATTTTGGACTTAAATACATGATAACCAAACTATAAAAAAAAAAAAAAAAACAATTACTGCTTTTTAAATAAAGCATCATAATATAGACAAATTATTTTTCTCATGAACATATTGCTCTACCTGAACCTATTCACTTTGTGTAGCCAATCACGTGACTGGAAATAAAAATAAAAAAACACCTGATTCATAGTGAACAAAGATTCAGTATATTTTGTTATATATATATATATATATATAAACAATATATAATGCAAACATTATTTGGGAAATGTCTGCATTTGTAATAAAAAAATAAAAATGTAGTTGCTGAATTGTTACTATTGCAATAGGGTTGATGTACTAAAGTAAAAGTATGTTCCCTTTTGCAACTACATTTTTTTTTTGCAAATGCTAACAGACATTTCCCAAATAATGTTTGCAAAGTGTATTTCTATTTTTGCAGCCAAATTGTTTTGCTGTGGAAAGTATGCATTCAAATATAAACTGGCTGTGGCAGTGGCATGCTTAAAAATAAATGTGATTTTGCTCTAATATTTTGGGGTTAGCATTTTTAAATGCACGTACTTTATAGGAATAAAACAGCATCAAGTGTGCATGATATCATGCAAGGAGACTGTAAGCAAACAAAGTGTGGAAAAAATAACTTTAAGGCACATACAGATCTTTTAGTTGTAATTTCTGGTAAAAGGTGTATTTTTAGTTATAGTAATGTCATTCATTTTGAAAACAAACTAATTCAGTGCACCTACAATGCACCTGCGTTGCAGTGTGCCACAGCGAACAGTAGCCTGCATCCTGTGGATTGCTGTGCTCTGCATTAGGGATGAACCCAATGTTCGAGTTAAACATAAGTTCAACTCGAACATCGGGTGTTCACCTGTTTGGCGAATAGCGAACAATTCGAGGTGTTTGCGGCAAAATCAGACTGACACCCTGCAACAACAATCGCCGCAATGCGCGCCCCCGGGGGCGTGCAGCTGATCGATATCCTGAGGATGTCATATGATGTCCAATCATTTTGTAAAAGGGTGGGCGGCAAGTGGTTAAAAGTGTTTGGGGCTCTTGATGGGTTAAGAGAACCAGACAGAACTTATCTATTTAGCCGTTCGAACTTCTTAGAATTTCTCCTGGACTATGTTGATCCTCCCTACGGAGGCTGTTCTGCATGTTATGTTTTTTTTTTCTGTTTTCAATGTGTCAGCCCTGGTTTGTCAACACTACCTATTACTCTGTGTTAGACCTCTACCCCACTTTAGAGTGGCTAGCTCCTCTCTGAATATAACCAGATTCTTCTTCCTTTATCCTATTATAACCCTTCCCCGGCCTTTTTTAGGTGGAAGAGCAAGCCTGTCTCCACCTCCGGTAGTTTCTCTGTGAAGTTTCGCTCCCCGCTCTCACTAGGGGAATCATTCCCTTCTCTATCACCACCTCTCCTTGCACTTATTTTATTTGTTTATTTTATTTCCCCCTCCCCCTTTTCCTCTTTTGCTTTTTCCTTCTCTCCTCTTTCTCTCTTTCCTCTTCCTTCCCGCCCCCTTCCTCCCCCTCCTTGTCCCAACCCCCTCTACCCTCTCCAACACATTAAGGCCTTGGTTATACATCTATAAGCTCACCCTTGTGTGCCTACGCCTTAACATATACCATGCCGTCTAATCCAACACACTCAATTCCCCTCTCTCTCAAAGTATATTCATTGAACGCCAAGGGACTGAATATCCCTGAAAAACGCAGCAGTGTCTTGGCGGAAGCACACCGATTTGGAGCTCATATCCTTCTTATTTAAGAAACGCACTTTAAATCGGGCTCGATCCCGCGTTTTCAAAACGAGCACTACCCCAAGGTTTACCATGCCACCTGCCCCTCCTCTAAGGTTAAGGGTGTGTCTGTATTGCTCTCTAAAGGGCTCTCTTATGATATTGAAGACCAACTAATAGACCCAGAGGGTAGGTATATTTTCTTAAAGGGCTCATGGGAAAACAGACCAGTAACGCTAGCTAATGTATACTGCCCTAACTCAGGCCAAGTCACGTTTATGGGGGAGGTTCTCACAAAACTCACACTCTTCCAATCGGGGCTTTTGATTGTGGGAGGCGACCTCAATGTCCCTCTTGACCCCCTATTAGACACCTCTACTGGGGCTTCCTCTCTCCCCTACTCTGCCCTTCGCCAAATCAAAATTCAGCTTGCGTCCCTGACGTTACATGACACCTGGAGGACTCTCTATCCTAGAGACAGAAACTACACCTTTTTTTCAGCCCCGCACAACCGATACTCAAGACTAGATTATCTATTTATTACACAGACGGACTTAACCTTTCTCTACAGCGCATCGATCGAACCTATGATGCTGTCTGACCATCACCCTATTACGATCACTTTACAATTCCCTGACATGGTCACCTCCACCAAATTCTGGAAATTAAATGTGTCCCTTCTTGCGGACCCCGGAGACCTTGCGGCGCTCACAAACAAAATAAAATCTTTCTTTATCCGTAACGACACGCCAGATACATCTCTCATGACACAATGGGAGGCTCACACGTGTGTCATCAGAGGACAGTTGCTCTCGAATTCGGCCCGGAAAAAAAAGGAACGACAAGCCCTGATACTAGAGCTATCCACCAAAATACGCACTTTAGAAGCTCAGCATAAATGTACGTTAGCACTTAAAACTTCGCAAGAATTGGCAGAAACGTGAACACTATTATGGGAGGAGCTATTTAAAAAGGCGCGTTGGCATAATGTCTTAGCCCAGAAACCTTTTTTCGAACAAGGTAACAAACCAGGCAGGCTACTGGCCAGAGCCACTCAGCAGCGCAAATTAGCCTCTACGATTCATCACATTGTAGATGCTGTCGGCAGGACACACTCTAAAACTGAGAACATAGCACGACAGTTTCAGTGTTTCTACAGTGACCTATATAATCTACGTCCAGGGGACATGAATCCTGCGGCACTGGTGAAACGCCGGGAATTAATTAGGGACTTTCTAAGTAAGCACAGTCCCGCAGCTCTGTCGGCAGAAGATTCCCTGGCCTTGGAGGCCCCCCTGGTCCCAGAAGAATTTCTAGCAGCGCTTAAAGCCACGAAGCCTGGAAAGAGCCCAGGCCCGGATGGCTTTACGGCCGTATATTACAAAACCTTTGCTAATGTCCTAGCACCCACCTTTCTTAAAGCATTCAATTCTCTCTCTACTGACTCTTCTTACAGATCAAACAGACTACTCGAAGCGTATATTTCCGTTATTCCCAAAGAAGGAAAGGATCCTACTAATGTCGCCAGCTATCGCCCAATATCCCTGCATAATGTGGACGTCAAGCTCTTTGCCAAAATATTGGCAACTCGCCTGTCTCATCACGTACCAGTTTGGGTGGGTCTGGACCAGGTGGGGTTTGTCCCTGGGAGATAAGCCAGGGACAACACTATTAAGGCCCTGAACCTACACAACTGGCTAACTACTTCCCGACAGGAGGGTTTTTTCTTGGCAATGGACGCGGAGAAGGCGTTCGACAGGGTGGCCTGGGACTATACAGCGGAAGTCCTAACCATGCTGGGGTTGGGGACCCGTATGCGGTCTTTAATTTTCTCGCTATATGCTAACCCAAAGGCCAAAGTAAAAGTGAATGGTCATCTGTCGGACGCCTTCTCCATCCACAATGGGACTAGACAGGGGTGCCCTATTTCTCCCTGGCTTTATATACTTACGCTAGAACCCCTCCTCCGTTGCATCGGAGCCAACCCAGATGAGAAAGGCATAAAAATACAGGAGCGTGAATTTAAGATTGCGCCGTTCGCAGACGATGTACTACTGTTTCTTTCTTCGCCACTCACGTCACTACCAAACCACTTGCAAATCCTGGACCATTTCAAACTGCTGTCTAACTTAAAAATTAATTACTCTAAATCATTTGCGTTAAATGTGTCTCTGCCCGCAGCACTGGCCAAACAATGCCAGCTTAACTTCCCTTTCCAATGGAGGATGGATGCCATACCCTATCTGGGCATCCAACTTCCTGTTGATTTATCGGAACTTTACAACAGGAACATCCAAACGGAATTGCAAAACATACGTTGTGATCTCCAAAAATGGGATAAGACCACTATCTCCTGGTTTGGGCATGCGTCCATCATCAAAATTACAATTCTCCCCAGGCTGCTTTATAAGATCCAAACGCTACCTATCCGTCTGCCACCTTCCTTTTTTGAACTCTATAGGTCCATATGTAGATCCTTCCTTTGGTCCAATAAATCCCCTCGGATAAGCTGGAAGAAGCTGGTGCTTCCGAAGGCGTATGGAGGAATAGGCTTACCTGATCTGCAACGCTACTATCGGTCGGCACATTTAGCACAAATTGTGGACTGGAAGGTACATAGTCGATGTAAAGACTGGGTGACTGTAGAGTTCATGACAACAGACTCGGACTTACGCTATGCCCCATGGCTTCCTAAATCACATGTATCTCCAGCTGCCCTAACCCACCCACTGGTCGGCACCACCCTTCAGGAATTTGACAGGGCTTGCGCTGCTCATGCATTCTCAGCTAAATTTTGCCCAATCACTCCGGTGAGAAATAACCCAAACTTTCCCCCAGGTCTTCCCGGCACTTTTTTGCGATCTGAATGGCCGCAAGCTGAAATGTTAGCCAAACACTTCTTCCAAAGAGGTCGCTTTCTGAGGCAAACTGAACTTGCTGAGCACTCTGACACTGGCTCATTCCCTTTCTGGTCCTATCTCTAGCTTAAACATTTTCTAGATGACCCGTCCCATAAAAGGGATTTCACAAGGGCCCCTACAGTCCTAGAGTCTCTTTGTTCTCGTTCAGCCCCTCAAAACCATGTCATATCCATCTTTTACACCTCTCTATTCGGAAAGTCCTCCACACTTTTAAACTCTGAACGCTCCTATTGGAATTCAGCCTTGGGCTCAGAGATAGACGAGGAGAGTTGGGACCGTATACACTTGTACATTCACAAGGGATCCCTGAACGTCGCCATCCAGGAAAATGGGTACAAATTGAAAACCTGCTGGTATAAAACCCCAGATCTGCTCCATAAGTTCTCCCCGTCGGTCTCTGACTAATCCTGGCATTGTGGCAAGGAGCGGGGCACATTCCTCCATATTTGGTGGGAGTGCCCGGTGCTCCAACACTTTTGGCGCAAAGTACACAACCTGACAACAACGGTGTCTCTATTCCCACTAGAATTTTGCCCAGCGCAATATCTTCTACATTTCTCTGAAGGCCCCGAAAATGGGTACTTTAAGTCGGTGGCAATGCACATGATTAATGCTGCTAGGATGTGGATACCAGTACATTGGCGATCCTCATCTCTGCCCTCCATGGCTGAATGGGCAACTCGAATAAACCGTGTTTCTGAGATGGAGGAACTGATCTACACGGCTTCAGATAATATCTCTAAATTCAATATATGGGAATTGTGGACAACCTTTAAAAGTTCTCAATCATACAAAGATCTCTTCAATAAGGCAGATTAGTATCGTACTGTGGCATTGTTGCCCTTGGTCTCCTGGCCTGACGCTCCGTTGCACTCTGATCATTGGATGCTGGAGAGGGTAGTCGGTGACTTTTTTACCCCCTCTCCTCATTAAGCCTCATCTGTCCCCCCCCCCTTTTTTTTCTTCTTCTTCTCCCCCCTTTTTTTCTTTCTCTCTTCTTTTTCCTCTTCTTTTTCTTCTCTTTCTTCTTCTCCTCTGTCTCTTTCTCCTTCCTTTTTCTCTTCTGTTTTTCTTCCCTTTATGATTTATGTCTCAACTCCTTTAAAATAGGCACAACCAAATGATTTGTTTCACTCAGGAAGCTGTTTATTGCGTAAACATCTATGTTTTGCTGGAATATGCTTGTACCACTTTTTTTCTTTTTGTTTAGGCTCATGGAGCCGTCTTATTTTGTGTTGTATGTGTATCTTTTTCATTAAAAGTCTTTATGGTTAAAAAAAAAAAAAACAGTTTGGGGACCTGGGTCCTGCCCCAGGGGACATGTACCAATGCCAAAAAAGTTTTAAAAACTGCAGTTTTTTTGGGAGCAGTGATTCTAATAATGATTAAAGCGAAACAATAAAAGTGAAATATTCCTTTAAATTTTGTACCTGGGGGGTGTCTATAGTATGCTTCAGGTCTGGTATGGATTTTAAGGGGAACCCCGTGCCAAAGCGTGTATCAGAGGGGTCACCCGTACATGTCACTGGGTAACCCCAGCGTTTCTCCTTTGCGTCAGAGGGGGCGTGATGGGTGGCCCTGCCCTCAGCTATTTAAGAGCTGTCACGATGGGAGAGCATCATACTGCGGTGCCTCCCATGGAGGCAGGATTTTGTCTGCATTTTTTTTCTCACCCTGATAGTTACTATATATAGTAACTATCAGGGTGATTATGCTCACGTGGTGTATGCATTTTCAGGAACACCGGTCAGTCCAGACTGTATTTTTAAGGCTTGGCAACCCAATATTTTTTTTAAAGGAAACAAAGTTCACAGAAAATAACAGCAATCTTCCGTGGCAGAGGGTTCCAACACTGCTGTATAACAGAAGCTTTAGCCTCCTAGCTCACTCACTCTTATATAATTAAACTCCCTCCTGGAGCTTACTTGCTCAGTTTCGTGCTGTACGGTCGCAGGCCACATCTGCCTCCTGTAGACATGCACGCTCAGACTGCCACTTGCAGCCTTAGACTCCTAGAGACTGCCTGTCTCTTTAGTGGAGCTGTCTCCACATGAAACCCTACCCACTCTTAGACCAGACCACCTGCCTGTAGGGTGGAGCTGTCTCCAAGTGCAAGCACTGAGCTCTCTTCCTGAGAGGAATATAAACCCAGCCCACATGTGTGCCATTGGCGTGCCTGCCAAAATCAGGAGTACCGTGCTAATACAGAAACCCTAATTATAAGGGCTTTCTTATAGGCTCAGTGACTAAAATCGTGAACCTAATTAAATCATCAACATAGATCTCTGCATATTACTAATCAGCAAATACAGAGTCTAATACTGGTAGGTGTTCAAAAAAGATGAGGGAATTAATCAAAACATCCCCATAACAGTGATCAGAATAAACAAGTGATCCAACCAAAAATAGTGCTTAGTGAAAAAAAAAAAAGGAAAGAAACCGTGTCCATATAACAATGGTTATCAAACAGTGACACATGTACAAAAATGTATATATATCCCAATGTCCACCAGCAATTGGTAAATGAATAAACAAAGCTAGATACCCCAGTTGAAGTCTTTATTAGACGAAACCGGTCGGGTGGCTGACTGGTCTAAGTCATTACTGCACTTTTTCCCTCTTTGGAATATTTCTATTCACCCATCAAGGGGAATAGATACTGCTCTGTTCTTTCACGTGTGGTTTTATTTTTATTTTTTCTGATTCCTGTTTCTTGTGGCACATTGGAATTTTTATATTTGAACTTTTATATTTTTTATACTTATTAAACCTACCTTTTCCTTCTCATGTTGGGGAGTGATTGTGTATCGCCACTGATTCACTGCAAACATTAAGCTATCCTCTGGAATTGGGAGAGACCTTTCGTGTCGTGGATCGTTATCCTGGTTACAACTGGATCACCGTCCCGAGTATCACCAGACTAGGCAATCGGCCTACACAAGCCTTTAAGACCCCCCACCGCTGGTGAGTTGAGGGTCCATCTTATCTGGTAAGGTTACCCATTCACATTTCCATTGTTTGAGGATTGCTTCTGGGATCACACATTTTGAAGGAAGTCACGTCCGCTACACCTTAAACTGGGTGCATGGACTACTTATCTACACCATTTTTGTTTACTCATTTACCAATTGCTGGTGGACATTGGGATATATATACATTTTTGTACATGTGTCACTGTTTGATAACCATTGTTACAGTATATGGACACGGTTTCTTTCCTTTTTTTTTTTTTTTTTTTCACTAAGCACTATTTTTGGTTGGATCACTTGTTTATTCTGATCACTGTTATGGGGATGTTTTGATTAATTCCCTCATCTTTTTTGAACACCTACCAGTATTAGACTCTGTATTTGCTGATTAGTAATATGCAGAGATCTATGTTGATGATTTAATTAGGTTCACGATTTTAGTCACTGAGCCTATAAGAAAGCCCTTATAATTAGGGTTTCTGTATTGGCGCTACACTTTACATACACTCTTAATTTCAAAATAATCCATTTTGTTGTGTTGGCTGCCTAAGAAATATTATTCACTGAGTTTGCGCGATATATTTACACTTTATTTTTTGGTACCGTGCTAATATACACTGTTACACGGGGTCACCTCTCCACAATATACATATATATATATATATATATATATATATATATACACATTGCATTCAAAGCAGAGTATATATATATATATATATCATGCATTCAGTGTAGACAATACTGTATACCAGGGGTGTCCAAACTTTTTTCAAAGAGGGCCAGATTTGATGAAGTGAACATGCGTGAGTGCTGACCATTTTGCCTGACATTCTTTGAACCATAAAAATTTCGTCTAAGTGTGTTCGGATGAGCACTAATACACTGCCCAACAATAATTCTCTTGCCTTTGTGGCTGTGTGTGAGTAAAGAGATGAGCTCGGGTGTATTATTTGGATATACCGTATTTATTGGAGTATAACGCACACCTTCAATTTAAGAGCAAAGTTTCAGGATTTTTTTAAATTTTAAATAAAGAACTGTGAAGCAAAATAAGGATCAGTGCCCATATGCAGACCCACCATTGCCATGAATGCAGCACCCACCATTGCCAGAAATGCACTCACCATTGCTAGGAATGCCGCACCATTGCCAGGAATGCACTCACCATTGGCAGGAATGCCGCACCATTGCCAGGAATGCACCCACTATTGCCAGGAATGCACCCACCATTGCCAGAAATGCACTCACCATTGGCAGGAATGCCCTCACCATTGGCTGGAATGCCCTCACCATTGCCAGGAATGCATCACCATTGCCAGGAATGCAGCACCATTGCAGGAAAAGGGCCTCTTCCTGACAACCCTGGCCATTGGTTGTCGGGGTCTTCAGTAGGGGGGCTTATCGGAATCTGCTGTTATATAGGCAAGGGCAATGTCACCCGGTGACGTAGCTGAATGACCCCACCCCTTCTAACATAATGTGATGTCAGACAAGGGTGGGGTCGTCCGGTTATGTTAGTGGGTGGCCCCTCCCTTGCCTATATAACAGCTGTCAAAGTAAAAAAAAACAGAAGGGTCTGGTATGGATTTGGGGGGGGGGGCATGTCAATTTTTTACATTTTTGCATGGAGTTCCCCTTAAAATCTATGCCAGACCCAAAGGGCCTGATATGGACTGGGGGGGGGGCACTTTCTGCTTTCAATGAATTTATTACATTCAATTGTTATGGTTTTTCAATAGACCTCAACTTTTACACCCTCTCTGAAATAACAGTTCTTCCAATATTGAGTAATGACCAAATGCATATTACAGGTCAATTAGATTATTTTACAGTATATCACATGCTATCCAATAACACAGGGCTAACTAAAAGATCTCATGTTTAGCACCCCAGGTTTCAGCCCATAGTCTGAGGTCTCCACGCAAAGGTCTAGGAATGTACCCATTTTTCATTAAAAAAAGCTACAGCACCACAAAGTGATGTGGTTGAAAATGTACCCTTCCCACAACAACGCCTGCCTAGACTTTTGACAGGTGTACAGTTGTGAATCCTCTATTTATTATATTAAAGCTGGTTTTACATGACTTGACAAGACAAGTATAACAGCAGAGTGGGGATTCGCTCCTGGACGTGCACCTAATGCGTACAGGAAAAGAGGCAAGTTAGGGGCGGCAAAGCTACTATTAATGCTATAAAATTCCTGTTACTTAAAACCTGAGTCACACTCATGTTATATAGCACATGCCCACGTTAGAGCTGTGTTTGTCTGCACAGGTGTTTTTTGCATCCCCTTGCAGGCAGTTCCATTCATTTCAAATGGAACGGAGGGGCTGCACGGACACAGCCTTTGCTCCCAATGAAAGCCATAAAAGTGGGAGTGTGTGGCCCTGAAGGCAGACAGTGTGTGTTCAGGGACATGCTCAGGCAACCACACGGCTGTCAAATTGGAATAAACAGCTGTGTCTGTACAGCCACTGCTTCCCAATTGACAAGAATAGGACTGCATGCACTGGGAGGCACAGAACAACTGTGCATCCCTTTATGGGCAGACACACCCTTCGAGCAGGCTTAGTAAACAGTGTGCTTGTGTGAATGATGCCTAGTTTTACCAAAAAACACCAAGAACGTTAATGAAAAAAATTATATTATTACAGTTATCTAAATAAAATAAATAGATTAAAATAGTAAATAATACAAGGAGTTGTGGCTAAGATGTTTAATTAGAATGAATACTGATCAATATACAGTACTCTAAGTATGATCATAAAGATGGTGTGGTGTGAGTTTCAGCCTAAAGACATATGGGAAAAAACATGTCAGAGGGATAATATTTCTATCACAAGCTGTAAATTGTACACTTGTCAAATAAAGACCCTCTAGCTGTTTTTAACAGGTTTTGGGCAGCAACTAACAGATAACAAGCTACAGATAACACTGGAACTAATCAGGTACGAAACCGTTTCCACCATAATTTTTCCTCCAGGGAAGAAAATCATTTAGAGCAATTTTATATCTGGATATGCTTCTGTGTATTATGACTTTTTTCTACTCTTGTATCTGACTTTTTTCTATTAAATGTAAGCCATTGAGATTGGTGATAAAGAGGGTGCTATAAAGTGATTAAATATATATATATAAGCACTCGTAGGTTTTTAAAAAACTATAAATATATAAATATATATATATATATATAAAAATAATCACAAATTCCACCTCAGGTGAAAAAGGGAAAGTATGGCCTCAATTACTTAAATGAAAAAAATAGTTATAATGTACCAGCATCCCGGGATAATTGAAAGAGGGGGGACCATATAATTAGAGACACAAGCTGCTTGACACTATGCGTCTAAAATATATTGATCAAAATTTGATTGATTGGGATTTTCAAGGTACTGATAAGAAAGCATGTATCAGGTAAAAAAGTAGATTTATTACATATAAAACAATACAAATATAAAACAATGGGACAGGCCCCACAATTCGGACACAATATCATATGACCCATATGGCTCAGATGCGTGGAGCCGATCTGCGACCTCGACCAGTTTCGCGGTGTTATACCGCTTCTTCAGGAGGATCTATATAGATATGCAATATTTGTAGAAAAGAACAAGCATGATTTAAACAATTTTAAATAAAACATTGAAAAAACAGCAAGCATGGTGCTAACCTGAAGGCAAAGACACGCTCACCTATGGCGGCAGATGGCCTGGAATGAACCACTATCGGTCGCGCCCCCCAAAAAAAACACAAATGGCTCACGCCGGTCAAGCTGACAATAGCTCTGAAGAGTAAAAGTTTTCAAAAACAATTTAGGTTTACCAATAAATAGAACTAGTGAAGGACACCGAGGGGAAGAGCAATTGTGGAGGAGGGGGACGTGAAGAGAGGGGGGGGGGGGAGAAACGGTGCAAAGAAAAAGTGCAAAGAAAAAGGAAGGAAGGCCTGGAAAGACAGGGGGAAGAAAGGAGGGGGGGGGTGAGGGACAAGGTAAAGAGGTGAGGGGAAGGAAAATAATTTAATTGTTCGTTCCTCTCCCTCCTTTGGTCCCTACTCGGGGCACTAATTATACCAGAGAAATACTATCCGATTGTAATTTTCCATTTTCTCTTTTTTCTTTTTTATTCATATATAATCATGTAATTTATCCATCTAAGTCAGGGGTGTCAAACAGGCGGCCCTCCAGCTGTTGCAAAACTACAAGTCCCATGAGGCATTGCAAGGCTAACAGTTACAAGCATGACTCCCACAGGCAGAGGCATGATGGGACTTGTAGTTTCGGAACAGCTGGAGGGCCGCCAGTTTGACACCCCTGATCTAAGTCATCTGTATGGACAGTATGTATATATGCTCCTTTTCTCTCCCCTCTTTCTTTCCCCCTCTTGTGATTGTTCTAGACGTTTAAAGTATTTTCTGCTGGTGACATATGATATAGGAAATATTTTCTTATATTTTAATGACATTGGGCCAGATTCAGGTAGGAGAGCGGATCTTTATTCTGGAGTAACGTTCGTCATTTACGTTACTCCGCCGAAACTTTAGGAGCAAGTACTGTATTCACAAAGCACTTGCTCCTAAAGTTGCGGCGGCGTAGCGAAAATGAACCGGCGGAATTCAAATTGGGCGGGTAGGGGGCGTGTATTATTTAAACTAGGCGTGATCCCGTGGGGAACGTACTGCGCATGCGTCGACTGTCAGTGCGCATGCTCCAAATTCTGTCAGTGAACGTCAATGACGTTAATCCCCATTCACGGATGTTTTACACAAACAACGTTAAACTTTTTCAATTCGACGCGATCACGATGGCCATACTTAACATAGGATACTCCACCTAGGGGGCATGTTTTTCTTTATGCCGCGTATCGCTTACGGAAACGTCGGAAAGTCACTGCGTCGGGCCCGCGTACGATTGTGAATTGCCGTCTCTCGCTGATTTACATATTCTCTGCGTGAATCAGTGGGAACGCCCCGAGTGCCCATTTTAAAATTGCAGTTCCGATACGACGGCGAAATACAATTACACCGCTCGTATATGAACTCAATCCCGGCGTATCTTGTTTTCTGCATACAGCCGGCTCAAAGTGTGAGTTATGCTTGCGAATCACTGATACTCCAGCGTAACTCTACCTGAATCTGGCCCATTGTCTTCTTAATTGCTAACCATATCTGTAATTGAAATGTCGCTATATTTCTTATGTGTTTTGTAAACTAACAGCCGGCCTGGTGCAGCTTATCGGTGGAGACTATGCCAGCTCCCAGACGACCGCCCTGTTTTGGGCTGCTTTCCCTTATCTCCCTCCTTTTCGATCGGTGGCTCACTCTAATCTGTCCCATGGGCGGGGGCTCCAGCTCGAGCTCCCTCCTTGCGACTGACGACCTGACTCTGCCATTGGGCCCTCAGATCGCACACCCACGTCCATCATACGTGGGATGTCTTGGGACGGATGATCACATTAGTTTGCGACAGCGACGTCACACAGGCGCCGCCGTCACCTGACGCCCCACGTGACCGGGGAAGCCTCACATAAGCAGCGTTCTGCCTGCTTATGGTGAGACACGATAAGCTCTCCCTGGGGATGCACACCGGCCATCACGACAAGGTATGACACTTCCAGCGCGTTACCTCGTCTGACTGTTTTTAGCCTTGCTAGCCTTTTTTCTAGCTGTCTTAGTTTAAACTGTCCCCATACCCTGTTTTACAGCTGATTGCTTACCAGCGTTACCAGCTTTTCCCATATCATAATAGGCTTCTACCTGTGCCTATTACCCTGTGATGCTGCCGCCTTTTATGCCCCCAGTTCATTCAATTAACTTTTACTACCGTGGTAAGAACTATTAGGTTACCTTTTTCCCCTTATGTTCTGGTGAATCCTGGGTTCCCTATACCTTCACTACCCATCCCCTTTCTGGGCACACATATCACTTCCCCCTCTTATGGTTTGTTATCCACATACCCCCTCCTCCCTTCTCTCCCTATTCCCGACCTTTCCCTCCTTATTCTTTTTCTCTCTGACTTGCCCTCCCCTTCTCTCCCTTCCCCCCCTTCCCCCTTTTTTCCTCCTTCCTTGTCTACCCCCTCACCCCCCACAAAAAAACCTCCTTTTTCTCCTGCCCCCCTGTCTTTTCCGGCCCTCCCCTTTCCACTAGCCCCCTTTTTTTCTTTCTTTTTCTCTTTTTTATTTTTCCCTCCCTTGTCTCTTTCCCTCCCTGTTTTTTGTTTCTCTTTTCCTTTCCCTCCTCCCCCTTTTCTCCCTCTTTTTCTTCTTCTTGTCTTTTCCTTCCCCTCACCTCTTTACCGTGTCCCTTCTCTTCCCCTTCCTTTTCACTCCCCCCCCCTCCTTTTTTCCCCCTGTCTTTCCAGGCCTTCATTCCTTTTTCTTTGCACTTTTTCTTTGCACCGTTTCTCTCCCCAGTCCCCCCCTTCCCCCCCTCTCTTCACGTCCCCCTCCTTCACAATTGCTTTTCCCCTCGGTGTCCTTCACTAGTTCTATTTATTGGTAAACCTAAATTGTTTTTGAAAACTTTTACTCTTCGGAGCTATTGTCAGCTACCCCGGCGTGAGACATTTGTGTTTTTTGGGGGGGCGCGTCCGATAGTGGTTCATTCCAGGCCATCTGCCACCATAGGTGAGTGTGTCTTTGCCTTCAGGTTAGCACCATGCTTGCTGTTTTTTTAATGTTTTATTTACAATTGTTTAAATCATGCTTGTTCTTTTCTACAAATAATGCATATCTATATAGATCCTCCTGAAGAAGCGGTATAACACCGCGAAACTGGTCGAGGTCGCAGATCGGCTCCATGCATCTGACCCATATGGTTTTGTTTTAACAAATACCTGATATTGTGTCCGAATTGTGGGGCCTGTCCCATTGTTTTATTTTTGTATTGTTTTATATGTAATAAATCTACTTTTTTACCTGATACATGCTTTCTTATCAGTACCTTGGAAATCCCAATCAATCATATTTTGATCAATATATTTTAGACGCATAGGGCCAGATTCAGGTAGAGTTATGCTTATCTGTTTTCTGTATGCAAAGATCCGACAGGCGTAATTGTATTACACCGTCGGATCTTATAGACAGTTTTAAAATGGCCGCCGGGGGCGTTCTCGCTTATTTACGCCGAGAATTTGTAAATCAGCGAGATACGGCAAGTCACGAACGTACGCAGGCCCGACGCAGTCACTTTACAACGTTTAAGTAAGGGTTTTCCCGGCGTAAAGATAAAGTAACACAAAGCAGGTGCATCCTATGTTAAGTATGGACGTCGTGACCGCGTCAAATTAGAAAAGTTTTATGTCGTTTGCGTAACTCGTCCGTGAATGTGGATTGATGTCATTGACGTTCACGTCGAGAACACCGTCATAATTTGGAGCATGCGCACTGGGATACATTGACGGCCGGCGCATGCGCAGTACGTTCGCCGCGGGATTGTGCCTATTTTAAATACTACACGCCCCCTACCCGCCCAATTAGCATTCCGCCGGCCCATTTACGCTACGCCGTCGCAACTTTAGGAGCAAGTGCTTTGTGAATACAGTACCTATGCGTAAAGTTTCGGCGGAGTAACATAAATGAGAAACGTTACGCCGGAATAAAGAACCGCTCGCCATCCTGAATCTGGCCCATAGTGTCAAGCAGCTTGTGTCTCTAATTATATGGTTCCACCTCAGGTGAATCAAGTATAGTGCTACACAATTAGTAATAATAAATCTATAAAATAGATCAATAGACACATTAATATAATATGTCTAATAATCAAGAATTATATATATATATATATAAAGTCCCAATAGTGAAAAAAATCCCAAATGAAGTGATTATATTGCAAAGTCAATTTACCAACAAAAAATGAGTGAAGATTCTTGCTGTAATGTAATTAATTAGCCAGGAAGTGCAAACTATTTCCTTCACCACAATCTAGGATACGACACCCAAAGTGCACAGAAGGGGAATGTGCTTACCTGACTCAATGGATCTATTTGATTAGAAAAAGATTGCAATCGCTTAGCAGGAGCGTGCCTGCACACTTAGCCAGAGATGTGGGTTATTGACTCAAAGCCTCCGTTTCAGAGATGGAACATGGAACAAAAGTCCAAAACTTCCATAGTGCAAACCATTTAATACAATGATAAAATATGACAAGAAAAACGGGGGCCAAATGGCCGCTTACATTAAAAAGTGCCCACCCCGACACTGGGGCTGCAGACTTGTAGGAATAACACTGGTTTGTTTCTCCACTTCTGCGGTGGCGTGCATTCCACCAGCCCGAAGCTCCAGCCAGGGGGCGTGCCTGCTCACTGGGGGTCTGGTGATTTAAAGTCTAGTGATGGGGAGGAGAATTTTCTTGGACCAATAATATGCCTTATCAGACTGCAGCCACAGGGCCGACCTGTGCAGTCAGCCAGACATAACGGGTGAACAAATACATTGCTCATTATTTAACCCTCTAATGGTAAATTGACATCAATATCAGATACATTTGATTCCTCACTAAATTAAACATTCTTTAACTAGCATTATTGTTGGAAACTCCCTTAAAACCTATCATTATTTAAAGATACTATGTTACTAAGATAAATAAATAGGCACCCTCACTAGATGGAGTAAATCAATTGGACTCCATTTAGAACCGAGCCATAAGTCTCCATTGGGAATAAGAAATAAAAATAATAAAAAATATTAAAAATCATAAAAAATATATACATTAAAAAGAACAAATCTTAAAAATCCATATCAATTATTTAAAAATTTGAATTGATTTCAAATCTTCACATAGCGAATCTTACAAAAGTGGAAAAGGATGACTTCCACTTTATACAGAAACCCAATATTAAAAATGTATATATTTTAGGACATACAGTATATAAACGTGTATAACACACATACACATAAATATACACTTTTATACATACATACACACATGCACACCAGCACACACATAGATGCATGTCCATATATAAATATGTATGATAATTAAATTTAAACAGATGAATAAAAAATATACTAGTTGACTTGATGATGCCCACTAGCTTTAATACTATTGCAGTGGCCTATGGTTAGTGTGCCACAGAGACTCGATCGTAGTAGGGAGTAGTGTGGATAATGCTGCATCCGCTGCATGAGTTCCGTCAAAGGGATGGAGCTCAAACCAGTTCCTGTGATCACTGAAAGGTGGAAAGGTAGCTTCCCTTAGGCCCCTGTCAGACTGGGGTGGGGACAGCGTCGGCGGTAAAGCGCCTCTATTCTTAACGGGGCTTTACTGTCAATTACGCGGCGCTATTCAGCCACCAGCAGGGCGGTTTTACCCCCCGTTACCGGCTGAGAAAGGGTTAAAAACCACTGCAAAGCGACTCTGCAGAGGCGCTTTGCCGATGGTATAGCATTGGTGCCCCATTGATTTCAATGGGCAGGAGAGCTCCTTCACTGCTCCTTCACCGTGGTTTTTTTTGCCGTCCTGCTAGCGCACCGCTCTAGTGTGGAAGCCCCTTCACACTGGAGAGATAGCAGTGGCTGTTTCAGGTTGCTTTGCAGGTGATATTTTTGGCATTATAGTACCTGCAAATAGACCCAGTATAAAAGGGGTCTAAGTAGGCTCAGGAAGGGGAGGACTTTGCATAAACCTTAACAAGTGTGACTAGGGTGGGACTTTGATTGACAGTTAGCTTTCCTTGAGTCATCTAAACCTGCCTTTGGATCCAAGGATCTCACCACTCTGTCTCCGGCCAGACTGACAGTGACTGAGAGCATAAACTCTGACACACTGTGCAGCCACATGCTTTGTCAAGTTACCGAGAAAACAAGGAAATGTTTTTAATAAAATGCCATTGTTTTATCATTTACTACACTAAGGCCGCATACACACGATCAGTCCAAACGGATGAAAACGGACTGAAGTCCAGTTTCATTGGTCCAAACCGACCGTGTGTATGGCCCATCAGCCTTTTGTCCTTCAGTCCAAAGTTTTAAAACTTGCTTCAAAATCGGACTGATGGACGCCTGACAATCGGTCAAAACCGATGGTTAGTACGCAAAAGCATCGGTTCAAAAACCGGCACATGCTCAGAATCAAGTCGACACTAGTGTTGCTCACGAATATTCGCATTGCGAATATTTGCTACGAATATTGCATATTCGAGTATTCGCGAATAACTCGAATATCGCGGCGAATATTCACTATTTCGAATATTCGTATTTTTCAAATTTCGCAATCAAAATTCGCAATCATTTTCGCATTCGCACTAGCGAAATTTTGCAATTTTTTTTTTTTTTATAAAATATAGCGAATATTCGTAAATATCAAATATTCGTGATATTTTATCCAAAAAAAAATAGCATTAGCGAAATTTCGCAATTTTTTTTTTTTTTTTTATAAAATATCACGAATATTCGATATTAAAAGTCACACAAAAAAAATAGCGAAATTTCGCATTAGCAAAATTTCACATTGGCGAAATTTCGCAATTTTTTTTTTTTTTTTTATAAAATATCACGAATATTCGATATTAAAAGTCACACAAAAAAAATAGCGAAATTTCGCATTGGCGAAATTGCACAATTTTTTTTTTTATAAAATATCACGAATATTCGATATTAATGAATATTCGCGAATATTCTTTGAAATATTCGCGAAATATTGCGAAATCGAATATGGCGTATTCCGCTCATCACTATTCGACACATGCTTGGAAGCATTGAACTTCGTTTTTTTAAGCACGTCGTTGTGTTTTACGTCACCGCGTTCTGACATGATTGGTTTTTGAACTGATGGTGTGTACAGACATCAGACCATCAGACCATCAGTCTGTGAACCAATGAAAATAAACTTCAGTCCGTTTTCATCGGTTTGGACTGATCGTGTGTACACAGCCTTAGAGGTTCCTTTTAGCACTTGGGTAACTCTTTTATATTTTGTTCTTGGTCAGTGACTGCAAAAAGTATTAAAGCTAATGGGCTACATACAAAAGAAATGCTGCACTTGTACAAAAAAATATATCATACTAAAAAAATTAAACCATTACAGTGTAAATATTCAGTAGCACAGCTAAGGTGAGATATAATCACATTACATAGATATACAAAAACAGTGGTGCGCTAAACATAAATTGCTCATAAAGTGTTGATAGAAAATAGTCCAATTATAGAAAAACGCAAAAAAAAATACTCAAATCTGGGAAATTGCAGATGAATCCATAAGACCCTCCATCAAGTGCATATAACGCGACCTCAAGCAATATAGACTCTTAAAAGAGAGCCTGGACCACCCTTTATTACACAGGGTTAAAAAGTCCTGATGTAATAATCTTTGCTGGTGTCATCAGCTGGAAATGTGTCCTTAGAACAAATTAAGAATGTTCACTGTATAGACAGACCAGGCTCCATTCACCCCACAATCAGATTTAACCACACAATGAAGGAGACGCCAGATAGTGTAAAATCCCAAAAGATTCATTTAATAAAAAGGTATTGCACTTACATTTGTTCAGATAAAAACCAGCATTGTATACAACATAGGTGGCCCCAATAAAAACATCCAGATACTGTAAACGGGAACACGATAGCAGGAAACAGCTCCTTTACCCGGCCGGGGCATGATGGGCTAGCATAACATTCATCAAGAGTTCCTTGCTCTGCTCATCCATGTTGCATTAGATTACCTCTTATGCCGCGTACACACGGTCGTTTTTTGCGATGAAAAAAAACGACGTTTTTTAAAACGTCATTTAAATTGATCGTGTGTGGGCAAAACGTTGTTTTTTGTCTTCAAAAAAACGACCAAAAAAAAATTCCAACATGCTTGAATTTTTTGTGTCGTTTTTCAAAACGTCGTTTTTTGTTTCACAAAAAGTCACCGTGTGTAGCAAAAACGTCTTTTAAAACGACGTTTTTCAACCCGCGCATGCCCAGAAGCTAGTTATGAAGCGAGCTTCAATGGAAAAGTGTGGTGAACGTAACCTCGCTTTTTGTGAAAAAACGATGGTGTGTATGCAAAATTGTCTTTGAAAAGTGACGTTTCAAAACGTCGTTTTTTACTTCACAGAAAATGTCGGTTTTTTTCATCGCAAAAAACGACCGTGTGTACGCGGCATAACATAGCACCAACGATTTATGCATAACTTTATTGCTGTCTAGTGCCTAGGGTTACTGGTGTCCTGTTTAATTATTATTTCTGTTGATATGTTTATGCAGTTTATTCATTTATATGGTAGAGAATATTTGGGGTGTCATTTTGTTTTGGTATTGAAGTATAGCTTCACAAGGTGATTGGAGTGTGTGGATATAGCTTTTTCCTTAGTTTTGACCTAGAACAATTTTGCAGGTCCGAAAAGTCAAAAGTCCTAAACTATATATTGTTTCTGATTCTAAGTATTGAATTTAACCACTTTAGCCCCAGACCATATTGCTGTCCAATGACCAGAGCACTTTTTGTGATTCGGCACTGCGTCGCTTTAACTCACAATTGCACGGTCGTGCGACATGGCTCCCAAACAAAATTGGCGTCCTTTTTTCCCCACAAATAGAGCTTTCTTTTGGTGGTATTTGATCATCTCTACGGTTTTTATTTTTTGCGCTATAAAAAAAAAATAGAGAGACAATTTTGAAAAAAATGCAATGGGGCAGATTCACAGAGAATTAGATTCTCGTAGAGTATCAGAAATACACTACGCCGCCGTTTTTTACCTGGCTCTACGTGGAATCCAGGTAGATTTTGTCCAGTAAACGACGGCGGCGTAGTGTATTTCTCCTGTCGCAATCCATCTGCGCGAGTAGGGGGCGTGAAGCATTTAAAATAGGCGCGTTCCCGCGGCGATCGAACTGCGCATGCTCCGTTCGCAAATTTCCCGCCGTGCATTGCGCGAAAACACGTTGTCATGTCGTAGTAGCGTCGTTTACGTACATTCCTATTCCCGAACGAGTTACGAAAAAAAAAAATATATATTTTCAAATCGACGCGGGAACGACGGCCATACTTTACATGGGTTACACACTGTTAGACCAGCAAAAAGCTCCTCTAACATTACGTAGCCAAAAAATGACGTAGGCGATTGCGAGGGACACTCGTACCTTCGTGGATCGCCGTAAAAACTCATTTGCATATCCCGACGCATGAAAACGACGCAAACTCCTCCCAGCGGCCGCAAAAATATCGCAGTGTAGATCCGAAGGCTTACGAGGACGTAAGCCTCGGCTCGGCCGTACACACGATCGAATCTGTCTGCTGGGACGGTCTAGCAGACCGTTTCCAGCAGACAGATTTGATCGTGTGTACGAGGCCCAAGAGTTTCAATTTGTATGCTATAAGGCAGGCCCCTACACTTGTGGTAAATCTGAAGACAAAAATCCTCAAAAAATCATATAGTGTGTATGGGGCCTGAATCAGTAGCTACTGTAGACCAGAATCTATTAGTAGTAGAGATGTACAGAACGGCAGTTGCCTGCCAGGCAGCGTGTGTGTGTCAGGCTCCCAGCGTATACTGTGCCCACTTGTCCAGTGCCACATCTCATATATATTTTGTTGGCACAGTAGATAACATTTTAAAAAAAAATCACTGCAATAGAGAATAGTAGTCAGTTGTCTGCCAGCGTGTCTCAGGCTCACAGCGTATACTGTGCCCACTTGTCCAGTGCCACATTAATATATATTTTGTTGGCACAGTAGATAACATTTAAAAAATAAATAAAAAAATCACTGCAATAGAGAATAGAAGTCAGTTGTCTGCCAGCGTGTCTCAGGCTCACAGCGTATACTGTGCCCCCTTGTCCAGTGCCACCACTCATATTTGGTGGCACAGTAGCTTGCACGCAGAGTACAACTAAACAAATCTAAAAAAAAATAACAGGCAGAGGCAGGCCACCCCGCAGGGGCCATCGTGGTCGTGGTGCTGTGATTCCCTTTGGCTCTAGAATAATGCCCAGTGTTCAGAGGCCACGTACCCATAACTTGAAAAGTTCTGAGGACATAGTTGACTGGGTAACCTTGACACACCATCCTCCTCCAGCTCAGCTTCGGGCACCTCCCAAGTTACCACTCGCCCCCCCTGCTGCCACCACCAACACTAGCATCACAGCTGCTTCACTTGATCTGTCAGAGGAGTTATTTACACATGAGTTGGAAGAAATGAGTGTTGCACAACTATTATTGCCAGAGGATGTAGATAAAAGGGACATGTCTCAGTCAGACAGCATTACACACATGGACGTATGGTGTGATGCTGATGATGTTGTACCCGCTTCTGCTTCCTTTGCTGAGTTGTCAGATACAAGTGAAGCGGTTGATGATGACGATGTGTCCGTGGATGTCATGTGGGTGCCCGCTTCAAGAGAAGAAGAACAGGGGAAAAGTTCAGATGGGGAGACAGAGAGGAGGAGGAGACCAGTTGGAAGCAGGGGGAGGTTGTCGCAAAGAGCTAGTGGCACAGTCAGACAGCATATATCAGCACCTAGGGTCAGCCAGACAGCACGCCAATCAACGCATGCTGTTGCCACCACCAGAATGCCGTCATTGCAAAGCTCAGCAGTGTTGTGAAACTGAGTCGTGGGAAATCCAACACCCACCTAGGTTCAACTGCTTTGCGAAGGCACATGATCTCACATCACAAACGCCTATGGGGTCAACACATGATGACGAGTACAAGCAGCACACAAGCTCAAATCCACCATCCTCTTCCTGGTCCAGCATCTTCAGCCACGTCAACCACTGCTGTCCTCCTTGCCCCCTCTCAACCATCCGCCACTTCGTCTCTCACCTTGATCAGTTCCTGCTCATCTGCCCACAGTCAGGTGTCTGTCAAGGACATGTTTGAGCGTAAGAAGCCAATGTCACAGAGTCATTCCCTTGCTCGGCTTCTGACAGCTGGCTTGTCGGAACTCTTAGCCCGCCAGCTTTTACCATACAAGCTGGTGGAGTCTGAGGCCTTCAAAAAATGTGTAGCAATTGGAACACCGCAGTGGAAGGTACCCGGCAGAATTTTTTTTCACAAAAGGCAATCCCCAACCTGTACTCTATTGTGCAAAAGAAAGTCATGTCATATCTGGCACACAGTGTTGGGGCAAGGGTCCATCTGACCACTGATACCTGGTCTGCCAAGCACGGTCAGCGCGGGTATATCACCTACACTGTGCATTGGGTAAACCTGCTGACGGCTGCCAAGCATGTAATTTGTGGCTCTGCAGAGGAGTTGGTGACACTGCCACGACTTGCAGGCAGGCCTGCTGCCACCTCCTCTACTCCTACTACTCCATCCTCTTTGATAACCTCCTCGGCCGAGTCCTCTTCTGCTGTTGCGTCTTGCTCCATCAACTGCACCCCCCAGCTCCCCAGGGGCTATTCCACATCCCGGATACGACAGTGTCACGCCGTCTTGGGGTTGACTTGCCTGAAAGCAGAGAGCCACACTGGACCAGCACTCCTGTCCGCCCTGAACGCACAGGTGGATCAGTCACTGACGCCGCACCAACTAGAGATCGGCAAAGTAGTGTGTGACAACGGAAGCAATTTGTTGGCGGCACTGAATTTGGGCAAGTTGACACATGTGCCATGCATGGCACATATGTTGAATCTGATTGTACAATGCTTTGTGCATAAGTACCCAGACTTACAGGACGTCCTCAAGCAGGCCAGGAAGGTGTGTGGCCATTTTGGGCGTTCCTACACGGCTATGGCGCACTTTTCAGATATCCAGCGGTGAAACAACATGCCAGTGAGGCGCTTGATTATTTAACACTCCTAATGTTCGACCGCCTGCTCCAACAAGGAAAAGCCATCAACGAGTATTTGTATGACAGGAGTACTAGGACAGCCTCTGCGCAGCTGGAATTTTTTTTGCCACGTTACTGGACGCTCATGCGCAATGCCTGTAGGCTCATGCATCCTTTTGAGGAGGTGACAAACCTCTGCACTAAAGGCACCATCAGCGACATCATCCCATTTGTTTTCTTCCTGGAGCGTGCCCTGCGAAGAGTGCTGGATCAGGCCGTAGATGAGCGTGAAGAGGAAGAGGAAGAGTTGTGGTCACCATCACCACCAGAAACAGCCTTATCAGCATCGCTTGCTGGACCTGTGGCAACGCTGGAAGAGGAGTCTGAGGAAGAGGAGTCAGAGGAGGAATGTGGCTTTGAGGAGGAGGAGGAGGAAGACCAACCACAGCAGGCATCCCGTGGTGTTGTATGTGCCTGGGGGAAGAACAGACCTTCCGTGAGATCAGTGAGGACGAGGAATGGGACATGAGTAGCAAGACAGGGTTAGGGTTACAGATAGGGTTAGGGTTACAGATAGGGTTAGGGTTAGGGTTACAGACAGGGTTAGGGTTACAGACAGGGTTAGGGTTACAGATAGGGTTAGGGTTAGGATTACAGATAGGGTTAGGGTTACAGACAGGGTTAGGGTTACAGAGAGGGTTAGGGTTACAGATAGGGTTAGGGTTACAGACGGGGTTAGGGTTACAGATAGGGTTACAGACAGGGTTAGGGTTACAGATAGGATTAGGGTTAGGGTTACTCATCGGGTTAGGGTAACAGATAGGGTTAGGGTTACAGATTGTAACCCTAACCCTATCTGTAACCCTAACAGACTACCTGGTACAGACTGTAACCCTAACCCTAACCCTTACACTACCTGATAGATACAACATCATACCTGATGTTTTAAAGCATGTTATTCCAAACAATTTAGGAATGTTAGGTGAATTATGTCCTTTATGGATTAAAAATGGACTTTGCGACAACTACGTAATTTTCCATGGGAGTTTTGCCATGGATCCCCCTCCGGCATGCCACAGTCCAGGTGTTAGTCCCCTTGAAACTTTTCGATCACTATTGTGGCCAGGGTCCCTGTGGGTTTTAAAATTTGCCTGCCCATTAAAGTCTATGGCCTTTCGTCCGGTCCGCCTGTTCGCAAACATTTGCGGAAGTTCGCGTTCGCCGTTCGCGAACGCAAAATTTTATGTTCACGACATCACTAATTAGTAGTACAGTTGTAGTAGTACAGCTATTGTATACTTTTCAGTGGAATGTAGGTGATTATTCCACATAAACTGGTGTTAGGAGCAGCCACATATTATTTGCATCTTCATAGTCAATTTACTTTAACACTTAAAGCATTTATATTGAAGTATTTGTTAACTGAAAAATGTTTTCTTATCATGGTACTTGCCACCTCTAGAAGTGCTGGATGGCATTAGGAGTTACATTGTCTCCCTCCCTAGCTAACTTGTATATACATTTATTTATTTATTTTTGGAGGTAATAGCCTATTTAGATCACATATTTTTCCACACACATTATAAATGATTTGTTGTTTATTTGCAGCGGAGTACTACCGTAGATGGTTTGTCAGGCTTTTTAATAATACAGTGCTATATTTAAACTTGGGGAACCCTAGGCACACTATTACAGGGTTCACAGTGGGATAATTTATTGAATTGCATATGACTTGTACTGATGTATGATATAAAATTTAAACAGATGCTAATGTAATGTTTATTAGGTTTTTGGCGAGGTTTTTCTAGACCTGTTTTAGGAAGAGGTTACAATAAAGCCAACATGAAAGAGGAAAAAAAAATGGATTATCAATGTCAAATTATCTACTGAATGTAGTTTATGTAGCACCCCTCTCACACCTCAACGACAGTATAGCACCTCCAGAGACAATGGTGAGGCAGCATTTCACCCCAGGGATGAGTCCATGACTAAAATGGGGGGACCGAGAAAGGATATTTGGTAATTTTTTTTTTTTTTAAACTTTTATTGCAAAATAATTAAGGAGGTGAAGGTTAGGGGTCCCAGATACTGTAGCAGATCACTTACAGACTTTGCCATTCAATGTGCAGCATCACAGTGTCAGAACCTTTAAGCCGACATGGCAACAATGTAAACAATTTCAGTGTGTCCTCCAAGAGTCATCAGGCCCTTCAGTGAGACCAGCCTTCTTCCTGGACATCTCTAGTAGGGGGCCTTCCCTGGGTCTCCTCCTTGGCACAGCCTCCTCCAGACCAGGCAGGACAGTTTCAGGACCACTTCAGCAGACATTAGGCCCCAAAACAGGCATTTGAGTCTAACAGCAAAGCTCCATCCAGCAGCACCTACCTAGGCCTTAGCCCAGGGAAAGAGAATACGTACATGGCTTACCCCATACATTTATATCCTTCCCCCAGCCTGCACCAGTGGCAAAAACCTCCTACTGGATTGTGAAATCTCATACTATGACAAGTGATAACAATGACATCTACTGGCTACAGTGAGAAATCACAAACCAACTTATGCTTAGCGAAAAACCAGGTGAAAAACAATACACTCAGTCTAACCTAACTACAGCTCAGCAAAAAAACGAAATTGACATAGTAGCTACTAAATTGACATAGTAGCTACTGTTTAGCATAAGGGGGCTACATCTATGATACAACAAAGTAAAGGAAAAATGTAAAGAGGTATTTGCTGATACCCTACAATGATGCTGTTATCATCCTAAAGAAAAGGGTGAAAACAGTTGTCACAGATCAGCACCAAATCTGCTGCTGCTTAATTGTTGTTCCATAGACCAGCAGACAAACTGATCTGTTGCTTACCATTCCCCAGATCAGTTTCAAAGGCCCTTTACATAAAAACACAAATATACCTCAAAAATAATCTAAAATGACAAGATACACCCACCTGCAGGAAAAGTTTATTATTATTTTTTTTATATAGAATCCTTAGGCCGCGTACACACGACCAAATACATCAGTTCAAATCGGCCTGACAGACCGATTCGAACAGATTTGTCTGCTGGGCTGTTTTGGTTTGATCGCTGTACACACGATCAAACCAAAATCCCCGCCGGCAGACAGCGCGGTGACGTGGCGATGACGTTGATGCCGCCACGTCACCGCACCAGGAAGTAAAACACTTCCGCGCATGCGTCGAATCCATTCGACGCATGTGCGGGCAGATATGTCTTTAAAATCTGTCGGCTGGCAAAATCTGTCTGTCCGCCCGTACACACGATCGAATCTGTCTGCTGAAACAGTCTGCCAGACCGTTTTCAGCAGATAGATTTGATCGTGTGTACGCGGCCTTACAAGCAAAAAAACAAAAACAAAACACAAGTTTGCTATGGAGGTGAGCAAAGCCAAGCCACACATGTGAACGGAGGGTAGAGAATCAGGGTAGAGAAGAACTGCAGCAAGGAGTGATTATCAATTGGCTAATTTGCTGGCCATATACCCTCAGATTACCATACTGACCTTGATTGTAATGTAACAGGCCTCTCTTTTGCTGCTAAACTTCTAAGATACATAATTAGTGTGTGAGATCTCTATAATTTGACATCTAAAAAGAGATGTGTGTGGTGTGCATAGGCGTGCGTAGAGAGGGTTCCGGGTGTGCCTGGGTGGCATATAGAACAACTGATGCTCTGCATTTTCTTCTGCATTCAGGGGATACATGGAGGAAAATGCAGAGCATCGGTTGTTCTATATGCCCCCCTTTTGCCCCTCTCATCCAGCCTGGTGCTATATGTTTCCATTGGCTACTGTACTATAACTGCTGGCTCTGCCTCCCAGCTCTCACTGACTCCTTTGTTCTAAGTAACTGCTCCGCCCATAAAATGTACAGCAGCAGGCAGATAGGGGTATGGCGTCTGGGGGACTGGAAGAGCCAGCTGATCCAGTAGGAGGAACAGAGGAGGTCTCCACTGTGTGAGGAGACACGTGAAGCCTGGAGGGAGCCGGAGACACAGCAAGCATGGAGTCCACCAGTGGCGGCTGGTGCTCAAAATTTTTGGGGGGCACAAACAAAAAAAAAAAAAATTGCAGCCTCACTGTGCCCATCAAATTCAGCCACTGTGCCATCAATTGTCACCACTGTGCAATTCCATCAAACACAGCCACTGTGCCATCAATTGTCACCACTGTGCCTTGCCATCAAATGCAGTCACTGTGCCATACCATCAAACGCAGCCACTGTGCCATCAATTATCACCACTGTGCCATGCCATCAAATACAGTCACTATGCCATCAATTCGCACCACTGTGCCATGCCATTAAATGCAGTCACTGTGCCATGTCATCAAAGGCAGCCACTGTGCCATCAATTATCACCACTGTGCCATGCCATCAAATGCAGTCACTATGCCATCAATTCGCACCACTGTGCCATGCCATCAAATGCAGTCGCTGTGCCATGCCATCAAACACAGCCGCTGTGCCATGCCATCAAACGCAGTCGCTGTGCCATGCCATCAAACGCAGCCGCTGTGCCATGCCATCAAACGCAGTCACTGTGCCATGCCATCAAATGCAGTCACTGTGCCATGCCATCAAACGCAGCCACTGTGCCATCAATTGTCACCACTGTGCCATGCCATCAAACGCAGCCACTGTGCCCCTCAATTGTCGCCACTGTGCCAATTGTCACCACTGTGCCCCTCAATGGTCGCCACTGTGCCCATCGTTGCCATTGTGCATGTCACTGTGCCCTTTAATTGTTGCCACTGTTCCCATTGTTGCCACTGTGCATGTCACTGTGCCCTTTAATTGTTTCCCACTGCCCTGTAAAATGCACTTACCTTAATCCTTCCACGGCCCTTGATGTCTTCTCCCGCCTTGGTGACGCTTCAGCCAATCAGGTTACCGATAACCAGAATCGGTGAACCTGATTGACTGAGACGGCCGTCAGTCTTATCCAAGGAACACACCCTGTACGTTCCCTGGATAAAGCATCCGGGAGACAAGGGCTCTGATAGGCACTTCCACACAGCCAACCAGCTGCCGTTATTCAGGTGGTCGGCGCTCAATGTCCAGCCACCTGAATAGACCAGCGGCAGCTGGCAACAATCACATACATTCATGCAATGCATGAATGTATGTTATTTTCAGTAGCGGTGCGGAGCCAGAGGGGGCGGCGCTCCAGCGCCCTCTATTGATGGACCGCTGCTGGAGTCCACACTGAGAGCAAGTGAGTGCCACTGATCCTATCCATCCCCCCAGTTAGCACTGCCACCAATCCCATCCATCCCCCCACCCAGCACTGCCACCGATTCCATCCATCTCCCCATCCAGCACTGCCACCAATCCCATCCATCCCCCCACCCAGCATTGCCACCAATCCCATCCATCCCCCCACCCAGCACTGTCACTGATGCGATGCCCCCCAGCACCGCCACTGATGCCATGCCCCCCAGCACTGCCACTCATCCTATCTCCCCTACTCAGCACTGTCACTAATCCCACCCCTCCACTGATCCTGTGTCCCCCCGGAATTGCCACTGATTCCATGCCCCCAAGCACTGCCACTCATCCCATGCCCCCTAGCACTGCCACTCATCTTATCTCCCCCCCAGCATTGCTACTGATCCCCTTCCTCTGCCACTTATCCCTCCCCACTACTGCCACAAATCCCCCCCACCACTGTCACTGAACCCTCAGCACTGCCAATGATCCCCCCAACATTGTCACTCATCCCATTTCCTCCCAGTACTGCCACTGATCCCATTACCACCCCACCACAACCACCATCAACACCACTGACCCATCAAATTTCCAACACTGCCACTGATCCCATGCCCCCCAGCACTGCCACTGATCCCATCAATCTCCTAGCACTGCCACTCATTCCCACCCCCCACCACTGGCACTCATCCCACCCCAGTACTGCCACTGATCCCATTACCCCCCACCACAACTTCTACTGATTCCATCAATACCCTAGCACTGGCACTGATTACCACCACCACTCCCAGCTAATCCCATCTCCTCCCTCTCTCAACCCCCCATTCTCCCTCTGACCAGCTCTGCCATAAGATGTAAAATGTATTGAATATTATTGAATATTAAAAATTGTTTTAACACATTTCAAAATGTTTCTTTACATTTATTTATATATATATATTTGTATAAAAGAGTGTGGCCCAGATACAGAAAGCACTTACACCAACGTATCTACAGATACACCGCGTAAGTGCACGGATGCGCCGTCGTATCTATGCACCTGAGTCTGAAAGCAAAATACGCCTGAAATGTGGCTTCATACGACCAACTTAAGTGTCCTACGCCGTCGTATCTTGGGTGCATATTTACACTGGCCGCAATCGAATATGTAAATGACCAAGATACACCGATTCACGAACGTACTTGCGCCCATCGCTGTAATATACGCCGTTTATGCAAGGCGAACGTCCGGCGTAAAGTTATTCCACCTAAAGGTGGCGCAACCCATGCAAAGGTATGGACATCGGAACACCCGTCGTATTTTACGTTGTTTACGTCGTAGGCAGTGTATTGATGTATCTTAGGCAGCTATTTCTACGTAACTGTGAGCATGCGCACTGGGATGCGTCCAAGAAACGACGCATGCACAGTTAGTTTTTTGAAGCTCAGCCCATCATTTGCATGGGGTCACGCTTCATTATAATATATCACGCCCACTTCCAGCCCACATCCAACTACTTTGATTCACGTCGGCTTACGCCGACAACTATACGTTACGCCGGCGCAACGTTGACCGCATATTCTTTGTGAATAGCATGCTTGCCTCTCAACGTTCTGCTGGCGTAGAGCAAAGACGATGCACTACGCTGGCATAAGGATACGCCGATCTACGTGAATCCGGGCCTGTGTGTCTGTATCTATGTCTATATATAGATATATAGGGCCAGATTCAGGTAGATGGGCGAATCTTTATGTTGGAGTAACGTTTCTCATTTACGTTACTCCGCCGAAACTTTAGGAGCAAGTACTGTTATTCACATAGCACTTGCTCCTAAAGTTGCGGCGGCGTAGCGAAAATGAGCCGGCGGAATTCAAATTGGGCGGGTAGGGGGCGTGTATTATTATAACTAGGCGCGATCCCACTGACAAATTCTGTCAGTGAACGTCAATGACGTCAATCCCCATTCACGGACGTTTTACGCAAACGACTCAAATTTTTTTTTTCGACGCGATGACGACGGCCATACTTAACATAGGATACTCCACTAGGGGGCTGCTTTATCTTTACGCCGCATATCTCTTACGGAAACGTCAGAAAGTCACTGCGTCGGGCCCGAATACGATCGTGAATTGCCGATTCTCGCTGATTAACATATTCTCGGCATTAATCAGCGGGAACGCCCCCAGCGCCATTTTTAAAATTGCAGTTCCGATACGACGGCGAAATACAATTACGCCGCTCGTATAGGAACTCCAACCCGGCGTTTTCTGCTTACTGAAAACAGAAACGCCGGCTCAAAGTGAGAGTTAGGCTGGAGTATCACTGATACTCCAGAGTAACTCTACCTGAATCTGGCCCTAACTGTATATATCTATATATGTATATATCTATATATATATATATAGATATATACATATATATATACTGTATATATAAAGAGATCTATCTATAGATATCTCTCTCTCTCTCTCTGTGTTTGAGTTTTGGGGTGCACACCCTAATCCAATAGGCTGTGCACGCCTATGGTTGTGTGTGTGTGTGTGTTATATGTGGTAGAGGCAGGGATTTTTTTCAGGGGGAACTTGGGGGAACTCAGTTCCACCACCTCTGGCTCAGACCCTTTGGTGCCTGCTCACCACAATCACTTGTAAACACAGAAGTCTAGATTCTGTGTTTACAAATGACAGCTCTGCACTCTGTGTGTAACCCCCTAAACTCTGCACTCTGTATGTAATGCAATCGTGGTATTTAATGCCCCTTTAAGACCCTTCTACTGAACGAGGTCGTGGTTGTGTTTCTGCACCTATTTTATGAGAAAAAAAGCTCTGGGTAGAGGTATTGATCTGTGCAACGTCGTTCACATTTTTGTTCTGGACACAGATAAACACGGGATATCCAGCACAGGATCATGTCATGATTATATTTTAAGTATCTACACATATGATGTAGATAATTAGAGTAGTGCACTGTTTACTGTGTTTATTTGCTATGGGTATACAGCAGATAAAGCCTACAGTAGCTTGAGTACACAGGGCATAGCTTATCCAAAAGCTCCCTTTACTGGCCCTTTTGAGTCTGCTTACCATGGTACGAAGGCCATACAATGCATTATAGTTGAAAATATTTGCCAGGATGAATTACAATTAAAATTCACTGGGACTCTCTTACTGAAACCAAACATAATTGCAGTGAATCCACAGTTGTGGCAAACATGAATCACATCCCTAGTAATTTTCTTTCTGTTTAAGTTCAGAGATTTTACGCAATAAAATCATTTTAATAATGATGCATATTTATTAACCACTTAAGGACCCCCGCACGCACATATACGGCCACAGAATGGCTCGTACAGGCACAAGGGCGTAAATTTACGTCCCCGCCTTCGTGCGGTTCGGGGGTCCCATCGGGACCCCCTCCGCGGCGTGCGGGGGTCCCCCTGCCTCTGGGAGCGATCGCCGACGAGCGGGCGGATGAGCGCGCTCCCATCGTGTCAGTTCCTCCTCCTGTGTTTACACAGGAAGGAGGAAATGATGTAATCTCTCATCGCAGCGCTGTTTCCCAGCGCTGCTGATGAGAGAAGACATCACAAGTAAGTGTGCACCAACACAACACTGACACACACTCACATAGGCAAATTAACCCCTTGTGATCGCCCCCCCCCCACCCCCCTGTCACAGTGTCACTGAATGCAGTGATCTAATCACTGCATTTAGTGTCAGTGTGACAGGCAGTGCAAAAAACAGTTAGTGTTAGGTTCAGGATAGCCCCCCCACCCCCCCTAATAAAGTTTTAACCCCCTGATCACCGCCCTAGTTAACCCTTTCACTCCCTATTGCCAGCGTCACTAAGCGATCATTTTTCTGATCGCTGTATTAGTGTCGCTGTTCCCGCTAGGTAGCTATTTTTTTTTATTGCGATTTTTTTTTACTAAAGACATGTGGCTGAATTAATTTTGGCCTAAATGTTTTACTAAAATTTAGTTTATTTGATTTTTTTTTATAACAAAAAGTAAAAAAATTGTGTTTTTTTTCAAAATTGTGGCTCTATTTTAGTTTATAGCGCAAAAAATAAAAATCGCAGAGGCGATCAAATACCACCGAAAGAAAGCTCTATGTGTGGGTAGAAAAGGACGCAAATTTTGTTTGGGAGCCACGTCGCACGACCGCGCAATTGTCTGTTAAAGCGACGCAGCGCCGAATTGTAAAAACACCTTGGGTCATTTAGCAGCGTATGTGTCCGGGTCTTAAGTGGTTAAACTGTATACTCTAGAGACTCGTGTTTTGGGCCTTTTACACTGTGTTTTTTCTGCACCCTTCCCTAAAGGCGCAAGAAAAACACAATAAAAATATTGGCCCAGATTCATAAAGCAATTACGCCTGTCTAACTGGTGTTAGACAGGAGTAATTTCAAATTTCGCGCGCCGTATCACTAGTTTGAATCCTCAAACCATGATACGGCGGCTTCGGGCTTCGATCCGAGAGGCTTACGTCTTCGTAAGCCTTCGGATCTACGCTGCGATATTTTTGCGGCCGCTGGGAGGAGTTCGCGTCGTTTTCATGCGTCGGGATATGCAAATGTGTTTTTACGGCGATCCACGAAGATACGAGCGGTCTTCGCAATCGCTTACGTCTGTTTTTTTTTACGTACTGTTAGACCAGCTTTTTGCTGGTCTAACGGTGCGTAGCTCATGTTAAGTATGGCCGTCGTTCCCGCGTCGAATTTAAATTTTTTTTTTTTTTTGCGTAACTCGTTCGGGAATAGAAATGTCCGTAAACGACGCTACTCAAACAACGAATGACGTAACGACGTGATTTCGCGCAATGCACGGCAGGAAATTTGCGAACGGAGCATGCGCAGTTCGATCGCCGCAGGAACGCGCCTATTTTAAATCCTTTACGCACCCTACTCGTCTAGATGGATTGTGACGGGAGAAATACACTACGCCGCCGTCGTTTACTGGACAAAATCTACCTGGATTCCACGTAGAGCCAGGTAAAAAACGGCGGCGTAGTGTATTTCTGATACGCTACGAGAATCCAATTCTCTCTGAATCTGGGCCATTTTCTTTAAATCCTACGGAACTCATTACACCAGTGCACTGCAGGTGTGGTGCTTTTTAAAGTCTTGCATGCTGCATCTTTGGTGTCCTATTTAAAAAGTGCACCAAAAATGCACATCCTATTCAAATCAATAGAAAACGCGAAAAAAACACACCAGAGTTCCATTCTTGGTGCGTGTTTTGAATCACATGTCTGCTTCACAGGTGCATGCTGGGAGTCAAGCAACTAGATAATGCACCAAAAACTCTTTAAAACCACATATGTGTTTTTACCACGTTTTTTCAACGGAGCAACGTGAAAGGTTTTTTCCTCTGAATTCAACAAACCGCTAATTTTCTTACTAGGACAGCCTTTAAACTGCCAGTCAAATTGTATACAGTATCTGCCTTTTAGATTTGTAGTGCTTTCCCCCTCGAAAAGGTGCTGAAAATATTCCCAGATCTCACTTGTTAGTGCACAGTCTCATGCACACCAACAATAATGGCTTCATGTAGGGGATGTCTTTATAGGGCCAGATTCAGAAAGAATTTACGCAACGTATCTGTTGATACGTCGCGTAAATTCTAGGATGCACCGGGGTATCTTTTTTCTGTATTCAGAAAGCAAAATACACCGGAATTGTGCTAAGATACAAGCGGCGTAAGTCTCTTACGCCGCCGTATCTAAGTTGCATATTTACGCTGGCCGCTAGGTGGCGCTTCCGTCGATTTATCAAATCGATTGCATCAAATATGCAAATTAGGTAGATACACCGATTCACGAACGTAGTTGCAGCCAGTGTATCTATTTGCGTCATTTACGTAAGGCGTCGGACCGGCGTAAAGTTACCCCTGCTATATGAGGCGCAGGCAATGTTAAATATGGACGTCAGGACAGCGTCGTATTGTACATCGTTTACGTCATTTGGGTAAGCCGATTCAGAATGGGGCTTGGCGTAAGTTACGTTCACGTCGATATCAGTGACTATTTGTGACGTCATTTTGAGCATGCGCACTGGGATACGTCTACGGCTGGCGCATGCGCAGTTCGTTCGGCGTGTCATTTACGTCGGGTCACGATTAGTTTACATACAACACGCCCACTACCAGCCTACTTTAAATTACGCACGTTTACGCCGGCCCATTTGCGCTACGCCGCCGCAACTTACGGAGCAAGTGCTTTGTGAATACAGCACTTGCCTGTCAAAGTTGCGGAGGCGTAGCGTAAATAGGATATGCTACGCCCGCACAATAATACGCTCTCCATCCTGAATCTGGCCCATACTGTTTATTTCTGAAGAATTTGAACAGGAGAAGGCTTTAGGAACACAGGATAGTCCAAAACAATAGTAGAAATCAATTGGAGGAAAAACCTCTTAGCAGAAAATCCTTATAGAAGCAGGCACATACGAAATTCCCAAATCGGGTCTTACTTACAATTTGTCTTGCTTACAATGTCTCAGGAGCTGTCTGCCACCCAGCATCCACATGTGAAGAAGATAAAAAAAAAAAACTTCTCCAGAGCTGGACTTCAAAACCTACTTTTACAATGTTCCACATGCCCTCAGCCCAGCTCCTGCTGAGGCTCATACTGCAATTTTGAAAATGTCCCCTAAATAAATTATGTGCTGCATTTCTGTACAGGGAACAAATAAATAATTCCAATGAGGGGACAGGCACAGCTGCCCCCTGACGCTGAAGGGACATTTTAAATTGGCTTAAAGCTAGGGCTTTCTGCGGGAAGGCTGGTGTCTCTGTTCCTTTGAAGGATGTGTGAGGAGGCTGAAGAATAAAGATCCAAAAGTGACCATACTGAACTGTTGATGGAACCAATGAGATGAGTCCCAGTGTCGGGGATGTCTATGCAGACATCCAATACTGGGTAACAGATCAATGGGCTGCACTAAAGGCAATAGGCACGAGATAGTGAAAAAATATATGTTTATTTAAGATTAAAGCACATATGTAACACAATTGTCCCCTCCTGGGGGGCTGCCTCTCCATGACCTGTTGTTGTCCTTAAACAGTTGCGACTGCCTAAAGTCTCTGAAGTTTGACTGTCAAAATCTAAAAAGACAGGCTTTTGTACTCTGGACCTTCCTATCCTGGGGAAGCAAGCCAGATTTTACTCCTATTAATTGGGAAATAGCTTTGTCTAGTTTCTCACCAAACAAGGATTTTCCATCAAATGGAATCTTGCACGAATTTTGCTTTGCTGCCAGATCAGCCATCCAAAGGTTTTAACCATAATGCCGCGTACACACGGTCGTTTTTTGCGATGAAAAAAAACGACGTTTTCTGTGAAGTAAAAAACGACGTTTTTAAAACGTCACTTTTCAAAGACAATTTTGCATACACACCATCGTTTTTTCACAAAAAGCGAGGTTACGTTCACCACTCTTTTCCATTGAAGCTCGCTTCATAACTAGCTTCTGGGCATGCGCGGGTTGAAAAACGTCGTTTTAAAAGACGTTTTTGCTACACACGGTGACTTTTTGTGAAACAAAAAACGACGTTTTGAAAAACGACACAAAAAATTCAAGCATGTTGGAATTTTTTTTTGGTCGTCTTTTTGAAGACAAAAAACGACGTTTTGCCCACACACGATCAATTTAAATGACGTTTTAAAAAACGTCGTTTTTTTTCATCGCAAAAAACGACCGTGTGTACGCAGCATAAGGCTTGTTTCACCAAAATTGAAAGCAGCATTTAGTTGGCTGAATAGCGAATCATGTCATTTACCGCTTCTCCTACAATATCTGCCACCAATTTGTGTTCTTCCAGAGCCTTATTTGTGTCATCTTTGGGGACTTCTTGGTGAAGAGCTGTCTCAACATTCTCTGTTCATGACCTGATAGCGTTAAAATCTGAGGTTAGTGTAATGGCTGGCCTACAGTCTGCCACTGCAGCCAGGTTACTTTTTTTGAGGTCCAGGTCAATTTGCCTATCCAGGGGGTCTTTGAAGTTGAGTCCTCCATCCGCAAGGTTCAATTTTTTCCTAGGCTCACTTCTGCCTCATACTCCACCGGCATCAAGGTCAGAGACTGACTATCTGTGTCTTCTAATGGATACAACTTGGTCAACTTGGTCAGGCTAGGGAAAACCTTTTGTCTGTTTTGCTCCATTCGTCTTCTACAATCTCTCTAATTGTGCCCATTAATGAAAAGACAATCTGCTTTCTCTTAAGAAATTGAAAGTATATTCTTGATTTTTGCGGTGGTTCTGCCAGATTAATAAATGGCTGCACCATAGAAAAACTGAAACCAGAAAGTTCAGAGTCTACTCGGAGGGACCTTGCGGTGGTGAATCTCTAGCTCTCCGTCCTGATGCAGGCAGAGGACTGCTGATAGCTGAAGGGCCCGGGATACTGGGTTCTATGTCTTGAACTTTAGACACCTGAGGAGCAGGAATAATAGCCTTCATGGTCTGCTTAAGTAGATCGACCACTTGCTGACTCTCTAGTTCCCGGTTAACCACGTAGGCCCTAAATCAGTCCTTACAGACCAACTTATCAGGGAGTGGTACAGTGCCACATGCCCAGCACTTCTTCCTTGATGCCCGAGATGGAGGAGAAGGAGAGTGATGATGTCTCTGAGACCTTTACCTCCCTGAAGACCTCTGGCTTTTTAAATGTGACCTCCATTCTGTAGTTTTCAGAGTCTAGAAGACTTTCTGGATCGCTTTGAGAGGACAAGGCTGAAATAAGTAAAGTTTGTTTGTCAGTGGTGCACTACTTTTTTTTATACTCACATACAGATGGTCTTGGTTTTTTGACGAATGGGTCATGGCAAAATTGGCAGGAGCATCAGCTGCAAGAGAACATGAGAATAAGGTTAGAACCTTTTAGGAGGAAGAAAAGGTACCATAAGTCAAGAAGACCGCATACCGGCTTGCTGACAAGACTGAAGCAGTCCAAATGGAGCTAAAACTTTTAAATTCTGAAGGGTAAACAGGCTAATTACTATGTCCGCCCCCCTTCTGACAACCTTAACTGATCAGGGAACTAGAAGCACTATTTTGCCTAATGCAAAATGGCCCACGTAGGCTCCCCGCCGGCTGCGCATGCGCAGCAACTGCCGCCCAAGACTTTTCCAAAATCGGACATACACTATGTCTTCTGGGCCTCTTGGACACACCCCACCCTGTCAGAGCGCCTGGGCACACCCCGCCACATCAGAGAACCTGTACATGCCCTGTTCCGCTACGGCACACCTGTGCACTCCCCTCTCAGAGCAAGTGGGGAGCCGGACTCAAAAAAGCCTGTTTGCCCATGGCCAAGCTCCAGCATGACACAAGCCTGCACAAATGGCAGGTGGGGTGCTATCCCCGTTCCAAAAAATAAGTAAAAACAAGCTGCATCGGCTGAATTGTGCATGCGCAAACCGAAAATAAAAGTTTTAAAGGGGAAAATTATTACTATTATTATTATTATTATTTTTTTTTTTAAACTAGATGAAAAAAAAAATCTAACCAACCCAGAGATGTAAGGAAGCTGATCCTCCTGCTTTATTTACCAGCATTCATCATTTTGTTATATCAGCAGACTGCGTTCCATTGAGAAAATTTTGCAAGACCCCAAAAGATCTACAGAAGGGGTTCCCAGTCTTATTAGTGCTAATAGTGGCCCAAGAACAGGGACTGCGCACAGGAGAAGCTGAAGTCAGGGGAGGTATGGACATACTGCTACTCTTCACCAGCTCAAGAGGTATGAGGAAAAAAAGGAGAATGTTGGGGGAAGGACTACATCTTTAATTTATGCTATTCGCTGTTCCTGAGTGAGGAGTCTAGGCAGAGCTCTATCACAGGTATGCTGCCAAGAAGGCACCAGGAAATATATTTTTGTTTTTGCAATATTTTTTAAGGGCTTATGGCTTATCACACCACAATTTCATAATTTTGGATGCATTTTTGCATACACATTTACATGCTTTTTATGTGTTTTCAATGCAGTCCAATACATTTTTTATTTGACACTTGAAAATTCTTTAATTTCTGTTTCAATCATTTTTATTCAGTTTAACAAGTAGCTAACATGTTATCGTTCCGTCCACGCAGGAGCTAGCATTGACAGTGGTAACAAAAGTTAACTCACAAAGGTAGACAAAATGCAGCAGTATGAATACGAGAACTGATATAACAACAGGAGATAGACCTGTTAGATAGGATATAATACCATAAGGTCCAAGGAATCCTGGGGAGGTTCCCTACAACAAAGTGGTATCCACTAAGCCCACCAATATCCATAAAATGGTGCAATTTATAACCTATACAGATCTAAGAAGAAGAAATAGATCAGAAACCAGGAAGAAGGTAGGCAGAAAGGTGGCACTAAAGAAAGAGAGAATGCAGTGCACAGTTGATGAATAGAAAGCCAGGGATTATTTTATTTTTTTTGATTAGGTGCATTCCAGTATAATCTGCTATACTTTGTGATTAGTAATCAAAATGTATATTTTTACATGCACTAAAATGTTTGTTGGGAGATTGTTTTGTACCAAGCACTTAAAGCTAAGTTTGATCTCCTTACTCAGTAATATTTATTCACTTTCTTTTGTGCAAAATGTTTAATAAAATAAGAACTCCCTACCATCACTCCTCCCCTATTTAATTTCTAATACCTTTTTTGCTGAGTAGTCCACAAAACAAATTCTCACATGCTGTGCAGTGATGTTGTGTTGAGATACACTATGCCGCTGTTGTGTATCAAGTCCTGTACGTCCATTTTCATATGACAACATCCCATATTCCGGATCCTTCCAGCAAGCCTCCTGATGACACACATGCTTCACAGCACATCATCTAAGGGCCAGTTGCAAGTATTAGGAAGAGACAGCCAACTACTTTAATGATGTTCCAATGAACATGTACAGTATGTTAATCTAGTAGTTTACAATAGGTTCCCAAAAAAAGGTAACCATTTTAATTTTGAAAAAGGGGGGGGGGGGTACCAAAGACAATATAAAAGCATGAGGCCTCGTACACACGACCAAGGAACTCGTCAGGCGAAACTGTCGTTTTCCTCGTCGAGTTCCTTGTTTGGCTGTCGAGGAACTCACCGAGCCAATTTTCTCCATTCCCTTTGAGTAAAAAGAGAACATGCTCTCTTTTTGACTCGTCGAGTTTCTCGACAGTTTCCTCGTCTAAAAATGTACACACGACCGGTTTCCTTGGCAAAACACGTCTCCCAACAAGTTTCTTGCTGGATTCTGCCGAGGAAACTGTTCGTGTGTACGAGGCCTCAGAGATAAAATAAATCTGGAAAGAAGATATTTTTGAGACTTATTTTCTAGTGTGTCATTTTACCTTTATAATATAAACATATTGATATGGACATTGACCTACCGTATCTAAAGTTGTGCAGTAGAATTTCTATATCAAAATGTGTAATATAAGTATATCTAAGGTATGAGATGGTTATCATAAAGGAACCTCCTAATGTTCTGTTCAGCCTGCCATTTCTTGTTTTGACAGTGGTCTATGGAGGTCAGGCCCTGATGCCAAATTTTATTACAGCAAACAGATTTCTGCTAATAAGTTTAAGGAGGAAGTGCGACAGATATGAAACCATCTGTATTTGATCTGTATAGTTTAATCACATTACTTTGGTACACATGAAGTCACCAGATCCCATCTTTATGCAAGGAAGTTATGAAAACAGAGAGAAAAACAATTCAGCATGGTTTGTGTTAAGCCAACTTTGTATTCAATGACAGAAATCCATACTATCCATAAGGTTTTTAAGTGCATAAAAAACTAAAGATAAAAAAAAAACCACGGAGCTGACATTGGATTTTACAGATGCAGTTTAGGTTGTTAAACACAGTTTTCTGCTTTTCCTCATTTTAACAGCAGCTACAAAGTATTATGTACTTACACAGTAAATATAAAATAATCCTCCACTATAAGAAGTAGACATGTGCATTCGTTTTCGTTGGAATGCATTTTCGTCCGGCAATTCGTTTTTTTCGTTATCGTTTTAACAAACGATAACAAAAGCGCAAGAAACAAAAACCGAAAGATCCGACATGAAAAATGCTTTATTTTCGTTTTCGTTGCGGTAAGAATTCGATATAGAGAGGTTCGACATGACGCTGACTGAATACATTGAATGAATAGCAATCTGTCCATCGAACCTGATATACACACACATACGGTACTTTTCAACATTATAGAGAAAAGATTCAACATTATAGAGAAAAGATTCGACACTATAGAAATAATAGATTAGACATTACAGAGAATACATTTCGATTTATGAGAAAATAGATTTGACATTATAGAGAATAGATTCGACATTATAGAGAATAGAAGGCTTATGGTGTATATCGAAAGTGCTAAGCAGATTCGACGGAGAAGATATACTGCACTCGTACATTTTAATGCTCCGCCCATAGGCTATAGAAACATTCTAATGTTGGTTGACTATAATTAGTAATAATAATATAATTATTTATTATTATTATTACTAGTCATACAACAGAATTCTTGTAGGCGGAATATTAGACCGGAAATGTACGATTCGGCATAAAGTTTGAAGTTCCGCTGAATATTCTTTGACCATTCGACAGAAACCAAGTATTATTGGATTTTCGGATGAAAGCTATTCCCCAACGAAAAACAAATTAAATCAAAACGATTTTCGGGAGTAACTAAATATTTTCCAGACGAAAATGAAAAAAAAAAAAAATAATATTCCAGTCTGCACATGTCTAATAAGAAGTGCTTTATTAGATCTGTGTTATCATCTGTATATTGAAAGCAAACAGGAACACTTACATGATGGTGGTGACCTGCTATTACCATAGTTGCCAACAGTCCCGATTTTCCTGGGACAATGCCGATTTTTGGACCCTCATCCCGATGAATTTCTCTGGATTTTGCCTTTGTGCTGGAAAAATCGGGAATGTTTTAGGGAAAAACGTCTGACGGACTACAAAAAGATGGTCTCCACTGCCACAAGGGTTATTTCCCCTTGTGTTCAGTGGATAGGGGAGGGGCAGCCTCCCCACTGAACACACAGACACAAGAAAGTCGGGAATTGTACTCACAATCAGATCTGGGTGTGAAGGTCACAAGGACCTTGGAGCTGCCGCTGCCTTCAGCACACACACAGTGCACGGAGACGGGAGGCAATAGCATCTGCCCTGATCTTCTCTTTGGTTCACTTGCTCTGGTTTGTGCTTATTTAGCTGTCTGCATCCTCCTAAAACACTGCTATCTGTTCTATCTGTATAGCGGGCCAGTGAAATGCTGTGCATGTGAGACACTCAGCTGATCCCCCTGAACTCTGCTGCTCTAGTGTCTACTCCTGCCCATTGGCTGCCACTGCTGGGGACACCACATGTAAACGAGGGCTCCGCTACTGGGGGACACCACATGTAAAGGAGGGCTCCGCTGCTGGGGACAACACATGTAAAGGAGGGCTTCGCTGCTGGGGGGCACCACATGTAAAGGAGTGCTCCCCTGCTGGGGGACACCACATGTAAAGAAGGGCTCCACTGCTGCCAGCTGATGGGGACACTGAAGTAAGGAGGGCTCGGCTGCTGGGGACACCAGGTGTAAAAGAGGGCTCCGCTGCTGGGGACTTCTACGCATGCCGCATTTCTCTTTCTTCTCTACATCACACCTTAAAACACATGCCCCACCTCTAATTATAATATGACTCCGTCCACAGACAAAACAATGTCCCTATATATCCAGAGGTTGTCTTTGGGAAATAGATGTATGAGTGCTGCCAGCGTTGCTGCAGAGGTTGAAGGGGGGGGGGGGGGGGGGTCAGCCTGTCAGTGCTCAGACCATACACCGCACACTGCATCAAATTGGTCTGCATGGCTGTCATCCCAGGAGAAAGCCTCCTCTAGAGATGATGCACAAGAAAGCCAACAGTTTTCTGAAGACATGCAGACTAAGAACATGGATTACCATGTCCTGTGGTCTAATGAGACCAAGATAAACTTATCTGGTTAGTTTAAAATGTGCATGCCACATAGGAAAATAATTGCATCAAAGAGAATGTAAACATAACATTTCACATTCCTGATATGTGCCTGCTGTACCATGTACTTGTATGTAAAAGTATCCTGTTCTTTTTGTATTGCTTTCTTTTTGTGAAGTCCCTGGTGTTCCTGTCAGTCCCTCTGTGTTCCTATTAAAAACTGACCATTCTAGGTACGAGAGCACACTGTGGTCTTTGGGACCTCAGTGTGGTTGATTTACTAAAACTGGGGAGTGCAAAATCTGGTGCAGCTGTGCATAGAAACCAATCAGCTTCCATTTTTTTTGTCAAAGCCTAATTGAACACGCTGACGTTAGAAGCTGATTGGTTTCTATGCAGAGCTGCACCAGATTTTGCACTCTCTAGTTTTAGTAAATCAAACCCACTCTGCTCTCCTCCAATAATCAGACACCCTCACCCCCCAATTCCTCCTACATAGCCTTTCACAGGGAAGGCCAGTATGCTTTTGTTTCTGCTCCCGCAGCTCTTATGCAGCTGGAAACCGTGATCACTTTAAAAAAGGGGGGAAAAATGTAAAATGTTTTTCCTTATATGTACAGTGGAACCTTGGATTATGAGCATAATCAGTTTCAGGAAAATTCTCGTAATCCAAAGTACTCGCATATCAAAGCGAGTTTCCCCATTGAAGTCAAACGAAAAATATTTGTTCTGTACTGACTTCAATGGCCTGCAATGTCGCATGTAACCAGAGGTGGGAGGCGCCGAAGAGCCTCAGAATCACTGGGAAAGACCCGAGGAAACCTCGGCTGAACTCAGAAAGCTTCGGAAAGGCTCGGGAATGGAGTACTTCGTAGATTTTACAAGCATTTTCGAATGCTCTGAACGGTGCAAATTGACTCCGTTCTGCTCTGTTCAGCTCCGGGCCCCCCACCTCAGGCCAAACACGGTATTGCATACCACTTTGGCCTGAATCCTGCTCGTTTTGCAAAACACTGAAGTCCGTATCAGGATTTTTAAAAATACAGCGTTCGTTTTGCGAAAGCTCATTAACCGCGTTACTCGCAGTCCAATGTTCCACTGTATACACAAATCGTTTGCCTTTAAATTCTATTTTAAACTGAATGGGTTGTTGCACAAGGCGAGGGTTTACATTTACTTAGTGTTTGGCTTTAATTCAAAGAGACTGAAAAAAAATGTAAAGTGTAACTAAAGCGTTAAAGCAACTGTATGGGTTGTAAGCAATTGTATGGGCGTTCAACAGGGGCAGGTTGGGTCAGGGTGCAAATTTCCCCCCCGGCCGCCTATCTTATCTTTAAAACGGCCGCTGCCTGTGTCTGTTATTTTTTTTTCCATACTGTGACTGCCCGGGTTATACATTAGAAGTCAGCCTCGGTAGCCACCGACTGGCTGACTGCTGCTGCGCTGAATTCTGGGAGTTGTAGTCTGGCTGTGCTCAAGTTCCTGGCGGTGGGAGGAACTCAGTAGCACAGCACACTACAACTCCCACCTTCCAGGAGTCTCAGAGGCAGGGTGTGTGGCACAACAGGGGAGGGGATGCGTTACATGTGACTTGCTCAGGTTGTGGACTGGGGCCAGGCACTGGCTTGTGGAGTGGCTGGTGGCTACCGCTGCAAATTGCAAGAGAAGAGAAGACATGAGTCATGACTGAGAGCAGCCGACACTGCAGCCTATTTTGAGGACCTGACCTGCTGAGGTGAGGCAGACCCTGATCCCGCCCATATCCCTTGGGCAATGACTTGGCTGCGTTGATGGGCACTGTCTGCACTGGTGAGGCTGCATTGGATGGGCACTGTCTGCACTGGTGAGGTTGCATTGGACGAGCACTGATCAGACTGCTCTGATGGGCACTTTCTGCACTGCTGAGGCTGCATTGGATGGGCACTGATCAGGCTGCACTGATGGGCACTGTCTGCACTGGTGAGGCTGCATTGGATGGTCACTGATTAGGCTGCATTGGAAAAATAGGTGGGCATGGATTATGAGCTGATTTGGTGGTTCAATGGGCCACTGCCTGGACTTGCCCACCAGTGTTCAATGAATATGGCAAATTTCTGTTGAAATGCACTGTGTCTATTTTATATCATGTGTGCAGGCACTGACTGCACCCATGATACAAGCCTACTGCAGTAATTGATTCCTACTTGTTCATTTGCTTTAGTAAATCAGCATCAATGTGTATTTCAGCTTTCACAAAATTTCATATTTATCTACTTACAGTACACAATGGTTTTTAAGAGTCCTCCCTGGATGAGTGGTGCATTAACATCTATACTTCTCGGTGGATTATCTCATAGCTTTAAATATATATTTATTTTAATATCATGCTAATTTAAATACACTTATCTTGCATGTAGAAGTTTAAATATATCATTCTATGCATAGATTAATTACAGTTAGTAATAATGTTAATATTAGTTATGGATTATAAACTATATTTGCTCATTATGCATTCAGGTTGAGCTTCCTGCTTAATAGAGATGTACAGTAATTACTATCTCTTTTAATTCAAGTATGTCAGTTTGCAAAGAATGATCAAAAACCATAAAGAAGTCCTTTAAGCCTAGCTCCCGCCACACACTTTAATTTTAGTTTTGGCTGGGAGTGTATTAGAACCTGTAATGGTGTTTTATTGATTTTTGTGACCCAATAGATACATTTACTTTCACTTTTTATACTTGTGACACCAGGTGGCATTCTCATAAAAGGAAGTGCTTTAATTGCTGTCTTTATTCCCAATAGAGAGATTTCCTATTCTTCACTTTACCTATGACCCTGTCCCTATAACCCCCCCTGAAATTCTGCTTCTGAAATCCCATCAAGGAAATAGTGAAATGAAATACTGAACATAATTGTAAAATATGAAAATCCCCTTTCAATATTATTTTGCAAAACATAGTGTCACTGAAATGGCTTCTATTTTCCTGCTATTGGTGACACATTTTAAAAGCAAATAATGCGCTTTAATTAATTCATCTAAAAATACTAATTAATCTATGTTTTTTTACATTAAAAGACAAAGAAAAGTTTACATGGATATTTTTTTTTTTTTATAATTTTACTGCATATTTGACCAGTTGAAGTTATTGAGCAAGCTAAAATCGTTAAAGTGGCTCTAAAGCCTTAGGACACTTTCACACTGAACAGCGACAGGCATCGGCTATAAAGCGCCACTATTTTTAGCGGCACTTTACCGTAGTTTTATCGGCGCTTTCTGGCTACTAGCAGGGAGCTTTTAACCCCAGCTAGCAGCCGAAAAAGGGTTAAAATGCCCGCAAAGCGCCGCTGCTAATTTAAAGAAAGCTCCAAAGAAGCTGCTTGCAGGACTTTATTGAGTGACGGTAAACAACCTTCTGTTGCAGAGCATCCCCCAGGCAACCCCCCCCCCCCTCATTACCTGAGCTTGATCTCAATTCAGCCCCACTTCTGAGATCAGAGGATCTGCATTCTCTTTCCTTCCTCACAGGACAGATTAATAGCAGCGGGAGGCATTGAATCCTAGGGTCACACAGTGGGGGGACCCCATAAGAGGAGGATTTGGGCTGCTCTATGCACAACCATTGTGTAGAGCTGGTAAGTATAAAATGTTTGTTATTTTTTTTGGAACCTTTACAATCACTTTAATCTCAGTGTGGGCTTTAGGGGGATAAAGACAGTTGGAAAGGAGGCGATACAATGGGGGAAAAGATTCACAGATGGAGTCAGCCAATGGGAGTGAGGTTTAGGCAGTCCTTGGGAGCTTAGTGCAAAAAAGACTGCTCATGATTAGAAGTCATTGATGGAAACGGTTGAAAGGAGCTAAGGATGGTTCCTTGTGCTTCTCACTCCAGTAATGCAGACAAGAAAGTTTGCAGGAAAAGGGCAAAGGCAAATGTGAACACAGGAGGGGACAGGCTGTCTATATAAAAAAAATAGTAGGGCTTTAATTCAGCTTTAATAAACCTGCCGGTTTAGCTTTAGCTCTAGCACACATTCACAGGAAAAAACATGTTATTCCTAATGGTGGGGCCATCATAGGTGGAGAAAGTCTTTTAACTGGCAAAATACCCTGCAGTTTGGAAATCATTTCCAGAAGAACTTTAGATCTGAGATCAGATGGTACAGAAAGTATACTGAACTTTTTTCTATACCATTCAGTGGCGGCTGGTGCTCAAATTTTTTTTTTTTGGGGGGGGGGCATAAACAAACGAAAAATAAAAAACAATTGCTGGCTCACTGTGCCTATCAATTGCAACCACTGTGTCCATCAAAGGCAGCCCCTCTGCCCATCAAATGCAGCCACTGTGCCTATCAAATGCGGCCACTGTGCCATCAATTGTCGCCACTGTGCCATGCCATCAAATGCAGCCACCGTGCCATCATTTATCGCCACTGTGCCCATCAATTGTCACCACTGTGCCATGCCATCAAACGCAGCCACTGTGCCATCAATTGTCGCCACTGTGCCCATTGTCACCACTGTGCCATCAATTACCGCCACTGTGCCATCAATTGTCGCCACTGTGCCATCAATTGTCACCACTGTGCCCATCAATTGTCACCACTGTGCCCATTAATTGTCACCACTGTGCCCATTAATTGTCACCACTGTGCCATGCCAAATGCAGCCACTGTGCCATCAAACACAGCTACTGTGCCATGCCATCAAATGCAGCCACTGTGCCATCAAACGCAGCCACTGTGCCATCAATTGTCACCACTGTGCCCAGCAATTGTCACCACTATGCCATGCCATCAAACGCAGCCACTGTGCCATCAATTGTCACCACTGTGCCATCAATTGTCACCACTGTGCGATTGTCGCCACTGTGCCCATCAATTGTTGCCACTGTGCCCATCAATTTTCGCCCTGTTAAAAACCACTGTGCCCTGTAAAATGCCCCCTTCCTCCCCGCCTGGCACTTACCTTTCTGGGGTAGGCCATCCTGCTTCTACCATCCCTCGCTGTGTTCTCCCACCCTCGATGACGCTTCAGCCAATCAGGTTACCGGTAACTAGGACCGGTGAACCCGATTGGCTGAGATGCCTGTCAGTCTTATCCAAGGAACGCCCCCCACCGTTTGTCCATGGATAAGTATTTGGAAGCCTATTACAGCCTGAGGGCTGTAATCGGAAAGCCTATAAGAGCCGCTGGCTCTGATAGGCACTTCAACAGCCAACCAGCTGCCGTTATTCAGATGGCCGAAGCTCGCCAGGGGGCCGGCCATCTGAATAGTCAGCGGCAGCAGCAATACATAGATTCATGCAATGCATGAATCTATGTATTGTATCAGTGCGGGAGCCAGAAGGGGCGGCGCTCTATGGATGCACCACCACTGATACTTTTCCTTGTGCTTTAGAAGAAGTCAAATCAAGAGAGAGTGCTCCCAGAACCTCACAGAAGGGAGGAAACTGCAGGAGAAAGAAACAACCTTAACATGATTGTTAGTTGAAATGACTAGAAAATGAAGATCAGCAGGTTTGTCTGGAATTGAAGCACTTGGCTGGTCTGATGTATTGAAGGTTTTTTGTAGTCACTATGCACAAAAAAGAGATGCCTAGCCCCCTTAAGTCTGTGTCACCATTCCTCAAGAACACAACTAATGGCCATTAGTTCTCTATTGCCAGCGTCATAATTTCTCTCTGAAGAAAATAATTCTCTGAAAAATATGTATAATATACCAAAATTTGTGGACTCTGTTACTTTCCTACAAACTAAGGCCTATTTCACATGGGACGGATCATTAATAACTTGCCCTGTGAACCTCTGCTTGCTCAGCGGGGATCGCTCTGCTGATCCCCGCTGAGCTGTCGGATGACAGGGCGGTCCCCGCACACTGTGCAGGGACTGCCCTGTCTTTTCTCCGCTCTCCCCAATGGGGCGATCGGATGAACACGGACCATGTCCGTGTTCACACGATCCGATTTGCAGACGGATGGAAAAATAGGGTTTTCCTCTATCTGCAGAATCAGAGAATTGCGGAGCCAGGTGAGATAGGGTGTCAGCGGATGTGCATCCGCTGACACCTGCAATCTTATAGGGACCAATGTATGTCCCTTTTCATTTGTACACGGATAGATGAAAAAGCGGACATACGGTCTGCCCGTGTGAGAGAGCCCTAATATACACTGTTTTTTGTTTTTTTAAGAAATATAGCAGTATACACTTTGGCCTAAATGTATGAAGAAATATAAATAATTAGCAACATTTTATGACAATATTTTTTTTTTTTTAATTCTCAGCTTTTTTTTAAGCTTATTTAGCAAAAAAAAAAAGTCCAGTGGTGATTAAATACCACAAAGACATCTCTATTTGTGTGAAAGAAGTGATAAAAACGTAATTTGGGTACAGTGTTGCATGACCGTCATTCAAAGTGTGACAGCACTGAAAGCTGACAATTGGCCAGGGCAGGAAGGGGGTGGAAATACCCGGTATTGAAGTGGTTAGATGGGCGACTGTGGCAAATGAGGTTTAATGTTAATAAATGTAAAGTTATGCACTTGGGGGCTAAAAGTATGCACTCATCATACATAATAGAGGGAGTATGACTGGGGGAATCAATGATGGTGAAGGATCTGAGTGTTTTGGTAGATCATAAGCTTAATAATAGCATGCAATGCCAAACAGCAGTTTCCAAAGCAAGCAAAGTCCTTTCTTGTGTTTAACCACTTTAGCCCCGGACCATATTGCTGTCCAAAGACCAGAGCACTTTTTGTGATTCGGCACTGCGTCGCTTTAACTGACAATTGCGCGGTCGTGCGACGTGGCTCCCAAACAAAATTGCCGTCCTTTTTTTCCCACAAATAGAGCTTTCTTTTGGTGGTATTTCATCATCTCTGCGTTTTTTTTTTTTTTTTGCGCTATAAACAAAAATAGAGCGACTATTTTGCTATAATAAATATCCCCAAAAAAGATATAAAAAAACATTTTTTTTCCTCAGTTTAGGCCGATACGTATTCTTCTACATATTTTTCGTTAAAAAAATCGCAATTAGCGTTTATTAATTGGTTTGCGCAAAATTTATAGCGTTTACAAAAAAGGGGGTCGTTTTATGGCATTTTTATTAATATTTTTTTTTACTAGTAATGGCGGCGATCAGCGTTTTTTTTTTGGTACTGCGATATTATGGCGGACACATCGGACACTTTTGACAAATTTTTGGGACCATTGGCATTTTCATAGCGATCAATGCTATAAAAATGCATTGTATTACTATAAAAATGCCATTGGCAGTGAAGGGGTTAACACTAGGGGGCAGGGAAGGGGTTAAGTGTGTTCCTGGGTGTGTTCTAACTGTATGGGGGGGTGGCCTCACTAGGGGAAATCACTGATCTTCTGTCCATACATTGTATGAACAGAAGATCAGCGTTTCCCCCGCTGACAGGAACGAGAGCTATGTGTTTACACACATACCTCCCGTTCCCCGCTCTGTAACGAGCAATCGCGGGTGCCCGGTGGCGATCGTACCCGCCGGGCACGCGCGTGGGACTCGGGGGACGCGCGCGCGCCCTACAAGCTGCTAAAGGGAGGACGTAGAGCTACGTGCTCCCGCTTGGAGTACCACCGTCCCGCAGTAATATGACGGCGGGCGGTCGGCAATTAGTTAATGAGGTATGCACTGTATGTACAAATCATCAGTAAGACCTCATCTGGAATATGAAGTTCAGTTTTGGGAATTGCTCAAGTCCATTACAGTTATAGCCTCTTCTTTTAAACCCCCATTAGTAACCAACAAGTAGCAGAACATGTAATTTATAAGAGGTAATTAATGAGACTGATGATGTATTCCTAAACATTTACTAGAGTTCAGCTTTAATAGCTTATGCTAGCCAATAACAACTATCACCAAAAGTACAAACTTTTTACTTAAATATGTAAGAATACAATTTAAAGTTTGTGAATGGCTCACTTCATTAACAGCACTGAAAGTAGAAACATCTATTATTCATAAAAAGTTCACCTAATAGCATTAATGAAATATTTACTGTATATGTAATGCTTATGTATCAAAACAGTACCTTTTCTATTACATTTATTTTATGGTCCTTATGGCAAGAAATGTTGCTTTTGCAGTCAAAGCAAACGGCAGTTTCTTGCTGTAATTCAGTATCAAGATCAGAAAACATTTATTTTCAAATTTTATGTCTATGTAACTTTTAATTGGTATAGTAGAATATAGTATCTCACAGGTTACACTGATTGCTCCAAGCAATAAAGACACATAGTGCAGCACAGCAGGGACTCACGCTCTTATCTCCTAATGCCAGAAAATCTACACACAAATAATACTAGAATGTAAAGACTAAAACTAGCACAAACAATGCCTCTGGAAATATCCTTTGCAGGAGAAAGGAAGGAAGCTAGGGTATGCTCAGCAATCTCGATCCTAATTTGTTACACTTTTTCCTCAAAGTGATTACCTGGATTTTAAAGATAAAACACCTGTTAAGCCGCGTACACAAGATCAGTCCATCCGATGAGAACGGTCTGATGGACCGTTTTCATCGGTCAAAACCGATCGTGTGTAGGTTATTTAACCTTTGGTTATAAAAAATCCAACTTGCTTTAAAATTTAACCGATGGACGTCTAACCGATAGGCCAAAAGGGATCGTTAGTAGGCACGACCATCGGTTAAAAATCCATGCTCAGAATCAAGTCGACGCATGCTTGGAAGCATTGAACTTCATTTTTTTTAGCACGTCGTTGTGTTTTACAAATTTAAACAGATTGGATATTTCTTTAGAAAGCCTGTCAAGGCAGGAAGGGCTCCAATCAGCCAGTTAACTATAGCAGCCAGTCCTGAAGTTGTAAAATTATATATACTGTCCTCATACACGTTAGCACGGTGTGTAATCTGATATGTAGCTAAACCTTCTGTCTTGAAGAAGAGAAAACTGTACTGCTTTAACTTTCTCTTTTATTGATAGTAGATTGACAGGAAATGTGAAACTACAAAATAAAACAATAGCATTTAGAACATAAAATCCATGGTACATGGCCTAAGACACAGAATTATCTGCTATACATGCAATACATGGGGTAATACTAATTATAGTAACGAGCTTTGAAACAAGTAACACATATAAGCAATGATAAATGTCACAAGATATTGCTCTTACCGACTATGCTTGGAAACAGGCTAAAAAGCAGATGATGAGGCAGGAACCCAGTGAGAATGTTTGGCTCCTGAGACACAAGATGGTGACTGCTTGCTGTAAAGCACAAGACTACAAGGACCAGGAACTACCCAGAATACACTGGGACTCCCAAAATGCACAGAGAAAGCAGGCTGAATGAAATACATTAATTGGTCAGTAGATGGTGGTGTTACCACACAATGTAATGCACATGAATTACAAGGAAAGGTGAAAAATGCAATGTCAACAGATAAACACACAAACAACTGGACCTACATCTAGGGACAGAAAATTATATCTAGTCAAAACTTTTTTCTATAATCTATCTCTTAGCTTTTATCTGTGCCTCAATGTTCTGTCTGTGAGATGCTCCCCTGACCAATCCTGTACCATATATCTGACATCATATCCTCTACATCCAGTATCTAGCATCCAGTTACCACATCCCTGCTCCCCTTGTTCCCAATCCTAGTCCTGACCATGTCCTGTTATGTCAGCTACCCTCCTTTGGTATACAGTGTATTATAATCTGGCTGTTTTATTTTTTGCTTCACTATCACGTTTATTTTTCACTCTTGCTTGGTTTATGGTCTACTGGTGTTCGATGGGTGGTGTTTTTTTTATATTAATAAACTTTGCTTAACCATATTTGGTCTGTTGTCCGCTCCCTAAAATGCAGCCCACTGATCTAGTCATTCCTGCTACCGCTGGATACCTGCATCCTATAACTCTTATGCCGCGTACACACGATCATTTTTCGGCTTGTAAAAAACAAAGGGCCAGATTCAGGTACATTGGCGCATATTTTGACCGGAGTAGCGCACCTCCTTTACGTTAGACCGGCACAATGTAGAGGCGCAATCACTGTATCCTCGTAGTATTTGCGCAGAAATTTGCGCCGGTGCAACGTAATTCCCGAGGCGTAAGACGGAGTAATTCAAATTGGGAAGGACGTGGGCATGTTACATTGAAATGAGCCGTGACCCCATGCAAATGAAGGGCCGGCCGGATCGCGCATGCGCACATGAAGCAGACCATGGTCAGCACCTCTGTGCGCATGCTTACAACTCGGGAACGGCGCAATCAGTGAAATTGGAAGTGGACCCGGGCAACTTAGTGAGCTACGCAGAGATCTTAAATAGACAGACACAAACGCCCTTCCTTTGCAAAAGTACATCCCTTTGTATCCCTTCCTATACAGCAAGGTGCTTTTGTTCTGTTGTTTGTTCACGTTTGTTGCTTTGTGACTTGACTTTGTGATATTTGTTGACTGTTTTGGATAGTGTTTTGCAGAGTGATTTTTGTCTTTTCTGTGGTTTCTTTGTTGTGTTTTTTTTTTAATTATATTTTTGCTGGGCATTTTTATTTTTTGCTGGGCATTTTTTTAATTTTTTAATTTTTTTTTGGTTCTGTTAGTGAATGATTTTGTAATGTGGGGGTGACATTCCTGCCGGAAAAGGGGTGTCACCCTCATTTGTGGTGGAGAAGTGATCCCCAGGACCAGGGAGAAGTGATCCCCAGGTTCGTGTGAATGGTGTATGAATGTACAGTGACATAATTGGAGCCGTGGCCTTGCTGCTCACAAGTCCTGCATGGTGGGCTTGTGCTAATCCAATTTGATGAGGATGTGATGTGTCTGTGCTAGGGACCACAGTGGTGTGCATGCATGCATTCTCATTGTGCCATGATTAATGTGTGTGTTTAACGTGCAAAGATGCCTAATGTGAGCTGTCTTCTGGCTGCTCTTCCCTCAGAAGACGGGGTAGCCTCGGTTAGGGGGGGATTGTCTGGTTCGGGGGTCAGGTCATCACCTATGCGAAGTTGTGCAGCATGCACACGCACCGATAATCTGGCATACAAAGTTTGGGGAATACAACAGGGTACCATGGGGGGTTCTGGATAGGAGTAATAAGATGGGGTATCAGTGCATATGCAGAGTCACCCTGAAGGGATAAGACAGGAGGATGTTAGCAGTGCATGTGCCCCTTGTGATTTCAGCATCATGGGGGAGACAGTCATGCCTGCCACCCATGTCACTCACCAACCAGCCAGCTGTCCCCATACATGTTCTGTTCGAAATCTGTGGGGATGGGGCTAGGATTGTATATGTAGCTGTCATGGGTGTCATGGGTGGTGTCATGTGTTGGGCTGGTGATGTCCTCCTGCAGGGTTGTGGTTAATTCCATGATGGCATGAGGGGTGAATCTGAAGATGCGAGACACCTCAGAATCACTCATGCCAAAGATGTCTATGCGTGTGTGATATATCCTCTCCCGTGAAGAGTGAAGAGTGAGGGGCTTGTATCAGATAGGAATATTGTATTAGATTAGATTATTATATCCATCAAGGTTTTAAAGGGCTATTGAAAGATAGTGAGACCGTGTTTGTAATTTGTATGTATGTTATGTATTGATGTATATACAGTATGTATGTATATATTTTTTGTAATGTTTATAAAAGCAAATAAAACGTTTTTTGAAAAAAAAAATCCTCTCCCGTGCCCTCCTCCGTGCCCTCCTCCGTGCTCTCCTCCTTCTTTGCTCATCTAAAGTCAGTAGTATAGCTATGAGCAAGGATGCCCCTGGCATGTTGGCATACAGTTTGTTGTCCTGCAAGTGTGACTGCTCAGCTCGTCCCTAACAGTGTTGCTTTAGCTGACATGTAGACGGATTGTCTAATTTTATACCACCTTTTATATGGACTAATTTTAGACAGGACGTGCAGCTGTTGTGCACAGCGCATAGCCTGCGATGCACCAACTTACTTTTGTGGATCCCCGTAACTCCCTCATTTGCATATTTGACTAGCAAATCAAAAAATTAGATTTCATGCGTATATCGTTTTGGGGATGCGGCGAATCGATACGCATGCGCAGATTTAGACTTATGCCGCGCATCTCCTGTAACACCGGCGTAATGGCTCTCTGAATCTGAAGTTTTTCAGCCTCTAGAAAAAACAACATTTTTATCAACTTCATCATTAAAACGACGTTGCCCACACATGATCGTTAAAAAAAAATGCTCTAGCAAAGCGCAGTGACGTACAACATGTACGACGGCACTATAAAGGGGAAGTTTCATTCGGATGACGCCACCCTTTTGGCTGCTTTAGCTGATTTTGTGTTAGTAAAAGACGACTCGCACTTTTCTGTCTGTCACAGCGTGAGGAATGTGCTTACTCCATTACGAACGGTAGTTTTACCAGAACGAGCGCTCCCGTCTCATAACTTGCTTCTGAGCATGCGCAGGTTTTTCACATAGTTTAAGCCCACACACGATCATTTAAAACGTTAAAAAATGCAGCACGTTCAAATTTTTTTTTTGTCGTCTTTCAGAACCCCCGAAAAATGACATTTTTTTAAAAACATTGTTTTTTACATGCCAAAAAATTATTGTGTGTACGCGGCATTACAGTGATTGTTTATAGTGATGATTTAACATGCCAAAAAACACTATGCACCCCAGTTTTGGAAATTGGGTGTGACTTAAAGGCTAAGGCTGGCCATACATGATACAATTTTCTGTGCAATTTTCTTTTAGATTTACCAAAAGCCATATAATATAAGGTCAAACTAAACAACACTTTCAATTGTATGCAATCAGGCAGGCCCTTGTACTACATAGCTGAAGGTAAATCTAAAGAAAATTGTACAGAAAATTGCACAGAAAATTGTATCATGTATGGCCAGCCTAAGGTTACCTTTTCGGCCAGGCATTTTGCTGTGTTGCGAGTTGCACATGTTTTACTGTGCGTTTTTCTGTGTTTGTCACTCATTTTTTCATGTGGAAAAATGTGTGTATGCTTATGAGTTTGGGGTGCTATTAAACTGCAACAAGTTAATTTTGTGTGTATAAAGGGTATACTTACTACCCCTGAAAAAGCCTTTAGTTAAGATGAGTCTTCTGTTGTTGGCCTCAAGCCCCTCAAAGATGCACACACTTTCGAAGGGGGAAATAACTGACAGTGACCTTAGTACCCAGCTACAATGTTATTTTAAAGAATTCAAGCATCAGACCAATAAGTAAGACAAACTTTATATATTGTCAGAAAAAAAAGTGGGTAAAGGCAAGCAAGAATAAAAGGTGAAATGGATAACAATAAAAGCAATGTAGCAATCTAGCAAATTAAATTCCATATGTTTTACCTATGTATGCTCTTGCATACACGTGCTTCTTCAAAGTCCCATCCCCTTTTGCTCCTTCCTTGAATGATAGAAATACATTTTAAATTCAGTTTAATAGGAGTGCCAGAAAATTTAGATAATGGTAAAAGGGTGGGTGGGATACCTACATCCAACAAAGTGGAGAGTTTGGTGGTTTGAGGCTGTTGGACTTTAATGGTACTGTAATGATAATGATAGGGATACATGATAATATAAAACAAGATACATTTTATTAATTTAACATAGGCAGATTAAAACATATACATTTCTAAAATGATATCTCTGTTTGTTCAATCAAAGGGAGAAGGGTAAAGCTGAAACGTTTGGCAATATCAGTTCACCTTTTACATTGGAATGCTCAGCATGTTTTGCGGGTATTCGCTACTTCTTCAGGAGCTTTGTATTGCATAATGTGAACAGAGACAATATATAAGACTACAGAGATAGAAGAAAAAAGAATATCAGTTTAGTCATATATAAACAGTAAAACATCACATTAAATAATCAAAAGTAAATGGCAGAATATGGCATTTATTCCCTAAGGTGATCTTAACTCTTACTGAATGTAGCAACACAGACTGCAGTCCAAAAAGAGTAGGTCTGCCCCGATGGATCCTAGGAATAAGCTTCATGTTCGAGTCAAACTCATGTTCGACTTGAACATCGTATGTTCGACCGTTCGTCGAATTGCGAACGTTATGGGCCTTTCGTGCCAAATTCGAGTGGCACGTCATGGCTCATAATTCACTGAGGCATCGCAGTGCGTTGCTGGCTAATGATTGGTCAAGTATTGACTATGACCCGCATGCTTGGCCAATCCGTCTGTACAGAGAGCCGTAATTGGTCAAAGCCAATGTTCACGATAACTTTTCTATGCTAAGGGTTGATGGTATTTTATACCGACTACCTTAGTGGCCTAATACATCTCTATATGCTTAAGTGATATGATGTAGAGAACCCCCAAACTCCTGTTTGCGTGGAGTGATGCCTGGGGTCCCATACTGATAATCACTTGCATATAGAGGTGCATTGGAATCTTTAAGGTTTATATTATAATCTTAAAAGCTAAGTTCTGGTCGCATGTTGTAATGCGCCCATCTTTAGTAGCTCAACGCCTTTCTTTATGTGAGAGAGAGATGATGTAACGAACCCCCAAACTCCTGTTTGTGTGGAGTGACGCCTGGGGTCCAATACTGAATTCTCACATAAAGAAGTGCATTGAAATCCTTGCTAACCACAGTTGTGGTTCATTCCGTTCACCAGAGCTGTTACACAGCCCCAAGGTATGACCGGTTCCAGCAACCATCGTCAGTGTCTGTTTTACATGGTGTGGGAATCAGTAGCCTTTAGCGTGGGTTGTCAGCACCCGGGGCAAGGCAAGTAATTTGTGCCCCCCCTAACCTGCAGACTTAGACACTCCCCGAGTCCCTTACAACAATACAATAGTCCTGACCAACCTGATTACTTTACTGACCATTACACACTACACTGACCATCATACTATACTGTCCACTACACTGAGAACTACACTGACCACTACACTGACCACTACACTACACTGACCACTATACTATACTGTCCACTACACTGAGAACTACACTACACTACACTGACCACTATACTATACTGTCCACTATACTAACCACTACACGGACCACTACACTACACTGACCACTATACTGTCCACTACACTACACTGACCACAACACTGACCACTACACTACACTGTCCACTACACTGACCACTATACTATACTGTCCACTACACTGAGAACTACACTACACCGACCACTATACATTCCACTACACTACACTGACCACTATACTGTCCACTGCACTAACCACTACACTGACCACTATACTGTCCACTACCCTGCACTGACCACTATAATATACTGTCCACTATACTGTCCACTACACTGAGCACTAAACTGTGCACTACACTACACTGACCACTACACTACACTGTCCACTACACTGACCACTATACTATACTGTCCACTACACTGTCCACTACACTACACTGACCACTACACTGACCACTATACTGTCCACTACACTACACTGTCCACTACACTTCACCGATCACTGTACTATACTGACCACTGTACTATACAGCCCACTACACTACACTGGCCACTATATTGTCCACTACACTGAGAACTACACTGACCACTATACTGTACTGTCCACTACACTACACTAACCACCATACTACACTACACTACACTGACCACTATACTACACTACACTGACCACCATACTACATTACACTGTCCTGCCTACAGTATTCCCTCTCTCTTTTTCTCATCCCCGGGGCCAGTAACACGACTCTCACAAGGGAATCTCACTCACATGCTTGTCCTGTGCTGCACTGGTCCAGCAGATAGGAAGTGAAGACGGCTGCGGCTTACATTTTTGCTTGTCGCCCCAGCGTTCTGGCCGACATGTTCAGTGTACGGGCATCATGTGCGGAGGCAGGACTTCAGGAGCAACCACGATCGTGGACAGGCCAGCCCTTCTCCTCACATGACCCCCATACGCCCAATGGCAGGGCGCCGGACACTGAACATGGCTGCCGGGCGCTGGGGACACAGGAACCTAAAATTAGTAGGAGGCAGCCAGTAGTCTCACACACTGGCGTGAAAATTTGCCCCCTAAATGTTGCGTCCGGGGCCGCGGCACCCCCTGCACCCCCACACTACGCCACTGGCGGGTATACCTAGGGGCATGATTAGACTTGGACACCTTTCCCACCTAAAATCCTCTGGCTTACTGCGTCTTTAAGGATGGTTCACTTTCCAGAGCTTGCACAGTATGCAATTGAGCTACTAGTCTGTCCTGCATCCAGCGTTCTTTCGGAACGCACATTCAGTGCTGCTGGAGGCTTTGTAACTGATCACAGCGTGCGCCTCTTCACCGACTCGGTCGATTGACTGACCTTCATAAAAATGAATCAGGCTTGGATCACCACCAGCTACCAAGCACCTGATGCTGATGTAACTGAATATTTTTTTTTGAAATGTTAGATACCTTCAAGACTGCCTATGCTGATTCTGAGTGACTATCCTGTTATGCTGAGTGACTTTCCTTTACCTTTCTTAATGATCAAGCTGATAGCTTGTAAGAACATTTTTGGTTCTGGGCACCGCCACCAGTGGCTAAGGCCCAATTTTTTCTGCCCCTGTTTAACAGTCTTTGATGCAATACTTTGCAGCAGGGCTCATTTCTGCGCTTCAACTAGAGTATCTGTGAGGGGTTGCAGTGTTGTGGCACCAACACCAGTGGCTAAGGCCTAATTTTTCTGCCCCTGTTTAACAGGGGCGTTTAATTACAATTTTTGATGCTTAAAGGACTTGTAAAGGAATTTGTTTTTTGCCTAAAATTAATGTCTGCAAGGTAGACAGACTGAATAGTGTAATGATTCTGTTAAATAAATACCTATTAAATTCCATCATCTATAGGCATTCTGGTTTCTGTTCTTTCATTCACTTCCTGGTTTGCGACACATTTCCCAGTCTGAATTGCGGCACGCCCAGTAATTCACACCTCCTTAAAGTCTCTAACATGTAGAGAGCATCCTGCCACACAAATGTAGTTCCCAGAATGGGGCGAGCACGTTACTGACCACCGCAGTAAAGCCTCCCTTCACGGTGGTCAGTAAAATCAGACAAGCAGGAAGTGAACAAAACAGAGAAGAAATAGAGCAACTTCTGAGCAAAAACAAACAATGAGGAAGTGAAAAGAGGAATGTCTGCAGGTAAAGGATGCTTATTATGAAAAAAAAAAAATTTCCTTTACAACCCCTTTAACTTTGCAGCAGGGCTTATTCCTGCGCTCCAACTGTGTTGTGGAACCAGTGCCTAAGGCCCAATTTTTCTGCCCCTGTTCAACAGGGGGCTTTTTGTTGCAAATTGCGAAAATACAGTTGTGTGTCATCTGCATATGAGTGATAAAGTAGTTTTTGCCTACTGATGATTTCAAAGAGAGGGCGAAGATAGATGTTGAATAGCACCGGTGACAGAGGGGATCCTTGAGGGACCCGGCATGTCACAGTGCGTTTTTCAGAAGTGAAAGGTCCCAATTTCACTATTTGTGATCGGTTTTCCAGAAAAGAGGAGAACCAAGATAGATCAACTTCTGCAACTCTGGCTACTTCAGCTAGCCGAGTCAGTAATAGTTTGTATACAATTCTTGATCTAATATTTCACAGCAGGGTCCATTCCTGCGCCCACCAAGAGTAACTGTCAGGGCTTACAGTGTTGTGGCACCAGCACCACCAACTGTTCAACAGGGGCATGTAATTACAATTCTTTATCGAATATTTCACATCTAATATTTCACAGCAGGGCCCATTCTGAGTCCACCAAGAGTAACTGTGAGGACTTACAATGTTGTGACACCAGCGCCAGCACCAAAGGCCCAAAGAGCTGAAAGAAGACAGTGGTGGTGCCCGGCAGAAGAGAAAAAGAACCATGTGCGGAATAAGAGAGCGGAGAAGTTGGAAGACCCCCCGAAGTCAGAAGAAGATCCCCAAAGAAGGTAGAAAACCGGGCTGCTGCTGCTAAAAGAGGTGATAGAAGACAGCGGTGGTGCCCGGCAGAAGACCCCCGAAGTCGGAAGAAGACCCCCGGAGCTGCCTAATAAACTACTTTAAAAACCTGTGTAGTGTTTTTTTATTGACCTTTTTCTACCACAAGGTGAATGGGTAGGGGTACGATGTACCAAATACTCATTCATAAAGGGTGGGGGGCCGGGATCTGGTGGCCCCCTCATTAAAGGGTGCTCTCAGATTCCGATAAGCCTGCCGCCCGCAGACACGACGACCAATGGCCAGGTTTGTCGGGAAGAGGCCCTTGTCCCCATCAACATGGGGCAAGGTGCTTTGGGGTGGGGGACGCAGTGCCCCCCCTGTCCCAAAGCAACAATCCCACCATGTTGAGGGCATGTGGCCTGGTACAATGTAGGAAGGGGGGGCACTCGCTCGCCCCTCTTCCTGACCTGCTGGGCTGCGTGCTTGGATAAGGGTCTGGTATGGATCCTGGGGGAACCCCCATATCATTTTTTTTGGTGTGGGGGATTCCCCTTAAGATCCATACGAGACCGAAGGTCTTGGTATCATCCTGGAGGGAACCTCACGCAATTTTTTTTTTAAATTTGCGCAGGTATCCCCTTCAAGATTCTCTGCACACAAGTCACCCCACAAGTCAGATCATCCCATAGGGAAGAATTGATTTTGAATAGAGAGAGAAAAACGCGGCTAAAAACTAGTGCGGCAAAACGTGCATTGAATTCAATGCAAAGCGCAGAAAAAATCGCCTCTTTTTTCCTGGCATCTGCACTAGCTTTACAGCCCGTTTTTAAAAACCTCCATGGACATGAAGCCTTAGCCTCAAGATAATAACCGGGATAAATATACTGAAAAAAGATCAACAGACCTTTTTAGAACTTAGAAATTAAATATAACAAAACACTTTCAATGTTATATTTAACAGACCAAAATATAGCAAATAAGAGACATTTATTGTCTGGGCTTACATACACTTTAGGTTTAATAATAATGTTTCCACATAGTGTGTTAATGAAAACATGTGTAGCGCTACCCCCGAAGGACCAGCTGGATTGTTTTGGGATCAGCAAATTAAGTTACCCCAGCTTGGTCTAGGGATGCACCAGAAGAACTAAGTAGTAAGCGGAGGCCAACTAGAGCCAACATCAACTTTGGTGAAGGAAGAATAGGTTGATGAGGGAAGAGAAACTTTCGATGTCAGGCCTGGATATACACAAGGCAGATCAGCCCTTCGTAGCACAAATTTTCACACGTCGCAACTCCTATGAGACTGAGTGGGTAAGGTGCCCCCGGACAGGTGTCTCTCACACAGACCTGGCAGCCGAGCGCCACCTCGAACTTTAGCTGGGAGGAACGGGTCTCTCTCACAGGCCCGGCTCTAGGCCTCTGTCACAGGCCAGTTAATTTGGATAGACTAAATGTGCGAACAGAGCGAATCCTCCCAGTAATTTCTCAGCACAAGTCACCGGGAGACAGCAAAGCGTACCTGCCAGCATCCCGGTCACCAAATCCGATTCTCTTAAGCTTCGGGAACCCAGTAAGTCACTGAGGTCCTTTGATTCTCATCTCCGGCTGAGACCCAGGAAGGCCCAGGAACCTGGCCAGGCAGGCTGCCCCGGGCGGGCCCATGGGGGCGCACACCCTAAAGGGGGATGCCGCACCCCGCGGGACCCCGTGCACGTGAAGAAGAAGAACCCTGAAGACCTGACCTAGGTCCCAGATATACTCCTCCCCAGCATGCCCAGTGAGGAAAAACCCTCTCCAATTGGCTCTTGAGGAAGACTCCATCCGCCAGAAATTCCGCTGGCTCCCACTGCCGGCCAAGGATGAAATTACATCCGCAGGATGCAGTCCGAGCCAGTGGACCTTTCCAGAATGACATAGGTCAACAACCTAAATAAATCACAACTAGGAGCAACTTAACTCTCCTAGTCCAACTAGTTTTACCGCAGCGCCCATCCAAAAAGCAATATATTATATTCATAAATGAAGATATTATTAGGCATACTCCATTAATTTAAGCTTTGTGATTGTGAAAGAGTCAAGACGTATAATGAGAATGTATTAGTTCCTAATCCTTTATCTTTCTCTTTTTTTGGATTTCATTAAACAAAAGTCTAATTCTTGCATTAATGCGGTAGTTTAAAGCAACACAGTAAAATTAGGATATTGTGTACATCTTTCTGCTTGAAAATCTACCGTTAACAGACCAGAGGATCAAAATGCTTAATTCAATAATTTCTCGGGTGTCCCAGTAGAGATAGCAGAGTTGCTAGGAAGCTTTGAAATGATTTCTGTTGCTTTGAAAAGTAATTACACCTTCAAATAGTAGCACAATAGAAAGGACTAGCCATTTACTAAAGGCGCCGAGTGGTAAATGCAGATTGTCTGGGAGGTATCTTTTGATTTTAGCCAGGCTTACATCATGTGCTTTTGAAATGGGAAGAATTCCCAGTGGGCAAATTCAGCCTTTCCTCTTAAGCAAGAAAAGGAATTTTGAACTGTAAGCACTATCCATACTCTGTATATATGAGATTTACAGGAAACAGCAGAATTACACTACAGCACTCAGTTTTGCTATGGTTGTCATACAATCCTTGCTTATATCTTCTTTGATGTAAGTGCAATTCTGTTATTAAACTGTTTCCACCGACGATAATACACGATTGGAGGCTTTTGTTTTTTCCTTTCTTCTGCTGCTGCTGAGATCTCAGGTGCATTTCCCCCATTGATCCGTGGTGGAGAGCAGGACCCTCTAGGGAGGCATCCATGTAAGGAATACATATCAAGGCCTTTACTCACCGATTTGAGGTGAGAGTTCTGGGAGACCAGACCCTGTGTGTGGTGTATTACACATCTCTCGGATTAGTGGGCATCTGTTAGCAGTTTCATCACTATGGACTATTGCTGCACTTATTGATGTTTGCACCTTTCTGGACACTGTCCCTGATACACCTTTTTTTGGCACTTTTGCACTTTATTTGGAATTACGGTTGTGATATTTATCAATTTATCATCATTTTTTCACTGTTCCACTTATTGTTCACTTTATTCATGTGATTATTTGTTATGTACCGTATTTATCGGCGTATATCGCGCACTTTTTTGCCCTGAAAATCAGGGCAAAATCGTGGGTGCGCGATATACGCCGATACCCGCTTTCCCGCGCTGAGTTTTGAATACTGCGCCGACATATACCCAGCGCAGTACACTCGGGTATATTCGGCCAGTCTCGGCTTCTTCCGCGGTCACGTCCTGGACGTACAGGACGTGAGCGCGATAGTTGCCGAGACTGCCCGAGTGTACTGCGCTGGGTATATGCTGGCGCAGTATTCAAAACTCGGCGCGGGAAAGCGGGTATCGGCGTATATCGCGCACCCACGATTTTGCCCTGAGGACGCCGGACCCACCGAAGAGGACACCGGACCCGCCGAAGAGGACACCGGACCCGCCGAAGAGGACACCGGACCTGCCGCAGAAGGACACCCGATGCCGCAGAAGGACGCCGGACCCACCGAAGAGGACACCCGAAGCCGCAGAAGGACACCGGACCCGACGAGGCCGCCGATGGACGCCGCGCAAGACACCAAAACTGTAAGTACAAAAATAACTTTTTTTCCACAGGATTGGGGGTCACTTTAGGGGTGCGCGGTATACGCGGGAGCGCGTTATACCGCGATAAATATGGTATATATACTTTGCGCAATCACTCATCATTTGAATTCCTTTAAACAGGGCTTTTTTTCTGGGGGAACTTGGGGGAACTCAGTTCCACCACCTTTGGCCCAGACCCTTTGGTGCCTGCTCACCACAATCACTTGTAAACACAGAAGTCTGGTTTCTGTGTTTACAAGTGACAGCTCTGCACTCTGTGTGTAACCCCCCTGAACTCTGCACTCTGTATGTAGTGCAATTCTGGTATTTAATGCCCCTTTAAGACCCTTCTACTGTTTGTGAAATCTGAACGGGGTCGTGGTTGAGTTCCTGCACCTATTTTCTGAGAAAAAAAGCTCTGCCTTTAAATATTGTACCTGCTGGGTGTCTATAGTTTGCCTGTGAAAACATCTTTGAGAACCCGGGTCTTGCCTGAGGGAACATGTATCAATGGAAAAAAAGTTTTAAAAATGGTTGTTTTTTTCAGGAGTTTTTTCTTCCCGCCCAGACGAAATTTTAGCACTGCGTCGCTTTAACTGACAATTGCGCGGTCGTGCGACACGGCTCCCAAACAAAATTGGCGTTCTTTTTTCCCCACAAATAGAGCTTTCTTTTGGTGGTATTTGATCGCCCGTGCGGTTTTAATTTTTTGGGCTATAAACAAAAAAAGAGCGTACATTTAAAAAAAAAAAACACAATATTTTTAGCTTTTTGCTATAATAAATATCCCATTTAAAAAAATAAATGAATACATTTATCTCAGTTTAGGCCGATACATTTTCTTCTACATATTTTTGGTTAAAAAAAATAAAAATAAAACCGGAATGGCGGTGATCTGCGATTTTTTTCGGGATTGCGACATTATAGCGGACACATCGGCCACTTTTGACACATTTTTGGGACCATTCACATTTATACAGTGAACAATGCTATAAATATGCATTGATTACTGTATAAATGTGACTGGCAGGGAAGGGGTTAACCACTAGGGGGTGGGGAAGGGGTTAAATGTGTGTCCTAAGTAGTGTTCTAACTGTAGGGGGAGGGGGGTGACTGGGGGAGGTGACCGATTGTGTCCCTATGTACAAGGGACACAGATCGGTCTCCTCTCTCCCTGACAGGACGTGGAGCTCTGTGTTTACACACAGAGCTCCACGTCCCTGCTTAGTTACTGGGAAATTGCGGGTGCCCGGCGGCCATCGCGGCTGCCGGGCACGCGCCCTAGCGGCTTTAAATGACAGGACGTCATATGACGTCCTGTCAGAACAATAGAGCATTCCACCCGCCATCATTTGACGGCGGGCGGGTGTTAAGTTGTTAAATATTGTACCTGCTGGCAGGGGCGGACTGACCATTGAGGAACTCGGGCACTGCCCGAGGGCCCCATGCCACTAGGGGGCCCATCAAGGTTGCCAGGCTCATTAAAACCAGGGACAGTATGTAAAAATCTGTGATTTTTTTACATCTGTCCCTGATATGTCCAAAACTTACATGCTTTTGATGTGAAATCCTGAGATGTAAGCTGCCCCGCCTCTGTACTGCCACCTGGCTTGGTGGCCATCTGTAAGCCTGGGGGCCCCATATTCTTCTATTGCCCAGGGGCCCCATGAGTTGTCAGTCCGCCCCTGCCTGCTGGGTGTCTATAGTTTGCCTGTGAAAACTTCTTTGAGAACCCGGGTCTTGCCAGAGGGAACATGTATCAATGGAAAAAAGTTTTAAAAACGGTAATTTTTTCAGGAGTCCTTCTCCTGAAAAAACGACCGTTTTTAAAACTTTTTTCCATTGATACATGTTCCCTGGGGCAAGACCCGGGTTCTCAAAGACGTTTTCAAACAATAACTTGAATATTGGGCCTTAAAATTAGCACTTTTGAATTCGAACGTTTGAGTCCCATAAACTTCAATGGGGTTCTAAATGTTCGCGTAAATGGTCGGTCTGTTTGAATGTTCTGGTGCGAACCGAACACAGGGGTGTTCGGCTCATCAGTAATCTGCATCTACAACAGCCATCAGCACAATCGGAAAATTCTTTGAGTATTTGAAATATCTGCTACCACCGTGACAGGGTTTTATAACCCTAATGTGTTTGCCATCAATAGCTCCTAGGCAGTTAGAAAAGTTGTTTTTACTCCAGAAATGCTTGGCAACATTTTCCTACTTCTCTTTGGAATTGGCATGAATTCAATCATTAGATTCCAGATAGCATCACACGTTAGCTTCAAAATCTCACTTATGGTAGATATTCCTGTGCAAAATTCATATTGTAGTGATTTGTAGCTATTTCATGTGGCAATATATCTGTAAAGAAAAAGAACAATTCATTTCCTATCTTTCAGTGGAACAACTAAAAACAATGGAAAACATTGAAGGACAATTTTAGGAGGGAATTAAAGAGACAGAGGAAATCGAAGAGTGGGTTCCGGTGCCAAGAAAATCTGCATGTACTGACACTATCACAAGCTAGAATTTCTAAAGCCAGTGATGGAGCTGAGGTCCAATAATTTTTTTTAGGACTGAAAGCAATATAGACTCTGAAACAGAGGAGGAGGATGCTGATATTGCTACACAGTCTCAATTTCTATTCGAGGACACAGAACCTGGAAGTCCTATTGATCCAGACCCGAGACAGTAATTATGAACCCTTTCATGGCTAAGCCTAATTCAGACATTTGGTGTTTACAAGTTAAAATTCATATTTTTTACTAGAAAATTAATTAGACCCCCCAAATATTATATATATATATATATATATATATATATATATATATATATATATATATACGTATCTTAGCAGAGAATCTAGAGTATAAAATGGCGATTGTTGCAAAACGCAACTTTTTGGGAAGAAAAAAACTTTCATGAATTAAAAAAAAAACTGAAAAGTAAAGTTAGCCCGATTTTTTTTTTGTATAATGTGAAAGATGATGTTACGCTGAGTAAACAGATACCAAACATGTCAAAATTTAAAATTGCATGCACACGTGGAATGGCGACAAACTACAGTACCTAAAAATCTCCATAGGCGATGCTTTAAATTCTTTTTATGATTACCAGGTTAGAATTACAGAGGAGTTATATTGCTAGAATTATTGCTCTCACTCTGATGATCGCAGAGATACCTCACATGTGTGATTTGAACACTGTTTACACATGCGGGCGCGACTTTCGTATGCGTTTTACTTTAAATGCGTATACTTTAAAAAAAAATATCTTATTTATTTTGACATTATTACATTGTGTTTTTTTTTTAAAAGATCACCTTTATTGCTGTCACAAGGAATGTAAACATCCCTTGTGACAGTAATGGGTGGTGATAGGTACTCTTTATGGAGGGATCGGAGGTTTAAAAGACCCCAAATCCCTCCTTTACACTTCAAAGTATTCAGATCGCCTAAAACGGCGATTCTGAATATTGTATATTTTTTTTAAATCCGGCACTATCGGTAGCCGAGTAAACCAGAAGTGATGTTGTTTTTACATTCAAGAGACTCGCAGGAACCCATTTATGGGTTTGTACTAGTCTCTCTCTAGGTGCCGGAGGTGGCACATCGTGGATCGGGTCTCCCGGTGGGACGAGAGGCCCGGTAAGAGTGGCGGGAGGGAGGATGTCCCCTCCCGCTCGTCTGGGATAACAACCAAGCGGCTTTTAGCCGCATCAGTTGTTGTCACTAGAAAGTCGATCGCCCGCTCTAAAAAATTATACTGGGATGATGCCTGTAGCTTGAAGCAGCAGCAATCAGATGACTCTATAGATATCATTAAGAAGATGTTGGCGGCCCTTGGCTCCTGGACACAACCTTAGAGACTGTCTGTTCAGCACTACAACCACTCACCATCGCCTCCACTTGCACTCCCCAACCATCCGTGCTTCGGTACGAGCTTGGAGAATATTACATTACACGACATGGCCCAATACTCTTACCAAACGACTACAAATACCAGTGCGGACCCCCCAATTGTTGTCGCCCGATCTGGTTATACCAGATTGGATACTTACCCAGACGATTAACACTGCAGACCTCAGATCCAAGTTACTGAATAGAACCTTTGATCACATCCAACGACTTTTCATGCACCCGCTATGGATTTCTTTACTTGCTTTAGAATCCAGAGGTGTCTCGCAGCACACCCCTGTTTAGAGGGAGAATTGCCACTCAAAATATGGAACTACTTCTTTTCAGATATCTCCCCCACTAAGGGCACGTCACTCATCTACTCAACATTACAAGAGAAAAATGTCTTCCACAAATCAAAACCCCATACTGACTGGGAAAGGGACTTAAAGTTAATCTTGTCTGACCATCACTGGCTGGTGGCCTTGAAATCGGTCTTCAAGTCCTCCAGATGCACTTCCTTTTGGGAACTAACCCACAAACTGCACCTTAGATGGCATCTGACACCCCAGAGAATGGCCAAATTCCAGCCGCACACGGCACCCATGTGCTGGAGGAATTGTAATGAACCTGGCACTCTTTTTCATGTTTTTTGGTCCTGCCCTGGCCTGACTGATATGTGGACGGAGATTGAACGTATTATACAAGATGTGTGCCATATTCCATTCACTCTCACCCCACAACTTTCAATACTAAACATTGACATTGATTTACTACCGATACCTTTCCATCTGATTGTTACCCACATACTTCTAGCGACCAGGCTTCTCATTACCAGATGCTGGAAAACAAATATAACGCCATCTGCAACAGAAGTCATTGCATTAGTCCACTCCCATTGCGCCTATGAACTAATTCTGTCGAAGGGGCAACTATGCCACCCTAAAATCTATACAAATTGGCTCCCCTGGACCCGTTGGTACGCTAACAATCTTATCTGAAGTAATATAGTCACTGTCTTGCTCTCTCTCCCCCCCCCTCTTCCTCTCTCTCTCTCTTTTTTTTTCTCTCCTTTTCACTTTTTGGTTATTCTTTGCTTTTCCCCTAAACTAAATACGTTGCTAGAAGATTACATTTACCTTACTACATATCTCCTGGATAGTATGCATTCATTAGGCATATACTGTCTTATTTACACATTCATACTTGACAATCGACTGTTCTTTATTGTTATAGTTAAAATTACTTATTGAACTGTTGGAATTTTCTTTCTGTTATCTTGCCTGAATATACTGGAGGATGAATGCCCCACCCTTCCCCTAGACACAGATTGTTCCCATTCGGGGTGTCTAGGGGCTCTGGACTTTATGGATTGTTTGGCATTCGCCACCTGTTACGGTTATATATTATGACGGTCCTTATTGACTTGCTATGTCATGACTACCCACTGCCATGTATATGAGGTAAACTATGATGTAAGACACTATCTGTTTGTTTTAACACTTGTGTATTCAATAAAAACTATTGAAAAAAAAAAAGAAGATGTTGGCAGCCCAACCAAAAGTCCAAGGAGAAAATACTGCATTTGGTCACAGTATAATACTGTAAATGGACATGGTGGATAAAACATACCAATATGCGGAGGGGGGGGGCTTAGCACGTGAGCCGGATGGTCGTCTGAGCTCGGAGATCCGGAGAGAAGGGGACACAAGTGGCACCAATCGACCCATCCGTAAATCCCATTGCTCACTCGAACGATGAGCGGAGCTCTGCTACTTCGCCGACATGTCCGGGAAGGGGCAGATGGACAGGAAGCCCTATTGGCTGATGGACTTCTTTGCTCCGGCAAGCGGGAGTGCTGGGCAAGATGGCGCTGAGGCCTACTCGCCGCCACAAGTATCATCCAAGAAGAATGCCTCCAAAAAATTTAACCATGCCCTGCCTAAAGCTTTGGCCACTTCTTCCTCATCTCTCCCCCTACCCCATCCTCCTGTAGTCCTGCAAAATCTAAACCCTGACTGGATGGTCATGGATTCGGTCTGTCCATGAGTCCGGCAGCAAGCCAGGCCTCAGACTCAGGGGAGGATACTAGGAACCTGTCAGAATCCATAGAATCTTACCCCACACAAAACCAGCCTGTGATTGACACGGTTCTTAAAGACATGCTGATCTCATTAAGAAGCACCTTGCAGTCTGCTATGGCGACATGTATGCACCGTTTAACTGGAGAGATACAGGAGGTGGGGAACAGGGTGAATCACATAAAGACCAAAATGGAGGAGTAGGCCATCACTATAAATGACCTAGTGGATGCCAACGAAGACAGGGAGGCAGATATTGAATAGATCAGGGCAAAGTTAGCAGACACGCAGGAAAGGTCCAGGAGAAACAACCTGAAAATCAGGGGAATCCCTGAGTCAGTGCAACTGTCAGACCTGGGCCCCTATGTTGCCACTATGTTCAAGGACCTAATCCCGGGTCTTACTGATCTGGATATTACAATTGATAGGATCCATTGTTCGCCAAAACCCATGCATCTAGCGGAACAGGTCCCAAGGAACGTACTTCTCCGATTACACTTTTTTCACGTTAAGGAGCAGCTTTTTGGCAACTATGAGAAAACAGGAGCAAGTTCCTGCGCAATACCAGAACTTGTTCTTTGCTGATCTGTCCCAGTACACGCTACAAAAAGGGAAGAACTTGAACTATGTAACTAAAATATTGCACAACCACAAAATAATTTATCGTTGGGGTTATCCAATGAAGCGCTCTGTTACCAAGGATAACCTACACAGTGTCGTCCTTGGAAAAAGGCCTTGAGCTCCTCAGAGAATGGGGCATTCTTCCTGATGCGGCTGATGTACAGGCAATGACCAGCACCAGTTCCATTGGAACAAGAATGGAAGCAGGTTACTGCTAAAATTTGAAAAAACCCATACTTAACCACTTCAGCCCCGGACCATATCGCTGCCCAAAGACCAGAGCACTTTTTGCGGTTCGGCACTGCGTCGATTTAACTGACAATTGTGGGGTCGTGCGGCGTGGCTCCCAAACAAAATTGGCGTCCATTTTTCCCACAAATAGAGCTTTCTTTTGGTGGTATTTGATCACATCTGCGGTTTTTAGTTTTTGCGCTATAAACAAAAATAGAGAGACAATTTTGAAAACGTATGTATTCTTCTACATATTTTTCGTAAACAAATTGCAATAAGCGTTTATTGATTGTTTTGCGCAAAAGTTATAGCGTTTACAAAATAGGGGGTAGTTTTATGGCATTTTTATTAATATATATTTTTTACTAGTAATGGCGGTGATCAGCGTTTTTTTTCGGTACTGCGACATTATGGCGGACACTTCGGACACTTTTGACACATTTTTGGGACCATTGGCATTTTTATAGCGATCAGTGCAATAAAAATGCATTGATTACTATAAAAATTCCACTGGCAGTGAAGGGGTGGGGAAGGGGTTAAGTATGTTCCTGGGTGTGTTCTAACTGAATGGAGGGGTGGGACTGACTAGGGGAAATTACTGATCTTCTGTTCATACATTGTATGAGAACAGAAGATCAGCATTTCTCTCCCTGACAGGACCGGGAGCTGTGTGTTTACACACACAGCTCTTGTCCCCGCTCTGTAACAAGCAATCACGGGTGCCCGGCGGTGATCGCGACCGCCGGGCATGCGAGCGGGAGTCAGGAGCTAGGAGGGCGCGTACGCGCGCCTCCGGCGTCGCGTGCGTGCCCCTAGTGGCCGATTTGACAGCAAACCTTTGCTATGCCGATTAGGGTTATATCTAAGAACACTAAGGGTCTTAACCACCCAGTTAAATGGATGTGGAGAGAAGCACTTCTGCATAACAGTGATGTTCTATGTGCCCAGGAATTTCATTTTAGTAGCAAAGCACCACCGAAATGCTCTCATAGGAGATTTCCCCACGTGTTTACTGCCAATGCGGACTCCAAGATCAAGGGAGTTTTATTCATTATACGTGATCCCTTGGGTAGGTTTCTTATTTTAATCTGTGACTTAGACTCCATTGCATATACAATAGTCAAGGTTTACTCACCAAATTAACATCAGATCCATTTTTTTAATAAGCTGATGAAGAAGATAAACACACTACAGAAGGGTCAACTTTTCCTTTGTGGGGATTTCAACATTACACCTGACCCTGCGATGGACTCCACTTCTAGGTCTACTCATCACCAGACAGCTTTACTCCCATCTATTCAAAGACAGAGGGCCAGATTCACAGAGCCCTTACTCCGGTCTATCTCACGTTAGACTGGAGTACTTTCAAATTACATGCGTCGTTTCATTAGTCTGAATCCTCAAACCATGAAACGACGGCTTCGGGCTTCAATCAGACTGGCTTACGTGTTCGTACGCCTTCGGATCTACGCTGCAATAAATTTGAGGCCGCTGGGTGGAGTTCCTGTCGTTTTCTGCGTCGGGGTATGCAAATTAGCTTTTTCCGACGATCCACGAAGTTACGAGCGTCATTCGCAATCTCTTACAGCATCTGTAGTCATCTTTTTGCCGCGTAAAGTTATTCCAGCTTTTATCTGGTCTAGTATTAGACAGCCCATGTTAAGTATGGCCGTCATTCCCGCGTCGAATTTCAACGCTTTTTTTTATTTTTCACGTAAGTCGTCCGGGAATAGGAATGTACGTAAACGACGCTACTCAAACAAAAAATGACGTAACGATGTTATTTCGCGCAATGCACGGCGGGAAATTTCGGAACGGAGCATGGGCAGTTCGATCGCCGCGGGGACGCGCCTAATTTAAATCCTTCACGCCCCCTAATCGCGTATTTCGATTCCGCCGTGAGAAATACACTACGCCGCCGTACCTTACGGGCCAAAATCTACATGAATTTGTCGTAGAGCCAGGTAAAATACGACGGCGTAGTGTATCTCTGATACTCTGCGCCAATGTAATTATACCTGAATCTGGCCCAGAATGTCTATGATGCCTGGCGCTGTTTCCACGATACTAAGAGAGATTTTACTTATTTCTCTCCACCGCATAAGGTATACACCCGGATTGATCTTTTTTTGGTCGATCGACAGGTTCTACTAAAGACCAAGTCAGTGGTTATAAACGATATAACCTGGTCTGATCACGCGTCTATTGTTTAAACTATTGAAGATTATATTGCCTCCGGAGTTCTGTGTGGAGGCTTAATACCTTTTTGTTACAGCAACAGGAAATGGCAGAGACGCTTAATTCACATTTAACCAATTTATTTTCTGATAATGCCGGTTCAGTACAGAGCCCTTTTATGCTTTGGAACGCTCATAAGGCGTACATGCGTGGTGTAATGGAATGAACCGTGACAGACTGAGATATTCCTATGTCTAGGGTCACCTTATGTCCACTAGGGCCATAGGGTGACAAAGAATCATAATTCATATATTACATGAGATGGGACATTAATAATAATTCATATTGCAGGACTGGAATATTACAAAGTGGATGTCTTGAGATATCACAAGCTGTTGCCTATTCAATATGGGCACACATGCTTTTGAAAGGTGTTAATTGAATCAGAAAGACCTTTTGATGGTGTGATTCATTGTGTCTAAAACAATGTGTTAAATTCTCTATTCAGATGTACTGAATTAGCATGTCAGTTAAGGTTAGGAATGTATTGATGCCCAGGTGTGATAGTATATGGTTTTGATGTCATTATCTCAAGGAATGTATCTGTCGGTATCGGGGCCGAATTGTCTGTCTAGATAATGTGATTGAGGTTCCTTATATGTATGAAGATTATCTGTGATTGTGTATTATTCAAGGTTAATTGAACACTATTGATGATGCGGTGCCCAGATGTCTAGCTACGGATTAGATAAGTAGCCCCCCATGGTGTGAAGGGGGGTGGAGATTGCATTATCCTGTGATTAACTGTATTATGCTTGAAACTGTATAAGAAGCTGAGAAAATACCAATAAAGGGGTCATATCTTTGGAAGCAAGTACGGAGCTCTGTCTCGTCTTATTCTGGGAAAGGATATGGATCGTGTATGCAAGATTGTCGCAGTGTGTCAGATAAGCTTGTCGTGGTTGGATGGAAGGTCGTAAGCGGTGATGACCGTTACATTTGGTTGGCAGCGGTGGGATGATTCCATCATCAGAAGGACGGCTACAAGGACACAGGACAATGGAGACGCTGTATGAACGGATGAAGCTCTCTTCCCTCATGGACTTACTGGAGAGACGGGGCAGACCGGCCAGCAACCGTAAGAAAAGGGCCATTATCGCAGAACTAGTCGAAATGAATAGAGCTAAGAGGCCCAGCGTAACAGACAGGACACCTGAGGAAGAATTTTTTGATCGGGCTGTTAAACATGGACTGGCACAATATGGTCCTAATTCTCCACCGGAGATCATAGACCGGGTTATAGCGGCTGTAGATGCCACCTTGCGACAGCAAAGAAGTGCTGCAGCAGCTGAAGGCACAGCGGCACCAACTAAAGAGAGAGGAGAGGTGCAGATACCAGTCTCCATGGAAGAGGAATTCCAAATAAGGTTACAAGAGATGCAGATACAGCATAGAGGACCAGTATCAGAGGAGGTCCTGTTGGGATGGTCAGATGTGATTTGTTGCCAACTCTGGAAGGAAGCATTAGCTCTGGAGCAGCAACACCAAGGAAAGGTCCTGCCCTCCATCTATGCAAGGTACTGACGTACGAATACTGTTGTTGGGGGAACAACCGAAGCAGGAGTGGATAGCAGAGTTAAGCAGGCTGATCCGGGCAGAGATGCAGCTGGACGAGAGCTACAGAGCCCTCCGGTGGTATGTAGCCCAAGAGTGCCCATGGTCAGCGGATGACAGCCCCACAGAAGGCTATGACTATGATGGCCTGGGATTGTTGTATTGGAGGATGTCCAGTGATCCCGACTTCGGGGATGATCGGAAGTGGCGCTTGGAGGACATAATGGAGCACAGAGAGGATAAATTGAATATCTCGGGAGGCCACTGGTCACAGGAAGATTTAGAATTTCTGGCCATTCAAGAATGAGAACTGGAGGTCGCCTACAGACAGCTGCTAGACTCGGCTCAGCAGCAGGGTGGGGCTCCCATTGCCTGGGACTATGAGGAAAGGTCAGATAACTGTGAAATCATGGCTGATGAATCGGCAGTGGAAAATATGGAGATTTTCATCCCTAAAGCCGAAGCGGATGGTGTGGAGTTCCAGAGAGCCGGGGCGGTTGGCCCCTCCCTCCAGCAACAAGCTGAGGTGGTAAAGCTTTTACCCCCAGCTGAATCACTGACAACAGAGCAGGGTGCCCCAGGCCTCTGCTCCCAACTAGCAGAAGAGGGGGACCCTGTGGTAGTGGATGGGACTGTGGTCTCCACTTACAGCAACCCAGCGGAAGAGCTGGCAACAGAACAGAGGGTCACGGACCTCTGCTCTCCACTAACGGAAGAGGGGGACCCTGTGGTAGTGGATGGGACTGTGGTCTCCACTCATAGTAACCCAGCGGAAGAGCTGGCAACAGAACAGAGGGTCACGGACCTCTGCTCTTCACTAACGGAAGAGGGGGACCCTGTGGTAGTGGATGGGACTGTGGTCTCCACTCACAGCAACCCAGTGGAAGAGCTGGCAACAGAGCAGAGTGCCCCAGGCCTCTGCTCCTCACTAACAGAAGAGGGGGTCCCTGTGGTAGTGAATGGGACTATTTGGTTTTGATGTCATTATCTCAAGGAATGTATCTGTCAGTATCGGGGCCGAATTGTCTGTCTAGGTAATGTGATTGAGGTTCCTTATATGTGTGAAGATTATCTGTGATTGTGTATTATTCAAGGTTAATTGAACACTATTGATGATGCGGTGCCCAGATGTCTAGCTACAGATTAGATAAGTAGCCCCCCATGGTGTGAAGGGGGTGAAGATTGCATTGTCCTGTGATTAACTGTATTATGCTTGAAACTGTATAAGAAGCTGAGAAAATACCAATAAAGGGGTCATATCTTTGGAAGCAAGTACGGAGCTCTGTCTCGTCTTATTCTGGGAAAAGATATGGATCGTGTATGCAAGATTGTCGCAGTGTGTCAGATAAGCTTGTCGTGGTTGTATGGAAGGTCGTAAGCGGTGGTGACCGTTACACGTGGTATTTGTATACAGCTGGGGGTGAGGTTTAAGAGTCAGAGGCAGCGGAAAGTCACTGGGCCAGATTCAGGTAGATGAGAGCATCTTTGCTCTGGAGTAACGCTTCTCATTTACGTTACTCTGCCGAAATTTTAGGAGCAAGTGCTGTTATTCATGAAGCACTTGCTCCTAAAGTTGCGGCAGCGCATCGCAAATGAGCCGGCGGAATTCAAATTGGGCGGGTACGGGGCGTGTAATATTTAAACTATGCGTGATCCCGTGGCGAACGTACTGCGCATGCGTCGAGTGTCAATGCATCCCAGTGCGCATGCTCCAAATGCTGTCAGTGAACGTCAATGACGTCACATCCCCATTCATGAACATTTTACGCAAGCGGCGCGATTATTTTTTTTTCCGACGCGATGACGACGCCTATACTTAACATAGGATACTCCACTAGGGGGCTGCTTTATCTTTACGTCGCGTATCGCTTCCGGAAACGTCGTAAAGTCACTGCGTCGCGCCCGAAAAAGATCGTGAATTTCCGACTCCCGCTGATTAACATATTTTTTCAGCGTTAATCAGCGGGAACGCCCCCGGCGCCATTTTTAAGTTGAAGTAACGATGCGATGGCAAAATTCAAATTCAATCGCATCGGAACTCCAACCCGGCGTTTCTTGTTTTCTGGTTACAGAAAACAAAAACGCCGGCTTAAAGTGACAGTTAGGCTGGCAGATCCATTGATCCGCCAGCCTAACTCTACCTGAATCTGGCCCACTGAGTTAACTAACCAAATTTCCAATTTGGAAACTCTAAATAAGCAAAATACATCCCCTATTCTATCCAGTCAGCTGACAAAACGTAGATATGATCTTAGATTGCTTCTCTTGGAGAACTTTGAAAGGACAACTAAAAAACTTAAGATTAATTTTTATGCTACAGGAAATAAGGCAGGGAAGTTATTGGCACAAACTCTTAAAGGGCAAAGATACAAGCTTAAAGTCTTTATACTCCTATATACATGTAAACAACTAAGTCCCTTTTGTAATTTCCCCTAAGTTCAATCAAAAAGAGTACCACCCCCAAAAAATTGCTGATGCCTTCAGTTATTATTACAGTACCCTGTACAATCTGAAGGACGATCCATCCACTGTCCAGCCAACCCCTAAATGATTAATCAATTCTTAGAGCACTTGCCCATACCTAAATTGTCACCGGAACACCTTCTTTTTTTAAATCAGCCATTTGATGAACAGGAACTTCTTACAGTGAATGATTCACTTCCTATAAATAAATCGCCAGGCCCGGACGGTTTTGGCAGTGAATAGTACAAAGAATTTAAATTGGTATTGTCCCCATATTTATTACAGGTGTTTCGCTCTGCTGCTGCCTTGGCCTACTTTTCTCCAGAAATGTTGGAGGCCTTGATTGTCACCTTACCTAAGCCAGGGAAGGAGACCACTTCTCCTTCAAATTTTAGGCCGATTTCATTATTAAATATTGACCTTAAGATCTAAGAAAAGTTAATAGCTATGCGTTTAGTGGATATGGTCCTGCAAACAAATTCTTTAGGTCTCTTCAGATCGAATATGGCCTAGGAAGTAGAAATTACTATATGTATGCCCAAATATTGCATTTGTTAGCCACTCCATTTGAGACGTCTACTGATGTTCCATGGCGGGTATATCTTTATTTGACTAATGCTAACACGTCTATGAGGCCGCGTACACACGATCGAACATGTCCGCTGAAACTGGTCCGCAGACCAGTTTCAGCGGACATGTGTGTACGGCCTATCGGACCGTTTTCCAGGATACAAAAATTTCTAAACATGCTTAGAAACCTGTCCGCTGGAAACCTGTCCGTCGGACATGTTCGATGGTTAGTACACAAAATCATTGGACCAAAATCCTGCGCATGCTCAGAATCAAGTCGACGCATGCTTGGAAGCATTGAACTTCGTTTTTTCATCACGTCGTTGTGTTCTACGTCACTGCGTTCTGGTCCGAGGGGATTTTGGTCCGATGGTGTGTACGCACATCAGACCAACAGACCACTTCAGCCTGGTCCGATGAAAATGGTCCGTCGGACATGTTTCCTCGGACATGTCTGATCGTGTGCACGTGGCCTGAAGGGCATATCTCTATTTTATAATCTTCTAGGCTCCACGGAGCTCCCCACACTTAAAGAAGTGGATAGATCTACTAACTTACATATCACTTATGAAACTATGTTTGAAACATCTCAAAATAAATATAGTGCTAGGTGGCAGGTCTGGAAACCCTGGTTGGAGTGGTATAAGAACAATGTGGATAGTTTATAACATCAGTTTTGATGGAAATGCATTTCTTAATGTCGCATCTTATCTTACCTTCTTTTCTCACCTATGGACTCCCTCTTTTCTCTTTTTCTATCTCTGTTATTGTTTGTCCCTGAATCGAGTTCATTGAGACTGTATACATTTACCTGTGTCTTGATTTTTGTACCACGAGTAGTCCTTATGGGTTGACTGTGGGTATAGGGATAACTGGATTGCTGTACAGAGTGGGGTCTGAATTTCCGGGCGCAGTTTCTCCCCTTGGGGCGCCTCGGATTTGGAATCCCACCGATAAGGATTTCTTGGTAATCCACTTAATGAAAATCTATGTTATGTGCCGACAGGTGATACGGGAGTTTATATTGGCAATTGTAATCTTAAACTTAAATGTACTGCTTGTTCTTTTTCTGTTTCTTGTATATGTTCTTGTCAAATGTTTTTATTAGTATTACATAAGGGGGACAGAAATGAAAAAAGGGGGAGAGAGAATATACAAGTACATAGTCTATTATTTAACGGGTACATACAAGTCTTACTGTAACATGTACTTATTGCGGTATAAATTGTAAGTAATATCTTATAGTAGTTGAAATGTACAAACTGTAAATCGGGAGGGGAAGGGAAGGGGGAAGGAAAAGGGTAACAGAAGAAAATTAGTAAAAAGTACTCATAAATATATATATATATATATATATATATATATATATATATATATATATATATATATATATATATATATATATATAAAAGCAAATAAGTAAATGAGTAAATAAGTAAATAAATAAACAGCTGGGGTGGTGGTCTGGCTCACAACGAACTAAAATATATAATCTGAATATTGTTATACGTATCCTAGTTAGGCAACAATAAAGATTGGTCGTAGTCAGGGAGTGCGCATGCGCGAGGCTTCCTGGATGGCAGCGTGATCTGGGAGCTCCGCACTGTCTCAGCCAGCCTACCTTCCCTGAGCCGGATCCTAGCCAGCTAAACGCCGGCACTCAGCGGGACACGATCGGGGAACCTCTTCTGTCCCCCTCCATGCTGGGGAGCTCGGTCAGGTGTGATTTGGGCCCGAGTTTCACTGCCGAGGGGTCCGTGGATGAATCCAAGATGGCGGCCGCGTCGCATCAGCGAGAACAGCACGGCAGAGGCCTTTCAGGAGACAGGCAAGTGGTTGCTCCGGCCACGCTCACTTTCACACCACAGGCCTCACACAGTCTTCCCCCGGCAGTGACCCCATCCCCATCATCTACCGAATCACTACTAGACCGCACAGTGGGGAATCTTCTCTTCACCCCTATGGTATCTAATTCTCCCCATATGGAAGATGTAGCCACCCCAGGAGGCTTGGATTCTGACATCCCCAAAATGCAGGAGATTTATTTTTGAAACTTTCTGAGCTCCTTGAGAAGGGCCTTGCTAATACTGCAAACAAAATAACTAATGACATTCGCACAGATTTTCAAAATTTGGGATCTAGAATGGAAGCCATTGAGCATAAATTGGACATCACGGTCTCAAGAGCTAATCAAAACACCGATCACATTCAGGTCCTACAGGAACAATTAGATGTGGCCCTATGTAAATTGGATGACCTTGAGAATCGTTCCAGGAGGGACAATTTTAGGGTACGAGTGCTCCCGGAATCTATCTCGGATATTCCCTCTGCTATTCGGGATCTAATTAAATCCCTGTTACCGTCGCTGCCCCCGTATAAACTGGAACTTGATAGAGCTCACAGATCTCTAGGTCCTCCTAGAAAAGACAGCTCCCCTAGGGATGTGGTAGTGAAACCCCACTTTTTCAGCGTGAGGGAAGATATCATGAAACTTTCTCGCCAAAATTCCCATCTGACATTCCAAGGTCATGAAATTCATTTTTTTGCGGATATATCCCCTATGACTATCCAACGGTGCAGAGCTCTTAAACCGTTACTTTCTATTCTAACCCAAAGATAGATCAAATATTTGTGGGCTTTCCCTTCCGCATTAAAATTTGTACACAAGGGAAAAACCTATTCCTTCTCTTCGTTTCCGGAGGGGGAGAGGCTCTTACTGGACCTTAAATTCATCTCACAAGAATCTGTGATGGACACCTCCCAATTGCAGTCAGTTTCTTCTAAGCGCCCTACACCTACTAGTCCAACCTCTCCATTATGGAAAACCACCAAGTCTCGTCGTACCAATGCTTCTCGCACCACCTGAGGCTAATGAAGATTGATCTTTTTCTGTGTTTCACTCCTCCAGGGATGAGCCTGTCCAGCCTTGATTGACTGCATTCATCACTTCACTTTTTGGATGATCCCCTTTTTATGACTTTTTGTGGTCGATGACCGATGTTTTGTGTCTGCTCCTTCATTCTTTCCTCCTCTGATGCTGATTTCTGTTTTGTATAGAAAAGCTGGATTGCCTAAGGTTATTTATTAGGTGTTTTTGCTTGGGCGCCCTTGTCCTGGTGGGTTTGGATCCCGGGGTAAGGGGTCCCTCCTCCCATTTCTTGGACGCTCGAGCCATTCTTGCTGACGGATCCATACATGTGGTTTTAATTTTGTTTGCTTTAATTATAGGCCTTTTTACCTCTACTATTGTTAGAAGTTTTTTACAGGGATGGTTTTGGCTGGGGCAGTAGTCTTGTGCCTCCATTCATCCTCTGATCATGGCTTTTTCATGCTCTTGGGATGAACTTGTGGTCCGTTTATTGGACCACAGCATTTCATTACAGGTTGGAGTAAGAGGGGGTCTTATCCCCCTCCTGCTTCTTTGGCCCGTTTTGGGCCTTCCTCCTTTTTTCCTTCTATTCTTCCTTCTCCCCTTTACTAATTTTTTCTTTCTCTCTGCCAGCACACAGGTTCAACTTTCCATTTGCTCCATTCTGGATCCCAGGTCCCTGTCCCGTCCGCACACTCCTTGCCAGGCCCGGACTGGGACAAAAAATAGGCCCAGGCATTTTAGACTAAGCAGCCCGGGGGGGGGGGGGAAGCGCGGCGGGGGTTAATGATGGGATGTTGGGTGAGATAAAGAAATATAGATAGACAGACAGAGAGAGAAAGAAAGATAGATACAGAGAAAGATAGATATAGATAGAAAGATAAAGATTGAAAGAAAGGAAGATAGATAGATAGATAGATAGATAGATAGATAGATAGATAGATAGATAGATAGATAGATAGATAGATAGATAGATAAAGATAGAAATAAGAGAAGGAAGTAAGATAGATGAAGAAAAAAGATAAAGAAAGAAAGAAAGAAGGGAAGGAAGGAATATAGATAGTAGATATAGATAGAAAAGAAGGAAGATAGATAAAGAAAGATAGATAAAGATAGAATGAAAGAAGGGAATGAAGGAAGAGAGATAGCTAGAGATATATAGACAGGATTGAAGATAAAGAAAGAAAGGAAGATAGAAATAAAGAATAGAAGGAAGATATATATATATATATATATATATATATATATATATATATATATATATATATATATATATAGATAGATAGACAGAAAGGAAGGAAGATGGATAAAGAAAGAAAGATAGATAAATATAGAAAGAATGAAAGAAAGAAAAAAAGAAAAAAAAAAAGAAAGAAAGAAAGAAAGAAGGGAAGGAAGATAGATAAAGAAATAAAGATAGATAAATATAGAAAGAAGGGAAGGAAAGAAGATAGATAGAAAGGAATGAAGATATATAAAGAAATAAAGATAGATAAATAGAGAAAGAAAGAAGAGAAGGAAGGAAGATAGATAAATAAATAAAGATAGATACATATTGAAAGAAGGGAAGGAAGATAGATAGGAAGATATATAAAGGAAGAAAGATAGATACAGATAGAAAGAAAGAAAGAAGGGAAGGACGGAAGATGGAAAAGAAAGAAGGGAAGATAGATAGATAGATAGATAGATAGATAGATAGATAGATAGATAGATAGATAGATAGATAGATAGAAAAAGAAAGAAATAAGGGAAGAAAGGAAGATAGAGAAATGAAGAAAGATAGACAAAGATAGATAGAAAGAAGAGAAGGACGGAGGATAGATAGATAGAAAGGAAGGAAGACAGATAAAGATAGAAAGAAATAAGATAGATAGATAGCTAGATAGATAAAGACAGATAGATTGACAATGGCGGTGCATCTATAGAGGGCGCCGAAGCACCGCCCCCTCTGGCTCAGCTGCGACAATGGGCACAGTGGCGACAATGTGGGCACAGTGGCATCAATGGGCACAGTGGTGACAATGGGCACAGTGGCGACAATTAAAGGGCACAGTGGCGACAATTAAAGGGCACAGTGGCTGCGTTTGATGGCATGGCACAGTGGCTCTGTTTGATGGCATGGCACAATGGTGACAATTGATGGCACAGTGGCTGTGTTTGATGACATGGCACAGTGGCTGTGTTTGATAGCACAGTGACTGCATTTGATGCCATGGCACAGTGGTGACAAATATTGATGGCACAGTGGCTGCGTTTGATGGCATGGCAGAGTGGTGACAATTGATGGCACAGTGGCTGTGTTTGATGGCATGGCACAGTGACTGCATTTGATGGCATGGCACAGTGGTGACAGCAGAACAGTGTCACTGTCCGGGATAGTGGGCGGGGCAGACAGAGGAGGAGAGGAAGAGAGGAGGGGAGGAGTAGAAGCATATCCTCTCCTCTAACTGGTCGTGTGGGCAGCAAGGGGAGGGGAGAAGTGTCATAGCTGGCTTTGATACGCCCAGCTCATCTCTCTGTATCTGGCGCTGTGTTGGTGGTGTACACCTCTGGGGAGACGTGACATGCGGCCCACGGGCAGCCGAGGGCCGTTCGCGGGCCGCGGGCTGCCGTGGCCCACCGGGCATTTGCCCAGTATGCCCTATGGCCAGTCCGTGCCTGCTCCTTGCTCTCAGAAACGGTGGGTGAGTAATATATATAATGTTCATTCTTCCCTGCTCACACACTCTGGGGTCAATTCACAAAGCTTTATTTTCAGATTGCGGGTGTTATTTTAATGATTTTGCACGTTATTGAAGCTAGTTCAATTCACTAAACAATTTAACGCTTTGAAAAATCATCAAATAACGTTTCACTACACAGAACCGATATTTTAAGGTGTGGATCCTTATTATAGAGTCAAATCGTTATTTTAAAGAGTCAAATTGTTATTTTAACGAGTCAAATCGTTATTTTAAAGAGTCAAATCATGAAATATGTACAGAAGTGCAATTCACAAAGATTTTTTTGACAGTTATCGATCGTTAAGCAATCGTTAAATTAACACCTCCCTCAGGGTGGCGTTATGACATTTCCAAGGCGTTGTTTTGTTGTTAGAGGAAGCTTTTGGCCATTTTTGTAGTGTAGTAGTGTTGGGCAAGATAGAACCGTGCTCTATTTAAACTTAAAATTATCCAGAGGCGAAGAAGAACATGTTAGAATGTTGTTCAGATTTATAAACGTGTATTCCGTTCACATACTATTTTGGATGACTTTTCTGAAACCCAGGTGATAGCTAAATTCCGATTATCATCTCCTATGATTTATTCTCTGTATGAGGAAATACACATGGCTTTAGAAAAGCACACACTAGAAGTTTTGCACATCACATGCTCAATCTCCATGTGTATTGCTTGTGTGTCTCTCTCTCTCTCTCTCTCTCTCTGTATCTGCTCTTTTCCACATGCAGCTGTTCTCCTCCCCTTCTGCTCCCAGAATGCATCTCTCCAGCATTATTTAACGATCTTAAGGCCTCGTACACACGATCAAATCTGTCCGTTTCAGCAGACAGATTCGATCGTGTGTACGGCCGAGCCGACGGATTTGGCCACCCGACAGATTTCAAAGCATGCTTTGAAATCTATCGGGTGGGAATCCGTCCGCCCGACATGTGTGCTGGTTAGTACACTTACCAGCAGACATGTCGTCCCGCACCGCCGCCGAATGGATTCGGCGCATGCGCGGAAGTGTTTTACTTCCTGGTGCGGTGACGTGGCGGCGTCAACGTCACCGCCACGTCACCGACACGTCAGCGCGCTCTCTGCTGGCGGGGATTTTGGTTTGCTCGTGTGTACACGCGAGCAAACCAAAATCCCAGCAGACAGATTTGTTCAAATCTGTCGGACGGACAGATTTGAACAAATCTGTCTGCTCGTGTGTATGGGGCCTAAGAGTTATTTTAACGTCCCAAATCTTAATAATAACGTCTGAGTAGTTAGCATAACGATTGGATAAAGAGTCAGTTGAAAACCATAACGACTATGTTAAATAACGATTATAGCTTTCGTGAATACCATGTTTGCTAGCGTTAAATAAGGAGTGCTAATTTAACAACTGAAGAAAACCAATAACATTTCTCTTTGTGAATTGACCCCTATGGCTGCTAACAATATACCAGGCTCGGTGCTAAAAATGATCTTGCATAATGTTCAGGGTCTGAATTCGGCTATTAAAAGGAAGAAATTTTTTAACTACTATCGTTCTCAGAAATCTGAGGTAGTGATGCTTCAGGAAACCAATTTCCCTTCCAGTTATGTCCCAACCTTTATTCATGGCCACTTTCCGCAGTTTTTCCTGGCTAATGCTAATAATAAAACTAAGGGGGTTGCAATTTTTTTCTCAAAGACGTGCAAGTTTAAAGACACTTTAATTCATAGGGATCCAGAAGGGAGGTTCATCTTAGTGAAAGGGTTGATCGAGGACCAAATCTTCTTGTTTGTCTCATACTATGCCCCAAACACCGGACAGGCAGGATTCTTCCGGACAATGATGCTTGTATTGGAATCACTGTTGGAGGGTATCGTGGTCATGGGAGGTGACTCCAATGTGGCCTTTGATATGAGTTTAGACAAATCTAGGGCTCCATCTAAACAATTGTCCCACCCCACCAGGATGAGCTATAAGGTAGCGAAATTAATTCACCAAAATGGCCTGGTAGATATTTGGAGGGAAATTAATCCGACTCAGCGTGACTACACACACTTCTCCAACCCACATTTGAGCTTTTCCAGGATAGATCACATTTTTATTAATTCTATTCATATTCCGTTAGTACATAAGGCCTTTATAAGAGATACAGTTCTCTCGGATCATTCGATGGTAGTGATGACTTTAAGCGGATCTTTTACTAGACCACATACGTCTCATTGGAGACTTAACAAATCTATACTAGATGATCCTATTAATGCAGTTGAAATAGATAAAGCGTTACAAGAATTCTTTCTCCTTAACGATTCGGGAGAAGTTTCTTCGGAAACTTTATGGGCCGCACACAAGGCCTCGATCTGGAGAAAGTTCATCCAGCTATCGTCCAAGCTAAGGAAGGAAAGAGCTCAGAATATTGAGAAGCTTGAGAAGGAATTCGAGTATCTCAGTAAACAACATAAGAAAAACCCTGGTTCTATTCCTATGGATAAACTTAATAATACCAGACTAGCATTCAATTTGGCGCTTACAGTCAAAGCAGAAAAGTCCATCAAGTGGTCAGGAGCTAACTTTTATTTAAACGTGGATAAAATGAGCACTCTACTGGCTAATAAACTTTCTCCTAAATTTCGCTCTTATACCCTTCCCAAACTAAAGTTGCAAAATGGTACTACTATGCATAATCCCCAACGTATTTTAGGCGCTTTTAGGGATTATTATCATAATCTTTATCAGAATACAGATACGGCAGATTCCCAGTCCATTAATTCTTTTTTGGATTCTCTCCCTATCCCCAGTTTGAGCAAGACCCATGTTGACCTGTTGGATTCCCCAATCACTATAGAAGAAACTGTGGGAGTGATTAAAGGACTAAAAACGGGCTTGGCTCCTGGCCCAGATGGATTTTCAACTAAATATTATAAATCTTTCCTGAACACACTCTCCCCTTATTTAACCAAATTTTTCAATTCTAAACGTTCGGGTGATCCGATTGCGGTTCATCTAAATTCGGCCTATATATGGGTTATTCCCAAACCAGATAAAAATCACAAACTTGTAGAGAACTATAGACCCATCTCTTTAATTAATAATGATGTGAATATCCTTACAAAAATCTTAGCAAATAGAATGAGTTCCTTTATTAATTTTTATATTCATAAAGACCAGGTGGGGTTTATTCATGGTAGGCAAAGCCCAGACCAAGTCAGGAGAGCAATTGATCTCATATCTATTCTCCACTCAGGGTGGGACAGGGGACCCAGTCAGAAGGGCTTTTTACTCTTGTTAGACCTGCAAAAGGCTTTTGACTCTTTATCTTTGTCGTATTTATTTAATGTCTTGAAACGCTGGGGATTTGGAGACTCATTTCTGGGACTGTTGGGTGCACTGTACTCTAATCCGGAAGCCAGAATTAAATTACAGGGATTTTATTCCAACCCCATTCGCATTGCCAGGGGTACTAAACAAGGGTGCCCTCTTTCACCCCTTATATTTGCTATAGCAATCGAGACTTTAGCAATAGCATTCAGGTCCAATCATAATATCGAGGGCGTCAGGTGTGGACAAACAATCCATAAATGCGCATTGTTCGCTGACGATGTACTCCTTTTTGTCACCTTCCTGACTACTTCACTTCCTGCAATAAATGAGCTCCTAGATACCTTCGGGACCATTTCAGGCTGGGTCTGGGACTTCCTGACCTTTATAAATATTTTCAGGCAGCTAGATTAGCACAACATTCATTAGTTTATTCTAGGCATGAAAAGCCGAATTGGTTAAATATTGAGCGGCAGGCAGTCCCTGCATACACTTTAGATTTTCTGCTTTGGTGTCCCCGTTCTGCTAGGACCCCGATCTTGTCCCCGGCTCTATCCCAATCTCTGTCCCTCTGGGATAGTATGAAGCAGTCACCCTCGCTAACCTCGACTATTAGACCGCTAGCCCATTTATTCCACAATCCCCAATTTGGTCCAGGAATGGACATTAAAACCTTTAAATGGTGGCTGGATAAAGGCCTTTATAGAATAGGAAATTTTTTCTCCACCTCGGGTCCTATCTCCCTCCAATTTTGTCGAGATAAGCTAGGTCTCCCAGATTCTGAAAAATGTAGATTCCTCCAAATTTCACACTTTATCTCTTCCCTTGGAAAAATAAATCGGAGCCTCCAGGGTTTACGCCCTATGAACAATGGTGTGGGCAGGGAAAGGAACATAGAGGAGGTATCTCTATCATCTATTTGTCTCTGATGGAACCTTCATCCAAATTTCACTTCATGGTAGCTTGGGAATCGGATATTCAGGAATCCTGGGATCTTCAGGATTGGCACAAAATGGTAACGAGAGCTTTTAAAGGTATTGTAAATGTTAATTTGATTGAGGCTAATCTAAAGGTCTTGATGAGGTGGTACTTGGTACCTACCAGGCTTGCAGTAATGTTTCCGTCTACTTCTTCTGGTTGCTTTAGGGGCTGTCAGGCTCAGGGTTCCATGTGGCATATTTGGTGGGCATGCCCGAAAATCTGTGGCTTCTGGAATAGGGTATTCTGTCTTATTAGAAAAGTTACGGGTATTTCTCTAAGGCAATCCCCCCAAATAGCCTTGCTAAATGCTGACCTTCCAAAAGCCTCCAAATGTACTCGCAGATTAATATCTTTTATGCTCCTTGGAGCAAAAATTACTTTGGCTAAAGCTTGGAAGCAGCCTTCAGTTTCTCTAGCAGCTACCAAGAGAAAGATCTCCTGGATAATGACTCAGGAGAAACTGGTTAGCCATATTTTGAAGACATCCATTAATTTTGAGGCAACTTGGGAACCCTGGGCCACCTATATAGTCATTTATTTTATACCGGGAGCAAATGGGACTTGATTTCTTTAAACAATAGCTTACTCTGTGGGCTGGCACTATTCTTCTCCTCTTTTCCTTTTCTTCCTTCTTCCTTTTTCTTCTATACCTTCAGCTTAGGCCGACTTGATTTTTTGCCCCTTTTTTATTTTTATTACCTAAATGCACCTAAGGGACGGTAAATCAATCTCTTCGACTCCCCTAGGGATTATGTTTCCTCTAGGGGCTTCCTCGAATTTCAGAAAAGTTTTGTTTCTTGTTTATGTCACTCCTTCTTTCTTTGGGGGCTTAGTTAACTATTTTGTTTTATTTTATTATGATTATTTTGTCAGTTTTATTTTCAGGTTGCTCTTCGGACTTGGGAGTTCTCTGTCATTTCTAGGCCCAGGGAGCAACCTTTATACAAGTGGAGGTTTTAATGTGAGGAACAACGTATCCGGTTCCAGGCAATGAGTGCACCCGGTAGGGGCACCTGGTCCGGTGATCTTTCTTTATTTTTTCCGCTAGGCTGTTGTCTTAGTTTGATGACCCCCTCTCTGGCTCATAGAGGTAGGAGATTTGTTTCTGTATTTTATCATAGGAAGAGATGATATGTTGATAGTTGACTTTATTACTCAATATTGTCCATAATTCAAATGTGGTGCTTCTCCAAGAGCTGAAGGTTGTTTTTCTTTTCATTGTAATGTACTTTTTTTACAATGAACTCTCTTTTGAAATAAAAAATAAATAAAAGATTGGTCGAAGTCAGAGGGGAGGTGGTTTTCAACCCACGATTGCCAAATCTTATGATATTTATCAATTTTTTTTATTATCAATGGCTAACATCTTTGCGTGAACAAGAGCTCTATTCATTCTATGTTTGGTTTCTGCTGCTAAGATTAAAGTTTTGGTTTTCCAAGCTTTAGCAATGGTTTGTTTGGCTGCAGTGTTTAGGTGTAGAGAATTGTGATAGTTGTCACCGGCACAAAAATTATAATGTCAAATTGTGTTAATCTGCTGCAGTACTGTAAACCTTCAGCCGAAGGTAAAAGTAAATATAAAAGAAAATGTTACTGCGCTGATTTAGTTTCCAAAGGGTGTGCAATGACTATTGTATGTGTCCTTTAAACCATAAACTAATAGGCCGCATGGAGGACTTGGTCCTTTCGAACCAGCAGAGATAGGAGGAATATACCAACACCTGGCAGTTGTGGAACATTTTTAGGTACTCGGGGGAGGGACAGTCGTTGAGAGCGGCTGAGTGACCCCGGAACACACCATTATAGTAATCGTTCGCATGCGATCAAGCCTTGAGGTATCCATCACGGTAGATTGCGCCTCTCCGGGGCGTCTGGCTAATACCCATACTCGTGCAAACCCCCCCCTATACCCACCCCTTCTCCTATCCCTTCTCTTCACTTTCTCTTTCATCTCTTTCCCTCCTCTCAACTTTAACTGCTCCTGTTCTAATCCACTTGGGAAAACGGAAAATGGAGGAGAGGCTAAGTTATCCGGGCGCAGACGCCGGGATATCCACCAGCACCCATAAGGCCACGCACACTGGGTGAGAGAGATAGAGACAGCTTGTTGGAGACATGCAGGGTTTCACGGGATGACCTGCTATGTCTCCCACGCCCGGGCCCTTATGGCCATATACGGTCGACTCAAGTCCTTCAGGGACTCACTTCTTCAAGGGGCCAAGAGTGACATTTTGGAACCACGTATTGGATGTCATTGTCTATATCCCTCTGTTGTTTTTAAGTTTGACCGTGCTGTTTTCTCATTGCCTTCTTTATGCTATGTGAATTGTATGTGATTTGGTCCGGACGGACTGGCCTCTCTGTTTATAAATAATCATTTAAATGATCAGACAACCATACTCTGCAGTGTGAAATACCTCAATTCCTGAGATGTGCTATAGAAAACATATATCAGATAAAAACTAAAATATTAATACATTAATGAGCAAGACCCTATAAAAGGGGATTATATATATTTCCTCGGATGACAGGCTTGTGGGCTTCCCATAGTGTAAGGGGCAAGATGTCTACTGTGTCATTATTTAACAAGTAGTCAGAGATTGGTTTTTCTATATCAACATGGAGGGATGGATGGGCTAGCATTGAGTCATTAATACACCAGGTGTTGTCATGGGATCTGGGTATTGTGGATGATATGGAGGTAAAGACTACGCAATGGTCTGTCCATGGAAAAGGGATGATTTTAGAGGAAACAATTTCTGGTAACATACAAGATGGGGATTAGGATATGGTCTATGCGTGAGAAGGACTTGTGTGGGTATGAGTAGTGGGTGTAGTGTCTGCTAGTGGGATTAATTTCCCGCCAGGTGTCTACTAGTCCGTGTTTAGTAAGTAAATGCTGAAAGATAAGTTTTGGTGTATCATTGGTAGGGCCTGGTGGGGATTTGTCTAGAAAAGGGTAAATGGTAGCATTTGAGTCTCCACATAGAATTACAGTACCAAACTTATGGGTATCTACTACCTGAAATAGATTAGATAAAAAAGCTGTTGGGCGTTTACTAGGGGCATAGTACGATACAATTGTAATTGGGTTGTCAGAAATGTAGCCTGTAACAATTATATACCTTCCTTCTGGATCCTTTATTTGGGATATGAGATTAAACGGTGTGGAGCGATGAAATCCAATCAAAGTTCCACGCTGCTTAACAGTTGCAGATGCAGAGTAATACTGCGGATAGGCAGCAGAGAAGAATTTAGGATGTGTTTTGTGACAGACTCAGATTCTCCTATGTCTAGGGTCACCTTATGTCCAATAGGGCCATAGGGTGACAAAGAAATTATATCATGTATTGCAGAAGATGGGACATTACTGACAGTTCATTACAAGTGGCTTAATTTGTCTTGACTAGGTCACTAGGACAATGACTCTTCAATGCTAAGTGAAGCCGGGCTTGTGAAATACCTTTCCATTGTGTTCTGCAGGTGAATAGATGATGCAGTGCCTAGCTACTGATTAGATAATTTGCTCACCTGAATGTCATTAGCAAAGGAATGTGTGGGTGGAGAGTTCATTGTTCCTGTGATTAACGTTAACAAGCTGTACTGTATATAAGATTGTGGTTTTGGTCCTATTAAACAGTCCATTCTTAGCACACATACAAGTGTCGTCTCGTTGTGTGTTAAAGGTAGCTGGAATATCTGGTGCCTGATTGATGGGAAGCGGTGTATGACGTAGGGGACCTTCCGTGACAAGTTTTAACTGTAAAGTGGGTTTCCTGTAAACATAAAATATTGACTCTTTTAGACACAAATGAATATTAAATGGGATATTAAAACCTTGTACATTTAATGACATGATATTTAAAGGAGCCATGTGTCAGATTGAATGAGCATTATGTCATGATATACAGAGTATTCACCAGGAGCCAGAACCACCAACTGGGAAAAAAAAGGAGGGAAGAAAAAACTGCAAAATAAAGGATAATAGTGAGAAAAAATACAACAAACGTGTTAACCCATTATTTAAACAATGCATTACTAGGGTAAGGCAAAACCACCGGGTGTAGGAGCGTCTCAGGAGAGTGTATTATACTTCCTGAGAGAATCCAAGTCCACACACAGAGTCCCTTTCAAAAATAGAAGCCTGTAGGTGGAAAAAAGAGAGGCAACAAGAAGTTCCTTCGGAGCGAACAATACCGACGGACAACAGGAACCTTCTATAAACTATTGATATGTCATAGTACCGGAAGGCAAAAAATGAGAGAAAAGAAAATGGAAAAAAAAAATGTATGAGGAGCTTAAGTTCAGCTTTAGCTTAATCATCAAAGATTATGCTAGTAGGCAACTAGACCAATTGAAGAGACCAAGGAAGCTTGTTAGTCTCGTATATGTTCTATTTTTGTGTGCAAAATTATTTTTCAATAAAAATCTATTGAATGAAAACATACCAATATGCCATGAGGATGGAGGTGTTACATGTGATTCAGTCTTTTCTACAAAAATCATGTCCATCCTTCAGACCAGATATTCCTGCTCAAAATAATTCACAATATCCTCCATGATATGATCCACCATTAATAAATGATCAAAGACCCTTGCAGTACCCGGGTCCATCAGGGTAAGGTTATGTTATTATGCCTCTTCCCACCTTCAGCACTGCACAGGTGCAGGTGAGATGAGTCCCATTCCACGCCTTCTTCATATCAGGACCTTTAAAATTTGTTGTAACAATGTTCTATTTGTCGATCTTTTTTATTATCTGAATTTTGTAATTAAACAAAAAGTTCCTAAAAAAGAAAGTGTTTATATGAAAAAAAAAGTAATGTATGCACATTACTGCTTGTTATGTGTTAATTTAATTTTGTTTTGTGTTATTTGGCACTTTTTTTGAATTGTTGATTGTGCAAACAATATCAAAGCGAAAAAAGTTTGGGATGCGTTTCATGGTAAAAAACACTCATCAGGGTCAGATGCGTCAAAATGTCTGAAAAAGACCAATACATTTGATACTGTATGCCTTGCTTACTAGCTGCATGTAAGTTTTGCAGGATCGAATACTTCCTTTCCTTGCTATTGTGATAAGGAAGAAAAAGTGCGCCAATTAAGTATGAGTAACACCCCCGGTGTTCTCATATAATTAAAATTACAAATAGATTAATTAGAAAATTAGTAAAAATACAATGTAAATGTCCATAGGTGCAAAACCACAATCGAACAATATTGTACAATTGGTACAATGGATAATAGTCCCAATATGTGCAAAAAAATGCTGAGAATCTTGCGAAATTCTTCCAAATTCTTAATTACGTGTAGATAAAAGCCTTCACCACACTTTCACTGACACATCCAATAGTGCTCAAATGGTTAATGCGCTTACCAGAACGCACTGACTTCTCTAATTAAAAAGAAAGTCAGATACAGCATCAGCAGTAAAGGGCCTGCAAACACATCGGTAGTCAGGATCTATAGTAGCCTCATTCCCAGGTTAGATTTGGTGAGATATATGCAAAAGAGAAATAACAATGCCCCATCGCATAATACTGCTTGATTAATTGTAAAAAGGAACATAAAAACAGCCAAATGACCACTTACATTAAAAAGATGCCTGTCCCGGCATCAAGGCTGCTCGCTCGTAGGTCGTCAGGTGCTCAAATCTGCTCAGGTCTGCTCTGCAGCAGCGTGCGTTCCACTCAACAACTCTAACAACCAGATGACCGGAATTGCTTGTAAAAACATGTGACTAGATACGCTGCCGACGTACGTTTCGTTTTCCAAACGTCTTCAGGGCGCGCCCTGGTAAGCGCATTAACCATTTGAGCACTATTGGGTGTATCAGACAAAGTGTGGTGAAGGCTTTTATCTACACGTAATTAAGAATTTGGAAGAATTTCACAAGATTCTCAGCAACTTTTTGCACATATTGGGACTATTATCCATTGTACCAATTGTACAATATTGTTCGATTGTAGTTTTGCACCTATGGACATTTACATTGTATTTTTACTAATTTTCTAGTCAATCTACTTGTAATTTTAATTATATGAGAACACAGGGGGTGTTACACATACTTAATTAGCGCACTTTTTGTTCCTTATCACAGTTCAACAATTTTTTGCTTATTAAGTAACAGCTTATTATATCTTAATTTTATATTAAATAATTGGCGCAGAACATATCACCTATATCCACTTTCCTTGCTATTATATACTTTTACATCATCTTTTGAGGTTCTTATAAAATGTATTGGTCTTTTTCAGATATGTCGACGCATCTGCCCCTGATGATTGTTTTTTACCATGAAACATGTCGGACCTATTCATGATGCAGTCAGGCTTTTAATCCATCATGTTTCTTTTATATCTTTATAGTTTATACTATGATTATTTGTAGCTCATCCTATGGAGCCATGTGTACTGGCCACTAGCCATACCAATACAATATATGCATGCATATATTTAATGTATTCGTGTTTTGTACATATATTGATTCTGCATGTATATATTATGTGCTTGATATGCTCCTTGATAATAAATACTTTTATACATTTAAACATACTTCTATACACTTATGGTCTGTCATATGCTTCATTTAAAGTCCCAAACGTTTTCGCTTTGTAACCAATATAGGGATGGAGACATGTATTTTGTGCCTCATTTAAAGGCCCGCCCCTTTTTCCTTTCGTGCAAACAATATCTGTATTGAATCAAAAAATTTTTTTTTTCGAAATATGTTGTCTTTCATTTTTTATTACTTGATAAATTGGTGAAATATTTATATATATAGCATTATAAATTTATCTGAGTGTTATAAGCAAACGTTCACATGGAGGTATTGCCTCCTTGCAGTTTGTATCCTGTCTCAACAAGGTAGGTGACAAAATATTAGGAATCTGAGACAGAAAATAGGTTGTTAACAAAGCATATTCATATTAGGCTCATGGATTAGGGACTAGTGGGAGCGGGATTAGGGTTAGAGATTTTGTACTAGTGGGAGCAGGATTAGGGTTAGGCATTTGAGAGTATAGGGAGTGGGATTTGGGTTAGGGGTTGGGGTTGGAAAGTAAAATGTAGCGCTTCTATCTAACTGTCTTCTTGCCACAATTGGTATTGTGCAACACCCTATGACTGGGAAAACACCAAAAAATATGCCTGCTAATATGCAGTAAATCTGTCCAGCACAAATACTCACAGGGAACAAGACAAATTAAGATATATTGCTCAATCTGTAAAAGTAAAAATGCCTTAAATCATAAAAACAAACAAATATTCACATCTAGAAGAAATAAGGCGCCTTTCACACGGACGGATAGAATGGTGCTTTTATGTGCAGGGTTTTATAATTTTCGACCTCAGCCGAAAGCACACAATGCTTTACTATGGCCCCATTCACACACTACGTTTAGCTGCTGTTTCGTTACATGTGGTTTGGTGCAGATAGAAAAAATAGATTTCACTGCGTCCACGAACAGCGTTGCTCAGCTATTCGCAAACAACTGCAGGTAATCGCGGTGATTTTTGTCAGCTGCGGATAGCAGCGTGAAGGTGGGAAAAATAAAAAACAGGAAGCACATCATAATGGCTAAGTATACCTGGGAAATGACACAGGAAGTCGATGAGTGCTAGAGGAAAGAGGAGAGTGCAGCATGGCGATGGCAGCAAGGGACATCTCTCACGAGGCTATAATAGCCCTTGTCCATGATAGACCAGAGCTATGGGACACAGAATGTCCAGGATACGCCGACAGGGTAATGAAGAGGTTGAAGTGGGAGGAAGTCTATCGATTTCTGACACCGAATTGGGACAATATGTCTAGCCGAGGTGAGTGGTACATTTGCTATGTTGCTGAAGATTTACCCCATAATTGACCAGGCCATTATTTTCAATAATGTTTGTTCATATATATTTTGCAGGAAAGGAGATTTACACTAGATGGAGATCTCTACGTGACCGCTACAAAAAATAAATTAATGAGGAGAAGTCTGCTGATCGAAGCGGGGCACCCTCGACGCGCCGGAGATCTAACCCCCATGCTGAGGCTTTATCCTTTTTGAAGCGTACCACCGAGATGCGTCTGTGAGTATATTATACGTTTTAACTTTATTTGTAAGAACCCCCCTCTACACTGTGTATTTTTTCAAGTTGTTTTAGCGCTATGCTGTGGAGCGTGTAAATAGCACATGCACTACCTGAGTGCTTTCACACTGAGGCGATGAGCTTGCTTAATAACCTTTTTTCTGCCATTAGCAGGGGTTAAAATACCGCACCATTAACACCCAAATACCATCCAGGCCTTACACCATCACCACACATCTCGCCCAGTGTGAAAGTGGCCTTATTAACGCATTGTGGCTGTATAGCCGCTGTATATCCGCAGTGTCCCATTCATGTCAATGCTCCTTCACCACTCCAAATATGCTTCCCTACCAGTGCACCGCTACCGCCCCAAGCCCTTGGGACAGCGGATGCATTTTATGGCCAGTTTGTAAGCGATTTTTTTTGCGCAAAACTGCTACAGTGTTTAAGGGCTCTAATTAAACAACATGAAAAAAGAGGATAGTGTAAAAGTATTCTAAAACACGCAAACCATTGTATGTATTTTTGTTTTACAATTGTAATGGTTTTTCAAACCTAGAACTGTCTCAAGTGTTGCCCCAAGTGAAAAGTCCAGAAGTACGTCACCACAAAATTATGATGCAAGTCATGAAACAATTTCCGAGGCAGTACCCAATGAAAGTCAAGCAGGCACTCAAGAACCTGTGGTATGCATTTGCAAAATTTCACTACCTCCATCCACAAACAACTCACAACTTATTATTAACACAAATGGTGTAGGTACATCTTGGTGGAAGAAAACCTGCTTTTGGTTTTGGGCAAAAAATAAAACATCAGGAATTGGGGGGGGGGGGGCTCGCCATTTATCTCTGCTTTTGGCCACATTAGTCTTTTGAAGGTGTCCACTTACTATTTGGAGGTGTCCACAATACTTGGCTTTGATGCTAATATCGTGACATCAGTTTTTGGAGACCAAAAATCAGGTGCCTGTGTCTGATCTATTTAAAACAGGTGCTGCAAGCTCTGCCACTATGGTAAATATTTTTGGCCAAGCATTAGTTGTGTCAGTTCCTGTCCACCAAGTGTCCACTCTACTTAAAAAGCTTAATCTGTATATTCTATCTATTAGCAGGCAACTTCTGATAGGAGAGTCCAGTCTAGTGCTACCGCTACCACTCGTAGACCACGCCGTGCTCAGCAAGAACCCCCTTTTGAACACTATTTTGATTGTTTGCTTGAGGAGATGAGAAATCAATCACAATCACAAAACCCAACATCCAAAGAAGATGAATTCCTCAACTTGTCGGACCCTGATGTGATGTATTTAAGGATGTTACTTTCTGTACTCAGAGAAGTTCCAGCTGAAAAGCGTACGGAAGTGAGGGGTGATATATATACATATTTAAAGCGGAGTTCCACCCTTAAAAACACTTTTTTCATTACATCCAGCATACTGGCGTCAGCGCCAGTATGCTGTTTTTTTTTTTTTTTAATGCTTGTACTTACTGTTTCTCCCAAATTTAATTTCCTGGCGCACCGCGGAGTCACGCCTTCCGGAAACAGCCGATTAGCATTCGGCTTTTACTCGGCGCCTGCGCACAGCCCCAGGAGCTGACTGCGCAGGCGCCGTATATAGCGCGTCACGCCCTCCGAAAAAACCCGAAGTAGGACCGGCTATTTTCGGCGCCTGCGCAGTCAGCTCCTGGGTCTATGCGCAGGCGCCGAATGCTAATCGGCTGTTTCCGGAAGGCATGACGCCTTATAGCGGCGACACTCCGCGGTGTGCCAGGAAATTTAATTTGGGAGAAACAGAAAGTACGAGCATTAAAAAAAAAAAAAAAAAAAACAGCATACTGGCGCTGACGCCAGTATGCTGGATGTAATGAAAAAAAGTGATTTTAAGGGTGGAACTCCGCTTTAACCTACATAATTTCTGCGTGCAAAGAGCAACGCCCATATCCGAGATTTCAGCCACGGGCTCAAGGTTTTAATACACCTAGTGGGTCATTTAATAAACCGTTGCCAAGTCAACACTATCATGAAAACACACCTCCCGTCAACCCATACGCGGGACACCCGCCAATGTATACACCTTACGCATATCACTCTAGTTTGCAAAGGATGCATTACAGCCACAGCAATGTAGTTCACCCTCTTCTTCCCATTCCGGTTCAACAGTAGATGTTGGTAGTGAACCAAGCCACTCTTCCCAGCGTTCCTATCCAGTTTATGAAAACTTGTAGTTTTCTTTTCCTCTGATATGTTATTTATATTTTATTTTTCAGTTTCGTTAATGTTATGTTTTTGATACCTTGGAGCAAACAAAAGGTTTGGTTTATGGCACTTTAACCAGGGGTTATAAAAAATAACAACAAGCAAGAATGTTGTGATGCCCCTTAACACACAGCTCATTTCTCTATGTGTAAAGTACAGAGTGCCCTGACTTCCCTGCTTGGCCCCTCCTCAGAGGCTTTTCTCCACACCAGGGAGACAGCCTGGCATCACTGTGTGCAGTTACAGACGGATGAACAGGAAGTTAGAGACAAAAGAACAGGAAGTGTGGATTTATGCAAATAAAGGACATTAAACAAAATGGAAGGATGAGATAAGTGATGGATAACTACACTTAGTAAAGGGAAGCAAGTTAAGTGAATTTCGTTTACCTTTGAAACCACTTTAAGCAGAATAGAGACAACCTGTAAATAATGATTATTTTCCCCTAAATAGCTTGGTCCACCATCGATTACCTCATAGTTTAATTTTGATTACACCTCCTTTTCCTCTGAGAAATCCACACCTCCTTTTCTTCTGTCTGTAACTACACACAGTGATGTCAGGCTTTCTCCTTGGTGTGGAGATAGCCTCTTGAGGGGGGAAGGGACGAGCATGAATTTTGTGACGCCCCTTAACACACAGCTTATTTCTCTATGTGTAAAGTACAGAGCGCCCTGACTTGCCTGCTCGGCCCCTCCTCAGAGGCTTTTCTCCACACCAGGGAGAAAGCCTGGCATCACTGTGTGCAGTTACAGACGGATGAACAGGAAGTTACAGACAAAAGAACAGAAAGTGTGGATTTATGCAAATAAAGAAGGACATTAAACAAAATGGAAGGATGAGAAAAGTGATGGATAACTACACTTAGTAAAGGGAAGCAAGTTAAGGGAATTTTGTTTACCTTTGAAACCACTTTAAGCAGAATAGAGACAGCCTGAAGGACTTTCTTTAACCCTCCTGGCGGTAAACCCAAAGTGACTCGGGGTGGATTTTCAATGTAAAAATCTGTATCCCCGAGTCACGCTCGGGGTGAATATGCAGAGCCTGCAGCACGCGCTGGCTTACCTTGTATCCAGGCGGGGTACTGTACTTACCTTGTCCCTGGATCCAGCGATGCATCCACGCTGTGTAATCGACTGGCGTCCTCCATTCGACTCACACAGTGCCCGTGCACCGCTGATCTCCGTTCCCTGCGACGTAACGGCGCACGGGGGCGGAGACCGGCGGCAAATTAAAAAAAGTAAACAAACACATTACATACAGAATACTGTAATCTTATAGATTACAGTACTGTATGTAAACCCCCCCCCCCCCTTGTCCCTAGTGGTCTGCCCAGTGTCCTACATGTACTTTTATATAATAAAAACATTTTTTTGTGCCTGCAAACTGTAGATTGTTAATAGCAACCAAAAGTGTCCCTTTATGTCAAAAATGATTTTAGAGCAGCTGGAAAACAGCGATAATAAATTATAATCACTTGCAGAATTGAGCGATAGCGATTTGTGGGGAAATTCGTCATAAAAAAATAAAAGTAATGCCAGCGACAATTCTGCAACTGAGCAAATTTCAGTGATTTTGATTAGATTACATTAGTGAATCATTTTTATTATAATTACTTTATCATTTGTTATAATTATTTATAGTTATTTATTATATTATAATTTTATGATTTTGTGTTTCAAACTTTATCATACCAGAGATGTCTACTAGACTATTGTTTGGACACATTTAAGTGAGTTATTCCTAAGTTATTCCTAAGAATTGCAGGCCTACAGTACAAAACGCAGAATTTTCATGCAAAATGATTGTACCGCTTTTGGTACGTAATTCCAGACAGAATCATATTGCCAGGGAGGTTAAATTGTTTCTATTCAGGTCCTCAAGCTGTTTGACAACTACAAGTACTATCATGACTCTGCCTTTTGGGTCTTGTGGATGTAGTCTTGCTTTGCCTCATGAGAAAAAAAAACATTTTGTAAGATCACATTAGGAATAATGTATGTTAATATTTTGGTACTTATGTTACCTCTTGTACTTGAAAATAAAAATGTTACAGAATTTAAGGCAAAGTTTTAAATACATGTAAGCATCAATGTTTTGTAATGTTTTTTGAAATATTTGTATATTTTTATACCTTTTTTTTCTACGAAGGGCAAAGATAAAAAATAAATCCGATTCGATTGAAAAAAAAATTGACAACTGCTTTATTTCAAGTGAAAATTTAAACTGTTTACAATAGTTATGCAACATGGGTAACAAAGGGTAGTAACAAGGGTAATAACAGAACGGTAATAACTATGCAACGTCTACTGCCATGGGAGCTGTCCATCATCGTTCAGAAAATAGTCAGTGAAATCTTCACACGCTCGTAAAGCGTGATTGCTGGGACGAGTGCCAACACAACCTCTGGTCTCCTCGGAAACAGTTAACAGGGATTCGGTGGGCCGAATGTCCTTACCCCTCAAAAAATTGTGTAGCACACAACATGCTAAGACAACATTGTTCGCATGATCCACTTCAAGGTGCATCGCAATCATCAATACCCTCCATTTGGCTGTGCATATGCCAAATGCACACTCCACCATTTTCCTGGCTCTGCTGAGGTGATAATTAAAAATCCTCTTCCTGGAAGTGAGACCATGCCTCGTATAGGGTCTTAGAAGGCGGGTGGATAGGGCAAATGCCTCATCTCCGAGCACTACCAAGGGGAGATCCGGCCCATCAGTACCAGGTAGAGGCCTTGGCTGTGGCACCTCAAATTCTCCTTTATCGAAACGCTGGCCCATCACTGAATTACGGAAAATTCTGGAGTCTCCGGAACTTCCATACGAACCTACATCCACAGCAATGAACTTCATGTTCGCATCGCTGAGTCCCAGCAGGACAATGGAAAAGTATTTTTTATAGTTAAAGCAGCGGGAACCAGATTTTGGTGGTTTGATGAGACGTATGTGTTTCCCATCCAATGCACCAATGCAATTTGGGAAGTTGGTCTTCTCCCAAAATTCCTCCGCTATCTCCTCCCAGGCATCACTACTGTTCTAATCTCTTCCCAAACAACCAAGCTGGTACAGTGCACTACGGTAGACACAGTGGAGAATCCCATTAAAAATTGATGATGGAGAGAGGTAAAAATGGCACCAGTGGCAAGGTATTTGCAATAGAAAATTGAGAAGTGTTCAGAAAATAACAAAACTGAAATCAACACATATAGCAGTAAACTGTAGATATTAATTAAGGGCAGTGATGCCAGACACATTTCGGCTGTTATATATAGACACACACACATATATATTATGCAAGAACATACATACATACATACATACATACACACACACACACACACACATGCACAGACATACACAGACATTATATACAGTGCCTGCCGCCGAGAATGAGTTTTTAGCGAGACAGCATCGCGCTGACTCTCGGCGACAGGGTGCCGACATCTCACACTCACTGGAATAGTAAAAGCACATTCCAGCGAGCGCGTCATAGAAGCGATGGGGATCCGACGTGGATTCCCGCCAATTCTACACGTGGGCGGCGTTTGTTATGAATCCTGAAGGGGAAGTCCCCGCCGGATTTAAAAAAAAAATCCGGCATAGGTTCCCCCCCTCAGGAGCATAACGAGGCCCTAGGTCTGTTATGGGTTGTAAGGAGACCCCCTACGCCGAAAAAAACGGCGTGGGGGTCCCCCAACAATCCATACCAGACCCGTATCCAAAGCACACCAGCCGGCCGGTCAGGAGGGGAGTGGGGGCGAGCGAGCGCCCCCCCCCCTCCTGAGCCGTACCGGGCAGCATGCCCTCAACATGGGGGGGTCAGGTGCTCTGGGGCAGGGGGGCGCACTGCGGCCCCCCCACCCCAGAGCACCCTGTCCCCATGTTGATGAGGACAGGGCCCCTTCCCGACAACCCTGGCCGTTGGTTGTCGGGGTTTTGCGGGCGGGAGGCTTATCGGAATCTGGGAGCCCTCTTTAATAAGTGGGCCCCCAGATACCGGCCCCCCACCCTAAGTGAATGAGTATGGGGTACATCGTACCCCTACCCATTCACTTGGAGGCAAAGTGTAAACACAAATAAACCACACAGGGTATTGAAATATTTTATTGAAATATTTTATTAGTTGGCCGCCGGGGGGGTGTGTATGGTCGCGGGGGTCTTCTCCGCTCTCCGGGGTCTTTTCCCGCTCTCTGGGGGTCTTCTCCGCTCTCCGGGGGTCTTCTCTGCTCTCCGGGGGGTCTTCTCCGCTCTCCGGGGTCTTCTCCCGCTCTCCACTCTTGATTTAGCGCTCTCCGGTGCCTTCTTTCTGTTCAGGACTGGCTGCCGCTTCTGTCACATCGTCTTCGTCTTCTTCTTCTCTTCTCCAGATGTTGACTCGACGCTTCCTCCCGCTGTTATGACGGATGCGCGGCGCTGGCTCCCGCGATGTGGCTCGCAGGTGGTCAATCTCGCCGAGAAAGGGAGTGAGATTGACACAATATCGCGGTCACCCACTGTACATATATATATGACTTATGTGAGCTTCATCTATTCAAGACATGGAAAGCCTACCTTAACGTAAGTAACAGCCATTCCTCTGGACTTATTTCTCTTTTCATATTGGTCCTGGTTCTGGTCAGGCGTCTTCCAACAAGTCCCAAGAGCTCATCAAAGCTTGCCACCGACATCCTCGTACAATTAAAGAACTTTTCTTCATGAGACCTTAGCTCACCATACATGAGGGCAAAGTACCCGATAGACAGACGCTGGGAGGTTAAGGGATGGACCCAATAACGACGAGGACATCTCGTAGAGTCAATCTCTCTTCTCCTCTTCATCCTCATCCTGATCATCAGCAATGTGGCCATTGCAAGAAAATTATATGCTGTAATTTTTCCAAATTGAGTAAAAACACAGATCTCTCTTCTCTCTGCAAAACTGCACCGACTATACTTTTCTTACCGCAGTTAAATGCAAACGCACGTAAACGCATGAAAACGCAAGTAATCGTGGTGTACAAATGCAGCTGATCGCTGTGCCTGGAGTGTTGATTTTCAGATAACATTTTCATGCTTTTATCTGCGGCAAGTGAAAAAGATATTCAGCGCTGGAAAATAAATGATTAAACTAAAACCTAAACTATGCAAGCCAGCACTGGAGATAATTCATAAAAAATCCCAATAGCAAATATATATAGAAAAAGTGCAGCTCAAATATAAACAAATATAAATACTGTGACCAGTATATAAACTAAAAAGTGCATAAAAAATAAATAATAAATAATCGTGATAATAAGGTCCATGTGTGAAAAAAAGTCCATAAATCAATCAATCCACAGCAAGACCCAGCAGACAAAGGATTCCAGAATGGAAGTGAAAAAGATGACACCAAAAGATATCCTCCACCAGTGACAGATGGACTCTCACCTCTGTACTTTGACCCATATGGATCTCAAAGCTTAATCTGTGTAATCAGAGCTTCAGCTGCCAGCTCCCAGCTCCCATAGGAAACGAATGGATGGAAATGACACCTTAGATACGGACCCAATGGCTTAAACCGATCATAACATCATATGGAAAAAGAAAGGGAAAAATCTAGTGCTCTCCGGTAGAAAAAGACTTTTAATCAAGCAATAAAAAGTTGCACTCACATGTAAGGACACTCTGTAAGCCGAGTGTCAGCATAACAGCATGTAACAGCATGTGTACAGGACCGTCTCTCTGTACTCTGCAGCGATCGTGGGTGACGTTCTGCGTGGGTGGGTGACCACGCAGAACGTCACCCACGATCGCTGCAGAGTACAGAGAGACGGTCCTGTACACATGCTGTTACATGCTGTTATGCTGACACTCGGCTTACAGTGTCCTTACATGTGAGTGCAACTTTTTATTGCTTGATTAAAAGTCTTTTCCTGACGCATTCATGGCAGCACACACTGGGTTGTGACTCCGCCCCCACAACCTGACAGGATTGGTTAGCTATAAATTTGAAGGGGAGACGCCCCGCACCATTCTCTTTTTTTATCCTCACCTGACAGATTGGATGAACAAGCAAAAAGCATGCCTCTTACCGCAAATCGCCCCAGCAGGTTCAGCCTCTCCTGTTTGGAAGTCCCTCCTGTACAGTCTCTAAATGAGCTTTATGGTGGGAACCCCATTCTGGTGGTCTCAGGGGCTCTGCAATTATACTGGCATCTGTAACAAGCTTTAAAGAAGCTTCAAATCTCGCAGTGGCCCCCACTTTTGCTCTGTCTTTCCTTCCAGTGCAGTGTGTGCTTCCACAAAGGTATTTGTATCATTACATTTACCACCTAAGGTTAGTCCGTTTTGTACCTTTGTCTGCCTGTTGTTTTTTTCTCAGCTCTGCTGAGCCCTGTGGTTCCTCTGACACCCCATACTCTCGGGGTCGCTGCGTACCCCTTGGCGCTCTGCACATGCGCGCAGCTCAGTGATGACGCCGCCTGTCTCCTCTGCCCTCTTCCAAAATGGCGCCGGGCGAGCGGGGCGCTTCTGAGCATGCGCGCGTCATAAAAAAAAAAAAAAAGAAACAGTCCTATTGCTCTGTAGATCTGGCTGCCGCCCTGCTGCTCTGCTCTACTCAGAGTGAAGATTGCACCAGGTGTGTGCATGCATGTCCCAGATCAGCCTGGGCTAATTGATTACACACACACAAAAAAAAAAAAGGAACATATAGGATAGAAGATCTAATACATTTATATATTAATTTATAACATACCATAGGAGAAAGTATATCCATAATTAAACAATTAATATAATCCAAAAAAAAAAAAAAAAGGATAGATATATGTATATAAAATTATTATATTAATTTAATAAATAGAAATGTTGGGGGGGAACATATTGTAATGTTTTCCCTTCTCTCTTTTTTTCCCACCTTTTCGGGCTGTCTCTCTGCTATCCTCATGGGGGCCACTGCCCTCGCAGACCACCGTCAGCTGACCAGGTATAGAGGCCGTCCAGAAGGTGGTAAGTAGAGGGGAGACAAAAAAGAGAGCCTGGCCACTGACGCTACAGTTTTGGTAGCCCTATCGGGTCAAGAGACGCAAGTTTGCGGCACAGAGGGAGATTCCAGCCATGCTTCCGGCAGAAGGCGCAAGAAGTTGCTCAAGGTTACCCTCTTGATTTCTTCAATCAAGGCATAGCCGCTTGCGTCACAGCCACTCCCGTCATAGTCGGTCCCACCGCAGACGATTACCTTCATCCCAGACAGAGCTATCTTACCCGCACCACAGCAAATGTTTGCCAAATATGCGGGGCGCCAGCCTTGCCAGAGGAATTGGCCTGCCGCTCGTGCTTCATTGAAGTAACAAAGGATTCAGAGGCCAGAGTAGATACTGAACTCCTAGGAGAATCGCCACAGGGATCATATGTGGGCGATCCTTCCCCAAGCACATCGCCCGGCCGTTACGCCAGGCTGCAGTAACCCTCTCTAAGAATGAGGAGTGTGAGCAGGCGTCGGACTGTATCTTTTTAGTTGAACCATTTGCCCATTCAGTCAATGAAGCGATCGGCTGGGAGGAGGTTATGGCAGAACTTCTGAAGGTTCAAAAATATTTCCTGGTGCTGAAAAGGGGGTCCTGAATCATTTCCCTTCATCAAAGAGCTGGAAAACCTCATAAAGGATAAGTGGGGGGATCGCATAAGCGGCCCAGTATGAGCAACAAGTTTGCAGATTGTACCCCTTGTGGGATTCTAAGATCAATTCTTTTGATCAATGCAACTACGGTGGATTCATCTTTAATGCGACTCGCTAGAGACGTTTCTCTACCGATTGAAGACGCAGTTACCTTCCTGGACGCTCTTGATTGTAAAATCAATATAGAACTGAAGAAAGCCTGCTCCACGACAGGAGACGCTTGTAGGCCGGCTATCACCATGGCGGCAGTCGCTAAAACTATTGCTGCATGGGCGGCTAATGTTGAGAATTCCATTCTAGAAGGAGCCAACCAGGGGAAGATATTCTCCTCCCTGCAGGAAAATTAAGTTGGCTTACGGCTCCTGAGGGGGCGACTTCATGACTGGGAAGAGCCTTATGGCTGAGACCCTGGATAGCGAAGGCAGCGTCAAAATCAACTGGTGCAAAATTCTATATGGCGGCTCAAGTGTATTCGGCACAAAGATGGACTCGGCCATCTCCAAGGTTACCGGGGGAAAGTCCGGGCTGATTCCCTCCGATAGGAAACCAGAGCCCCAGAAGGGCCCCGCTTACAGGCGTGATCTTCCTGTCAAATACAGGGATGTTAGATCCTACCGCCCCGGCAGGGAATATAGGAGGGACTGGAAGACTCGACCCTCCTTCATGTAGATACAGTAAGCCAATCACAGCTGGGGAACAGCAGAAGTCCTTTTTGAGGGTCTGTCTGCCCACCCAGCTCAGGTGAGCACCAGACTCAAGAGATTCGCTCGGATGTGGGCAACTCGTATAACAGATCCATGGACACTAGCCTCTATCAAGACCGGTCACAATTGGAAATTCATGGGCACATTGCCAGGGAACACATTCCAGCCTACCAAGTACTTCCGCACCAGAAAGGGAGGGGGTTTTATTCTCCTTTATTTCTGGTATAAAAAAAATAAACAGGGATCTACGTCCAGTCTTGGACCTAAAGAAGTTCAACAGACGATCAAAATAGAGGCCCTCAGATTGGAAAAGCCTTCAGTCCATTTTGTTGTCAGTAGACGTGGGAGACTGGATGCTATCTCTAGATTTTTCGGACGTTTACCTTCACATCCCAGTTCATCTTAACTTCCAGAGGTCCCTTCGGTTCTCAATCGATCAATCCCATTTCCAATTTTGGTGCCCCCCATTCGGCATCGCCTCAGCACCCAGAGCATTCGGCAAGTTAGGGTGTTCCTAGGGGCAGAATAAAATACCAGGTTGTACCGGGTGCAACTCCCTCAAGAGAGGCTGAAGCCCTTGCTCCAGAAGATACAGAATCTGCTATCATCCAGACGTCTAACTGTCAGAGCCTGCCTCAGTACCGTACTCTGGGGTCCATGTCAGCATCCATACCCTTGATACAGTGGCCCCTGTGGCACATGCGAGTCTTACAGAACTCCTTTCTCAGGCAGTGGAATAGAACATCAATACTCCAAACCATTCACATCCCGAACTTTGGTAAAGCAATTAGTATGGTGGTGGACATACCCGTCCAACCTCAGGGAGTCCATTCCAAAAGTTCCCCCAAGTCCAGAAGTAGTAACATCGGACACCAGCCAGGGGTGATGGGGTCCACACTATCTAGACTGAGTAGCCCAAGGACAGTGGCACTTTCGGGCTCAGGGCATAGTGTCAAATATTTTAGAGCTCAGAGCAGCCTTTCAGGCCCTTGCGCCTCTTCTAGAGAGGAAGAGTGTCCTGATCAGGATGGACAACAAGTAGCGGTGTCATGTATCCAGAGACAGGGGGGCATCAGGAGTCGCACGCTTCAGGAGGAAGTTCGCCCATAATGGAAGGGGCACAAGTGCACCTGTTAGATCCGTGGGGAGTATGCGTCCCAGCAACACAGAATTAGTTGGCCAACTACCTAAGCCGAGAGACACTTTCAAACAACGAATGGTCCCTGAACCAACAGGTATTCTCCATTCTTACGAAAAATTGTGGAGTACCAGAAGTCGACCTAGCGGCCACGCCAAAGAACTCCAAGTGTCAGAGGTTCCTGTCCAGAGCCCACTTTCCATTACCTGAAGGGACAAACTGCCTAGTTCTTCCATGGAGCTGCGAGCTAGGGTACATTTTTCTTCCAACTTCTCGGATTACAAGATTCCTGTCCCGACTTCGGAAGTCCTCAGCCACGGTTATTGTACTAATACCGTTCCGGCTGAGGAGGCCATGGTTTACGACCCCGCTACAGCTAGGTACGCGGCCTCCAATACATCTTCCAGTAACCTGGGATCTCATACATCAGAGGCAATTCTTCCATCCAGCCCAGAGAAGCTGCATTTGCCAGCTTTGAAGCGGAGAGGGCTAGGTTAGGGGAACTAGGATACTCTCAGGAGGTAATATCAACCTTAGTACAAGCTCTAAGGAGCTCCACTGATGTCACCTATACTAGGATCTGGGAGAGGTTCGTGTCATCGCAGCAAAGAGATTGGAATCCCATCTCAAATTCTTGAATTTCTTCAGTCAGGGCTTAACAAGGGCCCGGGCTCGGGTACCCTGAACGTGCAAGCGTCTACCCTTTCAGCCATGACGGGTACTAGATGGGCTCTTCATCATCCGGTCACTCTGTTCCTCAGGGCCTACGTAAGATCAGACCACCTAGGAGGCCAGCCTTTCCAACAGGGGATCTCTGTGTAGTACTCGGGGGCCCTGTCCAATCCACCTTTTTCTCCATTCAACTTAGTCTCACCGGTCACCGTGGAACCTAGCTCTGAAGATGGCTTCCCGTATTGCTATCACCTCAGTTAAGAGGGCGTCGGAGATACAGCACTTATGGCTACGGAAACCCCTATTTAGTGTTCTTCCCTGACAGAGTGGTTCTGAAGCCCTCAGACCATTTTTATCCAAGGGTAACTTCCTCCTTTCATTATAACCAGGACATCGTCCTTCCGTCGTTTACTAATGAAAGGGGCGAGTCCCATGACTAGGATGTCAAGTCTACCATCTCCAGTTACGTCACAGCTACATCTCAGGAAGACGGATTCTCTCTTGATTATCCCACACGGGAGCAGACGAGGTCAGCCAGCTACCTCCCGTACCATTAACTCTTGGTTGTTAAAGCTATCAAAGAGACCTATTCCATCCAGCAACTTACGACTCCTAGAGGGCATTAGGGCTCATTCGACAGGGGCAGAGGCCACTTCTTGGGCAGCATATTGCGGGACTTCACCGGAAACCATAGGCAGAACAGCAACTTGGTCTACCCAACACATCTTCATTTCTCACTACAGAGTGAATTCTGCTCTCCTGGCTACCGTCGACTTCGGCAGATCTGTTCTTGGAGCCAATTCCTCAGCGCTATAAAGAATAAATATTACTGTTTTCTTGCACCCTCCCGACTGGCGAGTTATTTCCCAGTGTGTGCTGCCATGAATGCGTCAGGAAAATGGAAAATTGTATACTCACCTTTCCGTAATTTTCCTTTCCTGACGCATCTTCATGGCAACACACAGATGCCCACCCTGCTGTTTTATGATGATATATACAGAGAATGGTGCGGGGCGTCTCCCCTTCAAATTTATAGCTAACCAATCCTGTCCGGAAAGGTGAGTTTACAATTTTCCATTTTTCTACCGGAGAGCACTAGATTTTTCCCTTTCTTTTTCCATATGATGTTATGATCGGTTTAAGCCATTGGGTCCGGATCTAAGGTGTCATTTCCATCCATTCGTTTCCTATGGGAGCTGGCAGCTGAAGCTCTGATTACACAGATTAAGCTTTGAGATCCATACGTGTCAAATTACAGAGGTGAGAGTCCATCTGTCACTGGTGGAGGATATCTTTTGGTGTCATCTTTTTCACTTCCATTCTGGAATCCTTTGTCTGCTGGGTCTTGCTGTGGATTGATTGATTTATGGACTTTTTTTCACACTTGGACCTTATTATCACGATTATTTATTATTTATTTTTTATGCACTTTTTAGTTTATATACTGGTCACAGTATTTATATTTGTTTATATTTGCGCTGCACTTTTTCTATATATATTTATCTGCGGCAAAACAGCCGTCCGTGTGAAAGGCGCCTAAATGTGCAAGAACAAAGCTCATGAAGGATGGATGTCCTATGTGCCCCACAATAACGTCAAAACAACATAAGCGTGCTTCCAAACAAAAGGGGAAAAAACGCCCTGCAATGTTCGTGAAAATATATTCATCCACACATCAAATTCTTGGATATCTGCCAGGGTCCAGACAATCTTAATATTCCAACAATCTCTAGATCTGTGGTGGGACTGATTGGTTGAAACACAGAACACCCAGGAGTGCCTTCACCATCCAGGGGGAGAGCAGAGAAAATGGATACTCTTACCAGATGAGCTGGATCCAACTCACCTTACAGCGGTGGATCTAATAGGCATAGATATCAAATCGCTGCTTCAGCTAGATGCCTGATGGATTCTTGACCTTCCTTGGTGGGACTTTGTGACATTCTGTGCTCTCTTTAACCCATGCAGCAAAAAAATCTGCTCAAATGGGAAAGAAACTTTTGTCTGGATCCCCCTCACCAGCACCAATGTGTTGGTAGGAGAAAGAAAAAACAAAAAGGCCTCTTTATAGCGTAAACAATTCCGGTAAAAATGAATTAAAAACTATCTCACAATATATCTGGCAGGGCAAAAAGGCCAGTAAACTATTCCACTCTAAGTCGTAAAAAAAAAAGGGGGATTGGCGCTCCCAGACTAGACATGTGCATTCGTTTTCGTTAGAATGTATTTTCGTCTGAAAATCATTTTTTTCGTTATCATTTTAATGAACGATAACGAAAGCACAAGAAACGAAAACCGAAAGATCCGACATAAAAAATGCTTTATTTTTGTTTTTGTTGCAGTAAAAATTCGATGTAGAGAGATTTGACATGACGCTGACTGAATACAGTGAATGAATAGCAATCTGTCTATCAAACCTGATATACACACACATACGGTACTTTTCGACATTATAGAGAAAAGATTTGACATCATAGAGAAAAGATTCGACACTATAGAAATAATAGATTCGACATTACAGAGAATAGATTTCGATTTATGAGAAAATAGATTCGACATTATAGAGAATAGATTCGACATTATTACTAGTCATACAACATTAGAATTCTTGTAGGCGGAATATTTGACCAGAAATGTACGATTCGGCGTAAAGTTTTGAAGTTCCATCGAATATTCTTTTGACCATTCGACAGAAACCAAGTATTATTGGATTTTCAGACGAAAGCTATTCCCCAACGAAAAAACTAAATAAATCAAAACGAATTTCGGAAGTAACTAAATAAATGTATTTTCCAGACGAAAACGAAAAAACAAAATGAAATATTACAGTCGGCACATGTCTATCCCAGACATAAAGAGATACTAGCATGCCGTTATTTTAGCAAGGTTGGTTGAATGAACAAACACATACATTCAAAAGAAGTGGGCACAGATGGAAGACACAATAAGTTTGACACAATTAAATAGGAATGTCTGGATTCCACCTAAATTTAGGAAAATGGGCACAGACACACGGGGTATAACGAAAAATGTATTTAAAATTTGGGATACACTATATAAGTGGGAAAAATGGGAACACAATTCCCCATTAGTCCCATTAGCAGGCACAAATTTTTTTCCACCCGGCAACAAGACACGAATGGGAAAGAATTTAGGTAGGAAAAGATTAGGGGAAATTGTCACACAAGGGAAAATAAGGTTAAGAAAAGATCTTCAAACACAGGAAGGGTTTCAACAAATTAGTGAATGGGAATACTTTCAATTAAAACATTTTGTGAGCACTCTACCACAGCCAATTAGAGATGATAAAACACTAAACGCAATAGAAAAATTATGTTCCATGCAAAAACCACTACAACATGGAATTGCGTTACTATACGGGATATTAACAGATTTAGAGATGCAGGGCACACTGACATGTGTTGAAAAGTAGGGACAAGACATCGGGAAAAAGTTAGAGGACTCACAAATGATAGGTGCAGTGTTTAATTATGCTACTGACATCACCACAATTGAGACAAACTATAAGTGTATGGTTCGCTGGCACCTGACCCCTGAAAGAATGAATAAAATACATCCAAATAACTCCGCACTATGCTGGAGGGAATGTAACCAAATAGGAACCACAATGCATGTCTGGTGGGATTGCCCGAGAATACAGAGTACTGGAAAGAAGTTTTAGAATATATAGAAATTACAGGAGAAAAGATCATACGAAACCCCTTGACCTGTTTGTTCTATGAAACGGATAGGCCAAAAAAACGGTATGGATCGATTTTGGTCCCGGTTTTGCTGAATGCATCAAAGGGCCTAATTCCAAAACATTGCCTACACCCACAGAGGCCATCTATAAAAGAATGGATATGCCAAGTTGATTATATAGCAGAAATGGAATACTTGGGTCGGGGAGATGTGGGAGAGGAGGCTAGAAGCAGACCAGTCTGGGAGCAATGGAGAGCATTTAAAATGTCAGAAAGATTTGTACAGGCAATGAAAGAATTAGACAGGTGAGAACTATGTAGTACTTGTGAAACTAAATTTAAACTAAATTTCGACTGACAGAACTGAAAGGAGGTGGGGGGGAGGGGGGTTGGGAATATTTGGGAGATAAAAGATGAAAGATGTAGCAGCCAGGGGGCGGGGTTTTTTCTTTCTCTTATTCTTTGGAAAGATGGCCATAATTAAGAAACCCTATTTAAGAGTGATGCCCTTCTCTTGTTTTTTCCTTTACGCAAAAAAAAAAAAAGAGGGAAATACTGTATATAATAATAAAAAATAAAAAAAAACGAATGTAAAACCACTTGTGATGCAAGACCATAGACAAGACGTGAAGGGCGGAGGCACCGTGAGCATGTCTTACTGTCCTGCTTTCTGGTTGAGTCTGATGTGAAAAAAAAAAAAAAAAAACTATCTCACAGCCAATAATCAAAATAACAAAAAAAAAAAACACAAATACAGCAAAGTATCTCTAAAGAAAAAAAGAGATAGCAGTAACGCAGCATTGGGTGGCTGGAGCCAGCGAATGTACCCTACGCGTTTAGTCATTCTTAGACTTCCACTGGGGCATACACTCGCACCCCGACCCCACTGCGCTTTAAATAACCTTCTAAACAATTACCACTATAGACCGAATGCTCTATGTGACCCCGTTTCCCGGCTTCCGCATGCGTTACAACTCTCATTACGTCTACCGGCGTGCTGACATAATTATGTCACTGCATCACGCTCTGGTGCGTTCGACAAACTCCCTTCCAATGTGCCCAAAAGAACGTACAGTGACAAAAAAAATCATAAGATGCTGCACGATTTTACAAAATGGAACGTCCCTTACACATCCATCTTCTCTGCTCCTATTCTTTCCACTCCCACCCTCCATCAACCAATCAGTACCTGTAGGATATACAACAACATCAGCGTCACATGCTAAACTGGACCCCTGAAGTGTTTACCCCACTTCCTGTCCTCGTTGGTAGGAACAATGCATTCCACCTAGTTATTGGGAGCGGTGCGTTTCACCTAGTGGTGGGAGATGTATGACTCACGTCAGAGCATGGTAAAGACTTGACAATGTACGGTGGGACGATACAATTTATGTAGTTATGTGTGTATGTGGGTATATGCTTACTTAGATACACATATACACAAAAATTATCTCTTTTGGACCATTACATGTTTTCATATTTTGATTAAATCTTATATATTTTTATTATAGGGCTTTTGTCCCCATATGAAGAGGAGGGGGATGCCCCCTTTTTGGCCCTTCTCCCCTGCCCCTTCCTTGCCCCTTTCCCCCTCTTCCGCCCCGTGGTGCGGCCTCGGTGCTCATTTTGTGACCTCTCGTAGGCCTATGGGTGATTCTCTTCTCTTTTTTGTGCCTTCCTGTGGAGTTTTCTTACAACTGACCTGTGGGTTCATTCTCCCCCTCTCTGCCGGTTCCCCAGTCCAGGGCTGTATCTTGATAGTGTGGTTCAGTGTTTGATCCTGACCTGCTCTCCGACATGTGTCTGGGTAAGTGGCATATATACTCTTTACATCATTATCTATTATATATCCATGTAGTAGGACTTCCTGCACCCTGTTATCCATATATTTGTTTGGGTGGACGTGTCCTCCCTATGTTTTTGGTTACATTATTTATTTACTTGCATGTATTTTCTTTATAGAATCTATGGCTGCGTTAAAATTATTGCTCCCTGAAGAAGACTGCCACTACTAAGTTCGAAACGCGTAGGGGCTTTTTCGTCCATAGTGCTCACATGTATACAGTACTGTTCAATTTTTATTTGTTATCGTTGTATGATGTGTTTGTTCTTGATTGATTTTCTCTGTCAAGTTCATATCCTGAGTCCTCCTTTTGGGGCTCTTTTTGGAACATTATATTTAATCTAATAAAATGTATACTTTTTTTAACCATTTGCATTTTTCTTATATTTTGCTGCAACACAAAGCCCCTAGGGCAAGGGTCTCAAACTGGTGGCCCTCCAGCTGTTGTAAAACTACAGTTACCATCATGCCTCTGCCTGAGGGAGTCATGCTGGTAACTGTCATTCTTGCAATGCCTCATTGGACTTGTAGTTTTGCAACAGCTGGAGGGCCGCCAGTTTGAGATGCCTGCCCTAGGGGTAATTTTCTCTTTTTTCAAGTACTATCAGGGGTGTGCAGCATCCTTTATCCATGCGTTGTAATACCTTTTCTTTGCTAAAACCCTTTTTATACTCATTTTTTTGGAGCAATATATTTTGTTTAGGTGTATGTTTTATATGACATAGTTTAAAGCACTTTTTGTATTTATGTTTGAGAATTCATTGTGATAATGTTTAAATGGTTGTTTATTTCACAGATTTATTTGTTTATGCGTTTTTGCATGTTTTGTCAATTTATTTTTTTGTGCTTTAGGTTTATTTTGGTTTTAGACATTTAGATAGAGCAACATTTTGCTTTTATACAATTAAAATGTTTGATGTCATTTGTTACAACATTTATAAAGAGGCTGTTGTTTCTAAGACCCGGTTCACAATAGCGTATTGGAATTTCAGAACTACGGCAAAACACATAATGCTCTTGTAGTGTCATTGGACCAGATTCAGGTACACTTAAATTTGCGCTGCGTAATCGAAATACTCTACACTGCCGTATTTTACCAGGCTCTACATCGAATTCTGGTAGATTTTTGCCCGTACGCTACGGCGGCGTAGTCTATTCTCGCCGCGTAATCGAAATACGCGTTTAGGGGGCGTGAAGCATTTAAATTAGGCGCGTCCCCGCGGCGATCGAACTGCGCATGCTCCGTTCAGAAATTTCCCGCCGTGCATTTGCGCGAAATCACGTTGTTACGTTTGAGTAGCGTCGTTTACGGACATTCCTATTCCCGGACGACTTACATAAAAAATAATAAAAGACATCGGAAAACGACGCGGGAACGACGGCCATACTTAACATGGGCTGTCTAATATTAGAGCAGCAAAAAGCTGGCATAGTGTTACGCAAAAAAAAGATGACTAAAGATGCCGTTAGAGATTGCGATTGAAGATCGTAATTTCGGGGATCGCCGGCAAAAGCTCATTAGCATACCCCGACGCGGAAAACGACGGGAAGTCCACCCAGTGGCCGCAATTTTATTGCAGCGTAGATCTGAAGGCGTACGAACACGTAATCCAGTCTATTCATGGTTTGAGGTTTCAGACTAGCTAAAAAACGCGCGTAATTTGAAAGTACTCCAGTCTAACAACAGTTAGACAGGAGTTACGGCTCTCTGAATCTGGCCCATTGTTTCTTAATGGCAGGTTTTTGGAGCAGAGGAAGGTCAAATCAAAATGAATGGTGCCACGCCAAAAACATGGCACAAAAACATGCAAAAATTGTGCAACAAACATAATACGGTGCATTGTTCGGGTTTGAACAGGGCCTTAACCACTTCAGCCCTGGACCATTTTGCTTGTTAATGACCTGAGCCACTTTTTGCGATTCTGCACTGCGTCGCTTTAACTGACAATTGCACGGTCGTGCAACGTAGCTCAAAAACTAAATTAAGTAGATATAAAGTGTAGCGCCAATAGGGGGCCCTAATCAAAAGGACTCTCCTGTAGGTTCAGTGATTAAACACAGCAAAACTTAAATGTGAATCTACAAGTGAAATGACCTACGTCTGCAATCAAGCAGGGCTCTAATCAAAAGGACTCTCCTTTAGGTCCAGTGATTAAGCACAGCAAAACCTAGATGTGAATCTGTAAGTGAAAATGACCTACGTCTACAATCAAGCAGATGAGATCTTGATAGGGGGCCCTAATCGAAGGGACTCTCCTGTAGGTTCAGTGATTAAACTCCACAAGACCTAAATGTGGATCCACAGGTGAAATGACCTACATCTATAATCAAGCAGATGAGATCTTAAAAGGGAAGGGGCTATTCAAACCACTCCCCCTTTTTTTTGTGGTCACTAATTAAAATAAAATATATAACAAAAGGTAATAAATGTGTATATGCACTAAATGGGTGTATAAACCCGTTAAGAAAACACACAGAGTGAAAAAAATACCAATGTGCTCACTTGCAGTATAGAACCCAATAAATCTATATAGGTGTTTCAAACCTATTGAGAAGGGTACTATAAAAGGTCCGTGACCGTGCAGTCAATAACAATAATTCCTAAGGTGACCATGCAATCAATAACAATAAATGATAAATCATGAAATGAAAACATATATATCCCAATGTCCACTGTGATTGAGTAGAGGCAATCAATCAAATTAATATCAGTCCATACACCCAAACGGTGTAACGAATGTGTTTTTCTTCTGGGATTCTCAAATGGGGTAGGAGATCCCAGATACAATCCTCAAACAGAAAAGATATAAATAGGTACCCTTACCGGATCACGTGGACCCTCAACTCACCATTCAGTGGCGGGTCTTCAGAGCTTGTAAAGGCCGATTGCCTAATCATGTATCCAGACAGTGGTGCCAGGTGGAGATGATATCCGGAGAATCAAGGGATGGCTTTTGATGTTGAAATAACTCCGCGATGGTATACATTCACTCCCAGGCATAGGAGAGGAAAAGAGAAGAAAAGTGACTCCTCATAGTGTAAAACCACCAATTTAATAAAATAAAAATAAATAAAATTCCACTACATCACACATGTGACAGGGATCACTTAAAATATAAAATGTAAAACCACACGTGAAAAAGAAAAAAACTTGTATCTAATAGCAACAACTCTCCCCCTTGATGGGTGGACAGAGGTATTCCCAAAGGGGAAAAAAAATGCAGTAAAGACTTGGCAAGTCAGTGACCCGACCGGTTTCGTCTCATGTAGACTTCAACTGGGGTATCTAACTGTGACATGCATCTTACCTGCATTTATAGGCCCGTAATATCTGCGTCCATGAGACCTCAATCAAAGCTGGCGTGCGTGTCAAATATAACACGTGAGTAGTGTTTGCATTCCAAATCCCGGAAGTGTATGGGCGGGGATCAGTATTGCATAGCCCAATCATTCACATGGAGGCGTGGTTGCTGGCCCCCTCTCTCTTCTCTCATAGGAGGAAGAGGGCTAAAGAACTTCAGGAGTATATGGGCGAGAATATCAAGTGTATACCCAATCGCTACCGAGGTAGTGTTGTCACGTCCCCTTCACTCACTCTCGTGGGTAGAGAGGGAATGGGGTGCTCCATATTCAGGCGAGCCGAACTCCGCCTCTGTACGTGCAACCAACGTGACGTTCTGACGTCACCGATATGCGCCTCAGTGCGTTCCAGGCACCAGCACGTCCCGCTCTCATAGCGCGGACATCACACGGTGCGGAAGTATGCTGGCGTCATGCGTTCCACTCGCAAGAAACGTGCGCTCCACGGGAATCAAGGATCATTCTAGGCTTACACCATTCAAAGAACGGAGGACAAATATGCCCAACTGATCGCAACTAGACGCCCATATCGGTCTCTTGGAGGGATAAGACGAGGAGTACAAAATAAAATGAAATGAAATACCATCTAGATCGATTATAATGTCACGGAAAGAAACAATATACAAAAACCTATATGCATATGTAATATTTACACATAACCTTGGTACATGGTGCATCTATGTGTCCGTCTAGAACGTGATCAATTATCAATTAGTCACGGAAGGGGGAGAATATCAAAAACTATATGAACACAAATTGCATATGGAACCAAATGCTATCAATGATGGCCAACTGCATATTGTTGATACATCATTCCTTGGCATCTAAATGATCGCCTGGAGTGAGATCAATCGCAGGAAGCGAACACTGGCACCATATGTGTATGTACCATCTACACTACAGTGTTGCAGAAATGAAAAGGGTATTGGGTGTGAACGTTGATGGAAGTCCCTCATCAGGATTGGTTGATGAAGGCGTTCACATCCCATTCCACGTTTAAACCATAAGGTACGTAACTTTTGAGTTGGAAGATCCAATATACTTCCAGCTTAGAAACCCCTCCTACACTAGGCTCTCCTCTCCAATGAGGTACAAATTTGTCTATTATTTGGAAACTGGTTCCCTCCAGTTTCTTGTTATGCTTTTCCAGAAAGTGTCTGGGTACAGTATGTTTTGTGTAACCCTTCTTGATTTTCGAAATGTGTTCACCTACCCTTGTGGAAAAGCTCCGTATGGTACAACCAACGTACTGTTTCCCACAAGGGCAGGTGATAAGGTACACAATATGTGTCGTAGCGCATGTGGAGAAGTGCTTCATCGGGAACTCCATCCCTGTATGGGTGGATCTAAAGCTGATTGTTTTCCTCCTCCCATTTACGTTATTGACACCCACCCTGACACCTCCTGCAGGGATGAAAACCCTTTGAGAGGGGGAAAAAGGAAGGCTTAACAGGGGGATCTGGAATGTTAGGTGCTACCTGGTTTTTGAGAGATGTGGCTCCTCTGTATATTACCATTGCATTAGTGGGAAGTACTGGTCCCAGAATGCAATCTTTTTCAAGATCCTCCAGTGATTGTTAATGATATCCTTAATTTGTCTATACTGAACAGAAAAAGTAGTGAAAAAGGAGTTCCTAAATCTTGGTTCCTGGATCGCTTTTTGTCTTTCCATTGTTAATGTAGTGCGATCAATGCTTCCAATCCTGTCTATCTCCCTGTCAACCTCATAGCTGGAATAGCCTTTATCCGAGAATCTATTCTTCAGAATTTGCGCTTGGATATGGAAATCTTGGATATTAGAACAGTTACGTCTTATCCGCAACAATTGGCTCCGTGGTACGGATTTTAGCCACGCGGGGTGGTGACAACTATCTGTTGGAATATAACCATTGCGGTCTGTGCTTTTGAAATAAGTTTTTGTTGTCAACTGATTATCCTGAACCTGGATCTCTAAATCCAGGAAATGGATATTCGAAAAACTTGCCTCCCAGAATACTAGCATGGAGGTATCTCAACCCTCAACAAGTGATGCTAAAGTTCTGACCTTCTCACAACCTGCCCCTATTACAATACCCCCCAGCAGAAATGAAGGACACACCAATAGGGGAGGGGGACCAAGAACCCCTAATTACCAACAAAGTGGACACCCACCTAATAGGGGAAGGGGTAAAGGCCCTCGGGGCAAGTTTAAGAACCAAAGAGATTATTCCCGTGATACACGCCCCTATGACTCTATAATGACTACCCTCCGAGGTACTCTCAGACCACCCCTGGACGGGGAGGTGGGAGACCCGCCCCATACAGGGAAGACCATCCATGTAGACCGCCTAACCAACAATACGGCTATATGGAAAGGGAGGACAATTACTATGAAAGATCTCCATACTCGTACAATCAGAACCAACCTAGGTCCACCCACCAAGGGGATTTTCCTCGGGATCAGGAAGACTACCCCAGGGGGGGAGAATAAAACGAGGTTCGAGAGGGGGGCGACGTGCCCGGTCGAAAAAGAAGAAGAGTATAGCAGGAGCAGGTATCTTTAATCTCAGTACAGTCCAACTCACAGAAACAGAAAAAGTAGTTTTGGACAAGGGTTTGAAATTTGTCCCTCCCAAAACTCTGAACAAATTCAATACCTTTATTGATGTGCAAAAGTATGTTCGGAAGCTTAATATTCAAAGATACTTCATTAGTAATCCTAGTAGACCTAATCTCCCAGAAATATCTTCGCAGATGGTACATACCGGACTCTCCAACCCATCTTTATTTAATCCTTCGTGCCCCATGGCACCAAATGTCAGAGTCTTTAGGGATCTGGTCTTAAAAGACCTAGATGAACTTCCCCTCAAAAGGACTTACTCTGACCCTAGAATTAAGATGGGCCTAAAAAGTTTGTGTGAGCATAAAGATCTCGTTATTCGTCCAGCGGATAAGGGGGGGGGATAGTTGTTCTAGATAAATCTGCGTATCATGGAGAAATGTCCCGTATTCTGGGAGATGTTGAAACCTATGTTAAGTTGCCCTCTAATCCCACATCTAAGATTAAAGCCTCTCTAACTAAACTAATTGAAATCGGAACACGTAAGGGCATTTTAGATAAAAAGGAACAAAGTTACCTCATCCCCAGAGTCCCACGCATTCCTGTAATGTACTACTTGCCTAAGATCCATAAGGATGGTGTATGCCCTCCCGGTAGGCCCATCATAAGTGGTATCAACTCTGTCACCTCCCGCTTAGGGAAGTATATTGATTTCCACTTACAGCCGGTTGTCAAACACATTCCCTCATATCTTAAAGACACGAGACACACAATTGCAAGACTCCAAGAGGTTATGTACAGTGAGGATATCATGCTGGTAACAGCGGATGTAGCCTCTCTGTACACCAGTATTGCCCATGATTTGGGGTTTGAAGCGGTTAAGTGTTTTCTCGGAATGGTTGACTATCTGCCCACCATCCAAAAATAATTTATATTAGATCTTTTGAAATTTGCCACCTCAAATAATTACTTTTGGTATGGTGGAGAATTTTATTTGCAACACAAGGGGGTGGCGATGGGGGCTAAATTTGCCCCCAGTCTGGCCAATATCTTCATGGCCAAGTGGGAGGAGGATGTCGTCTATGCCTTCAATCGACCAGAGATTGTTCTCTGGGCTCGATACATAGACGACATCCTCCTCCTATGGAGAGGCGATCGCCAATCCTTGGATGAATTCATGTCTGTTCTGAATTGCAATGAAGTCGGAATCAGCCTTCATATGAGGCAAGTTTTTCGAATATCCATTTCCTGCATTTAGAGATTCAGGTTCAGGATAATCAGTTGACAACAAAAACGTATTTCAAAAGCACAGACCGCAATGGTTATATTCCAACAGATAGTTGTCACCACCCCGCGTGGCTAAAATCTGTACCACGGAGCCAATTGTTGCGGATAAGACGTAACTGTTCTAATATCCAAGATTTCCATATCCAAGCGCAAATTCTGAAGAATAGATTCTTGGATAAAGGCTATTCCAGCTATGAGGTTGACAGGGAGATAGACAGGATTGGAAGCATTGATCACACTACATTAACAATGGAAAGACAAAAAGCGATCCAGGAACCAAGATTTAAGAACTCCTTTTTCACTACTTTTTCTGTTCAGTATAGACAAATTAAGGATATCATTAACAAGCACTGGAGGATCTTGAAAAAGATTGCATTCTGGGACCAGTACTTCCCACTAATGCAATGGTAATATACAGAGGAGCCACATCTCTCAAAAACCAGGTAGCACCTAACATTCCAAATCCCCCTGTTAAGCCTTCCTTTTTCCCCCTCTCAAAGGGTTTTCATCCCTGCAGGAGGTGTAAGGTGTGTGTCAATAACGTAAATGGGAGGAGGAAAACAATTCGCTTTAGATCCACCCATACAGGGATGGAGTTCCCGATGAAGCACTTCTCCACATGCGCTACGACACATATTGTGTACCTTATCACCTGCCCTTGTGGGAAACAGTACGTTGGTCGTACCATATGGAGCTTTTCCACAAGGGTAAGTGAACACATTTCGAAAATCAAGAAGGGTTACACAAAACATACTGTACCCAGACACTTTCTGGAAAAGCATAACAAGAAACTGGAGGGAACCAGTTTCCAAATAATAGACAAATTTGTACCTCATTGGAGAGGAGAGCCTAGTGTAAGAGGGGTTTCTAAGCTGGAAGTATATTGGATCTTCCAACTCAAAAGTTACGTACCTTATGGTTTAAACGTGGAATGGGATGTGAACGCCTTCATCAACCAATCCTGATGAGGGACTTCCATCAACGTTCACACCCAATACCCTTTTCATTTCTGCAACACTGTAGTGTAGATGGTACATACACATATGGTGCCAGTGTTCGCTTCCTGCGATTGATCTCACTCCAGGCGATCATTTAGACGCCAAGGAATGATGTATCAACAATACGCAGTTGGCCATCATTGATAGCATTTGGTTCCATATGCAATTTGTGTTCATATAGTTTTTGATATTCTCCCCCTTCCGTGACTAATTGATAATTGATCACGTTCTAGACGGACACATAGATGCACCATGTACCAAGGTTATGTGTAAATATTACATATGCATATAGGTTTTTGTATATTGTTTCTTTCCGTGACATTATAATCGGTCTAGATGGTATTTCATTTCATTTTATTTTGTACTCCTCGTCTTATCCCTCCATGAGACCGATATGGGCGTCTACTTGCGATCAGTTGGGCATATTTGTCCTCCGTTCTTTGAATGGTTTAAGCCTAGAATGATCCTTGATTCCCGTGGAGCACACGTTTCTTGCGAGTGGAACGCATGACGCCAGCATACTTCCGCACCATGTGATGTCCGCGCTATGGGAGTGGGACGTGCTGGTGCCTGGAACGCACTGAGGCGCATATCGGTGACGTCAGAACATCACGTTGGTTGCACGTACAGAGGCGGAGTTCGGCTCGCCTGAATATGGAGCACCCCATTCCCTCTCTACCCACAAGAGTGAGTGAAGGTGACGTGACAACACTACCTCGGTAGCGATTGGGTATACACTTGATATTCTCGCCCATATACTCCTGAAGTTCTTTAGCCCTCTTCCTCCTATGAGAGAAGAGAGAGGGGGCCAGCAACCACGCCTCCATGTGAATGATTGGGCTATGCAATACTGATCCCCGCCCATACACTTCCGGGATTTGGAATGCAAACACTACTCACGTGTTATATTTGACACGCACGCCAGCTTTGGTTGAGGTCTCATGGACGCAGATATTACGGGCCTATAAATGCAGGTAAGATGCATGTCACAGTTAGATACCCCAGTTGAAGTCTACATGAGACGAAACCGGTCGGGTCACTGACTTGCCAAGTCTTTACTGCATTTTTTTTCCCCTTTGGGAATACCTCTGTCCACCCATCAAGGGGGAGAGTTGTTGCTATTAGATACAAGTTTTTTTCTTTTTCACGTGTGGTTTTACATTTTATATTTTAAGTGATCCCTGTCACATGTGTGATGTAGTGGAATTTTATTTATTTTTATTTTATTAAATTGGTGGTTTTACACTATGAGGAGTCGCTTTTCTTCTCTTTTCCTCTCCTATGCCTGGGAGTGAATGTATACCATCGCGGAGTTATTTCAACATCAAAAGCCATCCCTTGATTCTCCGGATATCATCTCCACCTGGCACCACTGTCTGGATACATGATTAGGCAATCGGCCTTTACAAGCTCTGAAGACCCCCCACCGTATGGTGAGTTGAGGGTCCACCTGATCCGGTAAGGGTACCTATTTATATCTTTTCTGTTTGAGGATTGTATCTGGGATCTCCTACCCCATTTGAGCATCCCAGAAGAAAAACACATTCGTTAAACCGTTTGGGTGTATGGACTGATATTAATTTGATTGATTGCCTCTACTCAATCACAGTGGACATTGGGATATATATGTTTTCATTTCATGATTTATCATTTATTGTTATTGATTGCATGGTCACCTTAGGAATTATTGTTATTGACTGCACGGTCACGGACCTTTTATAGTACCCTTCTCAATAGGTTTGAAACACCTATATAGATTTATTGGGTTCTATACTGCAAGTGAGCACATTGGTATTTTTTTCACTCTGTGTGTTTTCTTAACGGGTTTATACACCCATTTAGTGCATATACACATTTATTACCTTTTGTTATATATTTTACTTTAATTAGTGACCACAAAAAAAGGGGGAGTGGTTTGAATAGCCCCTTCCCTTTTAAGATCTCATCTGCTTGATTATAGATGTAGGTCATTTCACCTGTGGATCCACATTTAGGTCTTGTGGAGTTTAATCACTACAGGAGAGTCCCTTCGATTAGGGCCCCCTATCAAGATCTCATCTGCTTGATTGTAGACGTAGGTCATTTTCACTTACAGATTCACATCTAGGTTTTGCTGTGTTTAATCACTGGACCTACGGGAGAGTCCTTTTGATTAGAGCCCTGCTTGATTGCAGATGTAGGTCATTTCACTTGTAGATTCACATTTAAGTTTTGCTGTGTTTAATCACTGAACCTACAGGAGAGTCCTTTTGATTAGGGCCCCCTATTGGCGCTACACTTTATATCTACTTACTTTCACAAAATTTCCATTTTGTTGTGTTGGCTGCCTGATTCTATTCATCCATTTAACTTTAGTTAGCGCAATATATTTTTATTATTATTTCAAAAACTAAATTGACATCCTTTTTTTCCCACAAATAGGGCTTTCCTTTGGTGGTATTTGATCACCTCTGCGTTTTTTATTTTTTGCGCTATAAACAGAAATAGAGTGATCATTTTGAAAAAAATATATATATATTTTTACTTTTTGCTATATTAAATATCCCCCAAAAATATATAAAATAGGGCGATATGTATTCTTCTACATTTTTTTCATAAAAAATCGCATTAAGCTTTTATTGGTTTGCGCAAAAGTTATAGGGCCAGATCCACATACCTTTGGCGCCGGCGCGGCATGACCCATTTACACTACGCCGCTGTAAGTCACAGCGGTGTATCCTTATCCTCAAAGAAATGCCGCTGTAACTTACGGCGGCGTAGGGTAAATGGGTCGGCGTACGCGAGTGTAATTCAAATTTATTAGGGGGGGCGTGTTTTATTATAATTATGAATGACCCGACGCAAACGGCGTTTTTTTTTAACTGCGCATGCGTCGGCCATGGACGTATCCTAGTGCGCATGTGTGAAATCACGTCGCAAATAGTCAATGAAAACAACGTTAACGGCCCAATCTGGAACGGCATACGCAAACGACGTAAACGACGTCCAATACAATGCTGTCCCGATGTCCATACTTAACATTGGCTGCGCCTCACTATAACAGCTGTATCTTTACGCCAGAGATACGCTTGCGCTAACGACGTAAAGGGAATGCGCCGGACGCTCGTACGTTCGGGATTTAGCGTAACTCGCTCGTTTGCATATTTTACGCTGAAAATAGACAGAAGCGCCCCTAGCGTCCAGCGTAAATATGCATCTAAGATACGATGGTGTAAGAAACTTACGCCAGTCGTATCTTAGCGTAAGACCGGCGTATCATGTTTTCTGGATAGAAAACAATGACACGCCGGTGGGAAATTCGAATTACGCCGGTGTATCTGTAGATACGCCGGCGTAATTCCTTTGTGGGACTGGCCCATAGCGTCTACAAAATAAGGATTAGTTTTATGGCATTTGTATTAAGATTTTTTTTTAACTAGTAATGGCAGCGATCTGCAATTTTTATCAGTACTGCGACCTTATGGCCGACACATCGGACACTTTAGACACATTTTTGGGACCATTGGCATTTTTATAGCGATCAGTGCTATAAAAATGCATTGATTACTGTAAAAATGTCACTGGCAGGGAAGGGGTTAACATTAGGGGCGATCAAGGGGTTAATTATGTTCCCTCATTGTGTTCTAACTCAAGGGGGGTGGGACTGAGTAGGGGAAATGACAGATCGCTGTTCGTCCATTGTATGAACAGACGATCAGTCATTTCTCCCCCTGAAAGAACCGGGAGCTGTGTGTTTACACACACAGCTCCTGGTTCTCGCTCTGTGATGAACGATCGTGGGTTCCCATCGGTGATCTGGCGGCGCGCACGAGTCCCTAGTGGCCGCATAGCAACATCGCGTTATATTACGTGATTTTGCGCAGCCAAGCCGACCTGCCGCAGTAAAACTGTGGTGGGCGGTCGGCAAGCGGTTATTGTGGGTGTTGAAACTGAAAGTAATAGCTTGTGTTTCTATTATGGACATAATTATTAAATTAATGCAGTTTTAGTGTAGGGCAGTTGTAGCTATCACTAAAAACTGTTTACAATGAATTCACTACTAAACTACATTTCCTGACTTTCTTCATGGCAGCAAACATTTGGATAAACTCTGCTTTTGCTCCTACTCCCATAAACTTTGAGGCTGAACTAGAGACCATGGGCCAGAATCAGGTACACGTACATTTGCACAACGTATCCGAGATACGCTACGCAGCCATATTTTACCACGCTCTACAACGAATTTTGGTAGATTTTTGCCCGTACGATACGGCGGCGTAGTCTATTTCTCGCCGCGTAATCGAAATACGCGATTAGGGGGCGTGAAGCATTTAAATTAGGCGCGTCCCTGCGGCGATCGAACTGCGCATGATCCGTTCAGAAATTTCCCGCCGTGCATTGCGCGAAATAACGTCGATACGTCATTCGTTGTTTGAGTAGCGTCGCTTACGGACATTCCTATTCCCGGAAGTTTTACGTCAAAAATAAAAAAAGATGTCGGAAAACGTTGATATTCGACGTGGGAACGACGGTCATACTTAATATGGGCTGTCTAATATTAGACCAGCAAAAAGCTGGTATAGTTTTACGCAGTGAAAAGATGACTAAAGATGCCGTAAGAGATTACGATTGAAGATTGTAATTTCGGGGATCGACTGCAAAAGCTCATTTGCATACCCCGACGCGGAAAACGACGGGAAGTCCACCCATCGGCCGCAATTTTATTGCAGCATAGATCCGAAGGTGTACGAACACGTAAGCCAGTCGGATTGAAGCGCAAAGCCGTCTTTTTATGGTTTATGGTTTCAAACTAGTGAAAAAACGTGCGTAATTAGAAAGTACTCCGGTCTAACACCAGTTAGACAGGAGTTAAGGCTCTGTGAATCTGGCCCCATGTTCCTTTTTTGCCTTCCTCATGGTACCTATTAATATGGTGTTCTCTTACCTTCATTGGTTTACTGATGGATGTCAGCTCCTGGATCTCCGGGCAGGGTCATGAGTGGAGACGAGTTGTTCTCAGCTATGAATGGGGCAGTTACAGGTTATTACCAGGCTTTCCAGCTATCAGCAGGGTGGTATTCATAGCACACAGAAGATGAGGATCAGAGTTCCCAGTCATCGGTGGCACCCTGTGGCACAGTACTCCCATATATTTTCAGTTCAAAGCTGTGTTATAGTCTTGCGTTTTCCATTCTCAAGTTCTTAAGTGCCTCTTATGTGTCCATAGACCCATTTCAATCAGGTTTCCGCCCTGGACATGGGACAGAAACAGCATTGCTCAAGATATGGGACGACGCTCTCGAGGCTGCAGACGAAGGAGAATCTTGTCTTCTGGTTCTGTTAGACCTGAGCGCAGCTTTCGACACAGTAGACCACAAGCTTCTATTGACCCGGCTAGCTGAAGTAGCCAGAGTCGCAGAAGGCGATTTATCTTGGTTCTCCTCTTTTTTGGAAAACAGATCGCAAATAGTGAAGTTAGGACCTTTCTTTTCGGAAAAACGCACGGTATCATACGGAGTCCCTCAGGGATCCCCGCTGTCGCCGGTGTTATTCAACATCTATCTTCGTCCGCTTTTTGAGATCATCAGCAGTCAAAAACTGCTCTATCACTCATATGCAGACGACACGCAACTGTATTTCCGCATTTGCAATAAAAAGGATCACCACCTCAATCTAGAGACATGCCTCTCTTTGATAGAGGACTGGATGACAAAGAGTTATCTTAAACTCAACGGAGCGAAAACAGAACTCCTTCTGTTTCAAGCCAAGCGTAAGAATCTACCTGCAACAACTTGGACACCCCCGCCCATTCTGGGCAAAATCATCACCCCTAGCGCCAAAGTCAAAAGCCTCTGGGTCATTTTCGACTCCTACATGACTATGGACGCACAAATAGGGTCAGTAGTCAGCGGATCTCACCATCTGCTGCGCCTACTACGCAGGCTTATCCCTTTTATCCCCAAAGAAGACATAGCGGTCGTGGTGGGAGCAGTTGTTAACTCCAGATTGGACTACGCAAATGCCCTTTACCTCGGACTCCCTAAGTACCAAATCGCTCGTCTACAAGTCGTTCAAAATACGGCCGCTAGACTTGTGACTGGGAAAAAACCCTGGGAATCAATCTCACCTTCACTGAGATCCCTTCACTGGCTGCCAGTAAAAGACAGAATCACTTTTAAAGCACTCTGTCTAACGCATAGATGTGTCCATGGGAACGCCCCCCAATATCTATGCGATAAAATAAAAGCCCACAACCCCAATCGCGTTCTGGGATCCACTGATCAAAACCTCCTGCAGATACCGAAAGCCGGATACAAATCCAAAGGAGATAGAAGATTCGCGGTCCAAGGTCCCAGACTATGGAACGCATTGCCAACCAGTATTCGGTTGGAGGAGAACTACCTAGCATTCAGGAGAAAGATCAAGACTCATCTCTTTTGATACCAAAGGAGACAGGAACAACAAGCGCCCAGAGGCGATTCAGTTCGCATGTGCCGCGCTATATAAGTTTTCATTCATTCATTCATTCATTCATAGACCGGAGAGTATTTACAAGTATGGTGATAATGCAACCATCTTTATACATCTGTGCAGCAAATTTCCTGTATAATATGAATGGTGCCATAATTTGGAAATAGCCAAGGGAAGTGCACCTACAGGACCAAAACAATACATAATGGACATATTTCTAACCATTTCAATTATTATTTTCCCTGAAAACTGTTGGTTAGTGATCTAGATGGTCTTCTCCTGTTTATAGTTACATTTACAGGTCATGTTATCTTGATGTTCAGGCACTTTTCATTTTTTTTGTTACCCTAAAAAATAAAATAAAATGGATCCTGTCCCTTTAAAGCAGGGTATACAGCACAGTGCTTGTGCTGTGTAATTTGGCCTCCTGTATCACATGAAATACTTGACTGATCCTGCCTGGCTATGCCCTTCCCTCTGTAAATGGACCACTGTTTATCATGGCCACATCCATCATCCACTGTCTCTCCTGTCCTCTGTCCTCTCTCCTCCTTCCTCCCTGCCTGTTAGCTAGTGACAGTGCCCGCCCAGTCCCCTCCTCCTGCTGCTGGAATAACATCTACATATTTATACTACTTTTTTTTAATGTTGCACAAATAAAAAAGTGCATATTTAAATTTTCAAATAATTTCTATTTTCACTAGACACATCAAGTTTGTGTCATTTTAACCACTTCAGGTCCGCGCTATTGTCAAAAGACATCAACAGCGCGGACCTGAGGTGCCGGGTTGACGTCTTTGGACGTGACATGTTTTCCCCGCTCCCCGCGCGTCCTCGCGGGCACGCATAGGGGAAAAACTGTGTTGACCGTGTCCCTTGGACACAGCCAATCACAGATCGTGCTGAATGGCCAATCGCAGAGGCCATTCAGCACTCGATCCCGCTGTCCAATGAGAGATGATCTCAAATGTAAAGAAATGAGATCATCTCTCATCGCCGGCTTTCTCTCCTCACACACAGCGTGTGAGGAGAGAAAGAGTGTCAGCATAAAACAAAGTGAGTGAAAAAAAAAAGGTTAAAACAGTGCCACAGTGTCTGCCAGTGTCACCTGCCAGTGAAAACAGCCAGTGCCACCTGCCAGTGCATTCTCATCAGTGCCACCTGCCCCTGCCATCAGTGCCACCTGCCCCCAGTGCCACCTGCCCCTGCCATCAGTGCCACCTGCCCCTGCCATCAGTGGCACCTGCCCCTGCCATCAGTGCCACCTGCCCCTGCCATCTGCCGTAAGTACCACCTGCTCGTGCCATCTGCCATCAGTACAATCTGCCATCAGTGCCACCTGCCAGTGCAATCTACCATCAGTGCCACCTGCCAGTGCAATCTACCATCAGTGCCACCTGCCAGTGCCACCTGCCTGTGCCACCTGGCTGTGCCATCTGCCTGTGCCACCTGCCATCAGTGCCATCTGCCATCAGTGCCATCAGTGCTATCTGCCCGTGCCACCTTCCCGTGCCACCTGCCTGTGCCACCTGCCCGTGCCACCTGCCATCAGTGCCATCTGCCATCAGTGCCTTTGCCATCAGTGCCATCTGCCATCAGTGCTATCTGCCTGTGCCATCTGCCCGTGCCATCTGCCTGTGCCATCTGCCCATGCCATCAGTGCCATCTGCCATCAGTGCCATCTGTGCCATCTGCCCGTGCCATCTGCCCGTGCCACCTGCCATTAGTGCTACTTGCCATCAGTGCTACCTGCTATCAGTGCTACCTGCCATCAGTGCCATCTGCCATCAGCCCGTGCCATTTGCCGTCAGTGCCACCTGTCATTGTCATCAGTGCCAAAAATGGCTAAAAGATCATTTTCACTTGAGGAGGCGTACAAAATTATTGTGGCTGACGGGAGCAACGGGGAGCTCTGCGATTCGGATTCCCCTGAAAATTCAGACAACGAATCTGATGTTAACTACGAGCCAATAGTTAGCAGTGGAGCAGAGACATCCTTGGAGGAGGAGGAGGAAGAGAAGGAGGAAGAGGAAGAAGAGGAAGAAGAAGAGGAGGAGGGTCCACATGCCAGACGAAGGCGTATTACTAAGGGGCAGTGCCATCCACCAGCACCGCTGTGCCATCCACCAGAACCGCTGTGCCATCCACCAGAACCGCAATACCTCAGCAAGCAAGGTCACGTACCAGTGGGGTGTCACCTCAGTCCCAAAGGGTTAGGTCCCATGCCAGCCTTCCCTATTCCCTTTAGAACCCCTTGTGGCTTCCTTCTAATTCAGGAGAAGCCAACATTCCCCCTTTCACTGCCCAGCCAGGAGTCCAGGTGGACACAGAAAATTTTGCCCCGATTGACTTTTTCAATTTAATTTTTACTGACAACATGCTGGCCTCAATTGCGACCCAGTGCAATCTTTATGCAGAACAATTTATATCCAGTAACCCCACATCCTATTATGCCCGTCCCTTCGATTGGAGAGCAATAACAGTGTAAGAGTTTAAAAAATGTTTGGGCCTCGTATTCTGTATGGGACTAAACCATAAAAACCAACTACGTTCATATTGGTCGAACCGCCCTATCTACCACATGCCCATCTTTTCCTCAAAAATGCCCAGGACCAGATATCAATTGATCATGAGATTCCTACACTACAATGACAATACCCAGTGCCCTCCCCAAAATGACCCAAATTTTGATAAACTTTATAAAATTCGGCCACTACTTAATTATTTTTCCGAAATTTTCCCCCAGTTGTTTACCCCGGACCAACAAATATGTGTGGATGTGTCCCTTATAAAATTTTCTGGCAGGCTGGGTATAAAACAATTTATTCCCACCAAAAGGGCCCGCTATGGGGTAAAGCGCTATAAATTGTGTGACCGAGCCACAGGTTATACGTATGCCTTCAATGTATATGAAGGAAAGGACAGCCAGCTACACCCCCCTAATTGTCCAGACTACGTAGGAACCAGTGGGGAAATTGTTTGGCAACTCCTAAACCCACTCATGGAGAAAGGATACCACTTGTATGTGGACAATTTTTATACAAGTTTGCCCCTGTTCCGAAACTTTTTCAGAAAAAACACCCCAGTATGCGGCACCGTACGGATGAACCGGAAGGCCTTGTCACCAAGAAATTAAAAAAAAGGGAGACGGCGAGTTTACGCAATGAGGAAGTTCTGGCTGTGAAATGGAGGGACAAAGGGGATGTGTACGTGCTTTCTACAATCCACAACAACACATTCGTTGAGACCAGAGCGAGGAATGGGCGAATCCAGAAACCAAAATGTATTCAAGATTACAATAAGTTCATGGGGGGTGTCGATTTGAACGACCAGATGCTGGAACCCTACCTTTCCACAAGAAGATCATACCAGTGGTATAAAAAAGTTTCAATTTATTTGTTTAATTTGGCTGCGTACAATACTTATGTAATATATCGAAATCCACTCCAAGACCCAAATCCTACCTTTTCTACCTGGAGGAAATCACCACTGCCCTTTTATACCCCAGCAACCCACCAGAAAACATTCAATCCGATGTGGTTAGCCGACTCAACGAGCGCCACTTTCCAGATAAATTCCCTCCCAGACCAACAGGCCAAAAACCCCAAAAAAGATGCCAGGTGTGCTCCAAAGGAGGAGTGAGAAGAGACACCACTTTTTATTGTCCTCAATGCCCTTCCCAACAGGCCTCTGCGTAGTTGGTTGTTTTGCCCGTTACCATACCTCACTAAATTATTAGTCACTTCCTGCCATTTACCTTCACACCCCTTATACCTCTGCTTATGACCCTGGCTTGTTATTTGACCATGATTCTGCCTACCGATTCTGTTTATACCTCTGCCTGATCTGGAACTGACCCTGGACTGTTATTTGACCACGATTATGCCTAACGATTCTGTTTATACCTCTGCCTGATCTGGAACTGACCCTGGACTGTTATTTGACCACGCTTATGCCTACCGATTCTGTTTATTACTCTGCCTGATCTGGAACTGACCCTGAACTGTTTGACCATTCTTTTTGCCTGCCTCTTGGACTAGTGGGATTCATAGCACAGGGGTCTCACATATGTGAGGGGCTCCAGAATTGTTTTTCTGGATGAAGAAAACAATTGTTTTTGTTTTATCATTCTAGATTAGGGTCTGGTTGCCCGGAGGCTTCAAAGAGATTTGGGTGGGAGAAGCCTCTACCCCTGTCCCCATTCTGTCCTGAACGAGGCCCTACTTCTGCCTATAGGACCTATGCCATCATGCCTCTGCCTGTTGCATGAACTGACCACCTGCACTAACCCTGACGGGACAGTATCTCTGCCTGGACAATTGTATATGCCGTTGCTGACCAAGTCCCTGCCTGCTGCCTGGACCAGTGCTATCCTGCTGTGTAGAACTGCACTACTATTACCACAGGTAATCTTTTGTTTATGCTTTGCTCAGCATAATGTATTTTGGGGTGTAACTCTTGGTATGTGCATGACGGTGTTCCTTGCATGTTGGATCTCTGTATGTGGTCAGGCTGTGTAGAAGACTCACACATGTGGTATTGTTGTACTCAGGAGGAGTAGCAGAATGTATTTTGGGGTGTCATTTTTGCTATCTAAATGCTATGTGTTGGAAATATCTTAGAAATTGACAACTTTGTGTAAAAAAAATGCGTTTAATTTTTTTTCCACATGTTCCAAAAACTTCTGGAAAAAAATTAACCGTTTAAAAGACTCATTATGCCTCCTAGATTATACGTTGGGGTGTTAGCTTTCCAAAATGGGGTCACTTTGTGGGTAATTCCATTGCACTGGTGTTCCAGGGCCTTCAAAAGTGTAATAGGTAGTCAACTAGTTAGATGTGCAATTTATGCTCCTAAAACCCCTGATGGCGCTCCCTGCATGTTGGGCCTCTGTATGTGGCCAGGCAGTGAAAAAGTCTCACACATGGGGTATCGTTGTACTCAGGAGGAGTAGAAGAATGTATTTTGGGGTGTCATTTTTTCTATGTACATGCTATGTGTTGCATGAACTGACCACCTGCACTAACCCTGACGGGACAGTATCTCTGCCTGGACAATTGTATATGCCGTTGCTGACCAAGTCCCTGCCTGCTGCCTGGACCAGTGCTATCCTGCTGTGTAGAACTGCACTACTATTACCACAGGTAATCTTTTGTTTATGCTTTGCTCAGCATAATGTATTTTGGGGTGTAACTCTTGGTATGTGCATGACGGTGTTCCTTGCATGTTGGATCTCTGTATGTGGTCAGGCTGTGTAGAAGACTCACACATGTGGTATTGTTGTACTCAGGAGGAGTAGCAGAATGTATTTTGGGGTGTCATTTTTGCTATCTAAATGCTATGTGTTGGAAATATCTTAGAAATTGACAACTTTGTGTAAAAAAAATGCGTTTTCATTTTTTTTCCACGTGTTCCAAAAACTTCTGGAAAAAAATGAACCGTTCAAAAGACTCATTATGCCTCATAGATTATATGTTGGGGTGTTAGCTTTCCAAAATAGGGTCATTTTGTGGGTAATTCCATTGTCCTGGTGTTCCAGGGTCTTCAAAAGTGTAATAGGTAGTCAACTAGTTAGATGTGCAATTTATGCTCCTAAAACCCCTGATAGCACGTGATGGCATGTTGGGCCTCCGTATGTGGCCAGGCAGTGAAAACGTCTCACACATGGGGTATCATTTTACTCAGGAGGAGTAGCAGAATGTATTTTGGGGTGTCATTTGTGGTATGCACATGCCATGTGAGAGAAATAAGCTATTACAATGACAATTTTCAGAACATTTTTAAATAAAAAATAAAAATCTTAATTTTGCAAAGTATTGTGGGAAAAAATTACAACTTCAAATACCTCACCATGCCTCTTAATAAATACCTTGGAATGTTTACTTTCCAAAAAGGGGTTATTTGGGGGGCATTTGTACTTTCCTGGCTTGTTAGGGTCTCAAGAAATGAGATAGGCCTTCAGTACATCAGGTGTGATCAGATGTGATAATTTATTATGATTTGCACTATAGCTTGTACACTCTAAAACTTTCACACAGACCAAATAATTTCGAAAATGTTTGGGTTATTTTTATCAAAGACATGTAGCAGTATAAATTGTGGCCAAAATTTATGAAGAAAAATTAATAATTTGCAAAATTTTATCACAGAAACTAAGAACAAATAATTTTTTTTCAAAATTTTCGGTCTTTTTTTATTAATAGCGCAAAAGTGCTGAAAGCTGAAAATTGCTCTGGGCAGGAAGGGTGTTTAAGCGCCCAGTAAGCAAGTGGTTAAAAATGACAAATTATGGAAAAATACATTTGTTCATGTATTAATTTTTTTTGTTTATAGATTAGATAGTAAATAAAATAATTTGTGCATGCCAATATTACTGTAGCGGATGGTTGCTACTAAATACTAACATCCACCATATAATCTTGCTGCTCAGGCCTCCATCTATCACTTTTAGAGACAATGAGTAGTCATTTGCGTTGTTTTGTTTTTATCATTGGGGAAAATAACTTGGTTGGGGGAAAGGGAATATGGGATGCCCATAGAACAGATTGCTTTGTCGTCACTTCTTCTGCAAAACCCATGCAGACTATTGCTCATACTCTGCATACACTCCCGCAGACTGTTGCTCCCAGGACTTCTCTCCTCCTGCACAAAACTAAAAAGACCAAAAGTCTTTCTGTCCCATCATCTTCACTTGACAAAAGAGATCACTCTGAATAATCCCAGATGCTGACTGTAATTTGCTGTGTTTTTACTAGGCCAGAGGTCTGCAGTACCCCCCCCCCCGTATTGGTTGGCGGACTACTCCCAGCTAGTCCAACTTGAAAATCCTGTGCCCACAGGCTGCATCGATTTGACACAAACCCCACAGTCTCTCCTCTGGCCTCGCACCCAGCTCCCCTGGCATGCCTCTTCCAGAAATCCACTGTGTCACACTCACCAACCTTCTCCTGCCCCGAGTCCATGATGGAGAATTTTAACTGGACATGCATTCCAATAGCTTCTCCAGCCTTTCTGTTCCAGGACACATTGTGTAAGAAGAAGGCTCCCTCCCAGCTTTCCCGGGCTCCTCTGCTGGGTTGCGCACCCCCCCCCAGATAAGGATGGGGCCCCTGCTGCTATCTAGCACTCCATTTTCCACGTCTCCCGGCCGACAGCTCACCCCCCAATGGCCTGCACCTGTGCCTATATGGGAGTCCTGCCCCCTGCCAATTCCAGTTGGGGATTGGTCAGGGCTCCTCACATAAGCTCCCTGTCACTCCAGTCCTGTGCTCTGCCCCTCTTTCAGAACATTCTCACTGGAAGCAGGGGAGGCACCCCAGAACTGAAGCACAGGTGGTCACACCCACTGCTACACTAACCACTCCCTGCCCCCAAAAAAGCAGGCCTAGCCTGAAGCATAGGCCTGCCTAAATTGACCCGCCTGTCAGCTTACCTGACAAAAATCCTCACTCTAGCACATACCTATGGTAGAGGGTGCTACATTACCAAAGGAAAGCCTAGTTTGTCCCCCAAAAGCAATACATACAGTATATTGAATGAATAAAAATTCAGTCCAAACAGGTGATCAATTGGAGTGGTCAAGCAGACTCTTGTGCCTCACTAAGGTGTTCAGATGTAACAACTACAGCAAACTGGTGTCTTCAAATGGTAGTACATGCCGCTCACCTGAACAGATGGACCTGTATGTGAATAGCAGGTCAAAAGCGCAGTCCCTCACAAAAGGAGGATTTGGAGTTCAGCGATGTCTCCTTGGGAGCTCTTAGTGGTAGATGGTCAGCCAGAATATTCTCTCACATGAAAGGTGTCATGAAAAGGTAAAAAAATGACACATAGTGCTTTCCGTATAATCACAATGGCATAGAAAATTTATTAAAAAAGAAAAGCACTCACAAATAAAGCACTATGTCCTAGTGCATGGATACGAGTGTACAGCAAATAAAAGAACCAGGTAGGTGGCTGTCCTGACATCAAATGAAAAGCCCCCCGCACGCGTATCGTCCACAGGTGCAGGACTTCTTCAGCGGATATGGGGCCAATGTGTCAGGATTCATTAAATAGCAGCAAAAAAAAACTAATTAGACCAATTAAAACAAGCTCCGCCCCCCAGGGTGGGTATACGTCCACCACTGAATAATAAACATACAATTACCACAGCAACGGTGGGAAGTATCAAAATAACACAAGCAAACAAAATGATCTGCACATGTCATAATGGTAAGCAGAGGGGTATGTTCAAATATACATAAGCAGTCATCCGATGTTTTACAGATCACAACAACAAATGTAGTGACAAACAGATATATAACAAGAGCTGATAAAGACATTATTACCTTATAATCAGGTCTAATGAAAGCATACCAGGTGAAGTTTCAACGCCATAGACGGTGACCTCCTACACACAACACGTGATCAGAACTGGTCACATGACTTACCATCACCATGGTGCTAAGCTAGACACAAAGAATACAGGAAACGTCTTGCGTGGGCGGCGACCGGCGTGACGCGAACCGCCCATCATGGGCGGTAACCTGATGACACTGCCACCAGGCCAGGCATGCAGCCATTGGCGTGACGTTGTCAAGACCGCCCACCGTAAACAGAGGCAGCGCGGCCATAGTAATCAAAGAAACCGTCAGTACCCTCACACACCGCTCATAGATAGAGCCTAGATGTGAGATAGACAGCTTCATAGCCATCAATACAATACCAGGGAAAGGGTCTAACAGCACAGAAAGCTAGCCAGCGCCACCGCGGAAGAACTAGAAAGGGGGGGGGGGAAGGAGGGAGAAGCAAACTGAAAACAAATGTAATAAAAACAGGCACAAACCTATATCACTAAAACCACCAGAGTCATAATATGATCAGAGCAATAAAAGGACACTTCATGCAAAGACCACAGATGATTGTACAATAGGTGTCCAAAAAATAAAAATAAATATAGATATAAAAAAGTTTTTGTATATCACCCAAACTCTGGGGGAAGAGCTTAAAAAAGCTTCATTCAACAATGGATACCAAAAACAATTTAGAAAATGAAAATAAAAAAATGAAATTAAAAGAGACATCAGAACAGCCACCTTACTAGTTAACAATAAAATGTAAATAAATATCAAAAAAGCAGAAATAGAACAAAATACTAACGATCTGAAATAAAACAATTAAGGTCAAATTCAACATTTAACCCTAATGGTACTCCCACTTTTAATTCGTAGACCCAGAAGGATTTCCGTTGGCTGAGGTGTCTAATAAAATTACCCCCTCGCCAATGGTTCGTTACCTTCTCGATTGCCCAGAACTGCAACCCAGCCGGGTTGCGGTCATGGAATAATCTAAAATGTTTAGACACGTTGTGTGTAACAAGGCCCTTTTTAATATTGGTTACATGTTCACCAATCCTCACGTGTAAAGGTCTGGATGTTCTTCCCACATATTGGAGGCCACATTCACATTGTAATGCATAAACAACCCCTATGGTATCACAAGTGATAAGATCCTTAATTTTATAATTTTTTCCTGTCGTAGTTGCTGAGAATTCCTTACGTTTCTTAATGTTCTTTTTGACCTTCCTGCAGGGTCGGCATCTGCCACACGCATGGAAGCCAGTAAGAAAATCAAAGATCTTGTTTTCAGTATTGACAGGAGGATCTATAACTCCTGGGGCTAATTTATCCCTGAGAGAAGGCGCTCTTTTGTACACAAATTGCGGGCGATCAGGCAATGATGGACCTAATAACCTATCATGTTTCAAAATGGGCCAATGCTTTTGAACAATTTTTTCAAATTTACGGTATTGTATATTATAATCTAGGACCATTCGGATATTTGAGAAGTCTGTTTTGTCCTGTTTGGGAATATCTGAGACCAAGGTGTTTCTGTCAAGGTTACGGACTACTTCCATTTCTCTGTTTAACAGATCACTATCATAACCTTTCTCAAGCTTTTTTCTATGTACTCTATCAAGGATTTCTATTGACCCTTCAGTGTTCAGCTGCTTTGCTAATTATTTGTACCTTTGCGCAGTCTGCTATCTCTCTTGTACATACCGTATATTACTCTGTTATCTGAATTATACAGTTATTGCTGAAAGAACAGGTTCATAATGGTTAAAAGTCGAAGTAGAACCTTGCTTATTGGATTCCGGTAGGTTGTCATTCTTGTTATTTTTAGATAAACTGAACTAGGCTGATATGACAGATGGTCTAGATATTTTGTGTAATTTATCTGATAAAATAAAAGGCTTTGGAATTTTTCCAAAATGTTTAGAAGGCTTGTAATTTCCAGATAATTGGCCAAATTGTTGGTCAATTAACTCCAGTCAGAGTTGCTCAAGACATATCATTTTCATCTTCGAGTATTTATTGTTGTAGTGCACTAATTTATTACAGACACTTTTGTCAGTAATCGGGTAGTTTGGGGGCCCCATCTAACTACTGGATTGTAACACAGTAGAGATTTTTTCAGATACAAATTTTAAGCCCCTTAAACCCCATACACACTATCAGTTTTTCTGCAGGTTTTTGTCTTCAGGTTTACCAAAACCATCTAATATGAGGTCAAGCCTTAAGGGCTCATTTCCACTGGCGTTTTTACAGCCACTTTTCTGAGCGTTTTTTGCAGCTTAAAAACGCCTGTCCATGTTAGTCTATGGCAGGGATCCTCAAACTACGGCCCTCCAGATGTTGTAGAACTACACATCCCATGAGGCACTGTAACACACTGACATTCACAGACATCACTAGGCATTATGGGAATTGTAGTTCCTGAACAACTGGAGGGCCGTAGTTTGAAGACCCATGGTCTATGGCCTCATGCCCACCATGACGTTTTTGAGCTGTAGATGGCTAAGCTGCAAAAAAAAAACGCGGGACCAGTGCGTTCTGAAGCTCCAGCAATAGAGCTGTAAAAACACCAGACATTAAAAAAACGCTCAAAAACGCGCATAAACGCGCAAAAACGCGCACAAACGCTCAAAAACACGGCTGCGGAATTTTTAAAGCTCCAGCTCCAAAAAAAATAAAAATGTTTTTTTTTTTTTCTAAAATAAACATGGACAGGCGTTTTTAAGCTGCAAAAAACGCTCATACAAGTGGCTGTAAAAACGCCAGTGGAAATGAGCCCTAAGAGTTTCAATTTGTATGCAATCAGGCAGGCCCTTGCACTACATGGTTTTGGTAAACCTGAAGACAAAAACCTGCAGGAAAACTGATAGTGTGTTTGGGGCTTTACTGTCGCTAAAAACACAAAACTGGTGCACACAGAATTTGGTGCAGCTGTGCATAGTAACCAATCAGATTCTAGCTTGTTCAGGCTGGGTTCACACTTGTCCGACAAACGCTCCTACATTGGAAGCTCATGTCGCATGACATGTGAAAATCAATGTTTCCCTATGAGTGCTGGTCCTACACAAGTCGGTCCTACACAAGTTGTACCCCTACCATTTCACCCAAAAAAGTGTCAAAAATTGTAAAAAGAAAAACGCACACACAGCTTGTGACTAGTCCTTTAATAAGAAGGAAAAACAAACTCCAGCAATTTAATCCTTGCATGACCCGACAATACACGCAGCCATGATCGATTACCACCTCCATGGGAGATGCCCGCCGAATGATGCGAGACCTGCCGTAACAGCTCTTACATGGCCAAGGGCGGGCCCAATGTGATGTGTGTGTGTGACCCCGCCCCCTGATTCAACGGGGGTTTCTGGCAGTTTCCCTATGGCATCACGGGTGACCCTGCCCCCTCTAAAGCACAGGGGGTTGTGGGGATGAGGCCCTTGTCTCCATCAACATGGGGACATCCCCCCAATGTAGAGGGCATGTGGCCTGGTGCGTTTCAGGAGGGGGCCCTCTCTCATCCCCCTCTTTTCCAGTGGCCTGCCAGGTTGCGTGCTCAGATAAGGGTCTTGTATGGATTTTTGGGGGGACCCCTAAGCCATTTTAAAAAAAATGGCACAGGGTTCCCCCTAATATCCATACAAGACCTGAAGGGCCTGGTATGGAATTTGGGGGGGCTCCAATGAATTTTTTTTGGGTCAGGGTTCCCCTTAATATTTATACCAGACCCAAAGTGCCTGGTAATGGATTGGGTGGGGGGAGGGACCCATTCCATTTTTTTCAATGACTTTTATCTGTATTGCCGGGACCCAACAATTCATTATACATATTATGTAGCTGTGAGTAGTTTTAAATTACTTTTGTTTTCCTTTAGAAGTGTCATTTTGTGCAGGAACTGTTCTAAACACAGGAAAATTGCGCCACTTTACAGGCATACAGACACCCCCTAGGTACGAAACTTTGATTGTTTCACTTTAAGCATTATTAAAATCACTGCTCCAGAAAGAACTTGAGTTTTTAAAACTTTTTTTTTGCATTGATACATGTCCCCTGGGGCAGGACCCAGGTCCCCAAACACTGTTTATGACAATAACTTGCATATTAACCTTTAAAATTAGCACTTTTGATTTTTCTCGTTCGTGTCCCATAGACTTTAACAGGGTTTGCACGTTTAACCACTTGCCTACTGTGCACCTACACCCCCTTCCTGCCCAGACAAAATTTAAGCTTCCGGCACTGCGTCGCTTTAACTGACAATTGCGCGGTCGTGCGACTTGGCTCCCAAACAAAATTGGCGTCCTTTTTTTCCCACAAATAGAGCTTTCTTTTGGTGGTATTTGATCACCTCTGCAGTTTTTATTTTTTGCGCTATAAACAAAAATAGAGCGTAAATTTTTAAAAAAATGCATTATTTTTTTACTTTTTGCTATAATAAATAACCCAAAAAATATATAAAAAAAAAAAATGTTTCCTCAGTTTAGGCCGATACGTATTCTTCTACATATTTTTGGTAAAAAAAAAATGCAATAAGCGTTTATCGATTGGTTTGTGCAAAATTTATAGTGTTTACAAAATAGGGGATAGTTTATGGCATTTTTTTTTTTTTTACTATTAATGGCGGCGATCTGCGATTTTTTTATTGGGACTGCGACGTTATGGCGGACACTTCGGACACTTTTCTGAAATTGTTGGGACCATTTACATTTATACAGTGAACAATGCTATAAATATGCATTGATTACTGTATAAATGTGACTGAAAGTGAAGGGGTTAACCACTAGGGGGCGGGGAAGGGGTTAAATGTGTGTCCTATGAGTGTTCTAACTGTAGGGGGAGGGGGGTGACTGGGGGAGGTGACCGATTGTGTCCCTATGTACAAGGGACACAGCATCGGTCTCTTCTCCCTGACAGGACGTGGAGCTCTGGGTTTACATACAGAGCTCCACGTCCCCGCTCAGTTACTGGGCAATCGCGTGTGCCCGGCGGCGATCGTTGCCGCCGGGCACTCGCACCGGGATCCCAGCAGAGCGGCAGGTGAGCGCGCGCCCGCCCGCGGCTTTAAAAGGACATCACGTCATATGACGTGATGTCAGGATAATGGAGTCCTCCTCCCGCCGTCATTTGACGGTGGGCAGAGGACAAGTGGTTAAACACATTTTTTGCCTTTTCGCATGTTCTGCTGTGAACCGAACCAGGGGTCATCGGCTCATCCCTAAATATTAACCACTTGGCTTCCTCTGGGTTTTACCCCCTTAATGACCAGGGCATTTTTTGCTATTAAGCACTGTTCTACTTTAACTGCCAATTGCTAGGTCATGAAACACTGTACGCAAATAAATGTATATTATATTTTCACACAAATAGAGCTTTCTTTCAGTGGTATTTAATCAGCACTTTATTATATAAATGAAAAAATACCAAAAATGTTATCAAAAACACTGTTTTCTAGTTTTTTTTTTTTTTTTACAAAACATATCCAATAAAAACAAACTTCTTCATAAATTTAGGCCATAAAATAGCTGCTACATGTCACAAATGCTGGCAGTGATCAGGGCAGATCTTGCTAAAACTGTGTTTTTTGGGACATTATACTAATGGAGCATAGTTTTGATTGTGATAAAAATACTGATCCATACAGACACTATACTAGTAGTGGCTGTTATCAGCTACTTATAGTGTAACTGTGATAGTGTGGTGGGAAATTTGGCACTAACTGACACTGGCTGGAAGGGATACTAACTGACTAACTGAAAGTGACATTACTAGTACAGTGATCAATAATAATACTGTATACTGTACTAATGACACTGGCTGGGTGACCAGACTGATCAGAAGGACAATCAAGGGGTTAACTGTGTGTCTATCAAGTGTATATAAGTGTATGTGTGCTGCTTTTACTGAGACCATCTAGCTGGGTCTCTCCTTGCTTTCTGTTCTAAATGGTAGCTAATAGCAGAGATAAATAGAGTTGAGAGGACACCTGGATGTTCGGGTTCGGACCCAAACTCGAACCCGAACTTTAAAGAAAAAGTTTCCGAACCTGAACCCGGACTCCAAACCCCATTGAAGTCAATGGGACACGGACTTTTAGTAAAAGAAACTCCACCCCAAATTTAAAAAAAATAGCGTGAAGTTCCCCCTAAAATCCACACCCCTTATCCGAGCACGTTGACCTGGCCGGCCGCAGAAAAGAGTGGGGGGCAGAGTGTGGCCCCCCCTCTCCTGAACCGCACCAGGCCACATGCCCTCAACATTGGGAGGGTGCTTTGGGGTGCCCCCCAAAGCACCTTGTCCCCATGTTGATGGGGACAAGGGTCTCATCCCCACAACCCTTGCCCGGTGGTTGTGGGGGTATGTCAGAATCTCGAAGACCCCTTTAACAAAGGGGACCCCCAGATCCTGCCCCCCCCCTGTGTGAAATGGAAAGGGGTACTGTACCCCTACCATTTCACAAAGGAAGTGTAAATAGTAGTTCAGGAAAAAAAATACACACACCGTAGAACACATTACTTTATTAATTAAACCAAATAAAAATCCAGCGGTGAAAATAGATGATCGATGCTGCTCCCTGCTCCAACGTTGTCTTCTATCCAGCGCCGGGTGATCTCTCCAGCGACGCATTTTTTTTTCCCGAACTCCGAACCCGAACCCGAACTTTCAGGGCTCATTTTCACTGGCATTTTTACAGCCACTTTTCTGAGCATTTTTTGCAGCTTAAAAACGCCTGTCCATGTTAGTCTGTGGCCTCATGCCCACCATGACGTTTTTGAGCTGTAGATAGCTAAGCTGCAAAAAAAACGCGGCACCAGTGCGTTCTGAAGCTCCAGCAATAGAGCTGTAAAAACGCCAGACATTAAAAAACATGGAAAAACACTCAAAAACGCGGCCGCTGCGTTTTTAAAGCTCCAGCTCCAAAAAAAAAATGTTTTCCTGGTGCCTCCATGGCAGCATACCTGTGACAAGCTCCGCCTTGGCTCCTCCCTCAGGACTAGTGAATATTATAAAAGAAAAGGTTAGTGCAGTCCCCACATTCTCCTTTTTTTCCTCATACCTTAGGGCAGTGAATTCTGGGAACAGACGTCCTTACCTTCTGCATTCGGCAGCTTCCGTCCGGGTTCAAGCCTCTCCCAGACGCGGTCCCTTCTCTTGGGCAGCTAAATGCGCTTATAAGGTAGGGAGTCCCTTCTGTAGGATCTTTTGGGACGAGCAGTGTTGTCTCTTAAGTAAGAGTCCTTGTCTGCATATTTTTAGGCTTTTTGGCTGGGGTGAATCAGAGCAAGCAGCTACCTGTGCCCTCTTATTCCTATTTTTCTCCCCCTTTCTCTTCCTCTCCCCCCTTCTCTTCCTCTGCGGTCTCCCTTCATTTTTTTCCCACAGTTGTTCCTTGCTTCTCCGTTCACCCCTCTTCCCTACCCATCGCGCACTGTTCCCCTGGATGGTTAGCATGGCTCCATAGGAGCGGCGCGCGCTCTCTGCGCCGCTTTTCTGCATCCCTGGCGTCCTCCGCGGTGTTCTGCGCATGCGCCGGCGGCCGTGGCCGGCGGGTCCCGAGTCCGCCGGTTCATGCATGCGCGGTGGTTGCGGAGGCTGTGGCGGCCATCTTGGTGAAGGGCAAACGCACGCCCTCTGCGAGTAACTCTTTTGCACTTGGGACAGAGGCGTTACCTTTCGCCTCTGCTCCCTACTTATCTCCCTGGCGGTCTCAGAACAATGCCTGTTGCTGTCCAGGGAGTCCAACCCTCAGAGAGCTCCAGGGAAACGTCAAAACTCTGAGGGTAATTAATTAATTAAATAATTAAATAAATAATTAAATAAATATTATGTCAAAAAACAAAAATCAAAAAAAAAAAACATCATATATATATTTAATGTTTAAAAAAAAAAAAGGGAGTATATGTTTTCTTTTTATGTCACACACACTCATATCCATCGGATATGTCCGATCGGGAGTTTGATCCGATGGCGTGTACACACCATCGGATCAAATTCCCCGCCGCCGGACGGCGCGGTGACGTGGCGGTGACGCGGCGGTGACGTTGACGCCGCCGCGTCACCGCCACGTCACCGCACCAGGAAGTAAAACACTTCCGCGCATGCGCCGAATCCATTCGGCAGCGGCGCGGCGGCGGTGGGGGCCGACATGTCTGCTGGTAAGTGTACTAACCAGCAGACATGTCGGGCGGACAGATTCCCACCGGATAGATTTCAAAGCTTGCTTTGAAATCTGTCGGGTGGAGAAATCTGTCCGCTAGCCCATACACACGAGCGGAGATGTCTGCTGAAACGGTCCATCGGGCCTTATACATATATACATAAATGTGTAGCGATTAGGTTTTAGCGTCCGGATAGCGTAACCATCTCCTACCCTGCCTAGCTGCTTGTTCTGCAAGTAACCTAAAAATGAGCCATTCGCCGCCTGACCAAGATCCTACTCTACATGTAAGGTAGGGACCTGCACCCAGGTAAGTTAAAAAAAAAAACATGCAAAAGAGTGCACTCAGGCTGGTACTTCTCTGTACTTCAGCCCTGTACGCCAGAAGACGTCCAAAGGGACCTTAAGGCGACGTTGAGATTCAGATGACTCTAGTCCTTGCAGGGTAAGGTCATCCAGGCAGCACGCATCAGATAGCAGAAAATAATCGGCCAAAACAAACAAAAAAAAACGCCGCTGTCCGCGCTCTCCGAGACCCAGACGGCCGACATGTCAAGCCTCTGGGGCCACTCCCCTGCAAAGTAAACTGCTCTGTCAAAGTTATGCAGAGGACAGGGAGTCAGAGGACCTGCAAGTGGCGGACCTACTTCAGAGGGTGGTCAAAGATTCCGTTGCAGAACTGATAGCGACACTTCCGACGCAACACCCCATCCTCCCCCCCCCCTCCAGGAAGAGTCGGCGTGTCACTTCCTGGCCCTTACACAGCCGAGGTCTTTTGCACAGCACCAGCCCCTCCTCTAAACCTCAGGAGCAGGGCGCCGCTTCGGGGGAATCCTCTGGCTACACATAGGCATCAGGCTTTGCATTCTTCCTTGGTTCAACCCTATATCCAAGTGGTTAAGCAAGCAATCGGCTGGGACGAAAACGATCTGGAAGCTGATCAGCCAAAGACTTATTTTCCTTTCCTGAAATGCCAAATATATTTTTTCCTCTCATGGGTGAAATCAAAGCCGTGACCGAAGAGGAATGGAAAAAGATGGAGAAGAGGTTCTCCCTTAACCGTCTAGGAAAACTTTACCCTCTTTCGGAGGCAATTTCCGCAATGCTTGAAACCTCACCAATAGTGGTCACAACAATGGTAAGGCTGGCAAGAAGCATCACCTTACCTATGGAAGACTCAACCTCATTCAAGGACCCACTCGATAGGCCTTTTTCAGGTCAAGCTCCATCTTCCTATCAGATGGCGGGCAATGCCTGTAAACCAGCTATAGCCCTGACTTCTGTCCCCAACGCACTCCGGCTCTGGACTGACAATATAGAAACTGCGGTCCGTCAAGAAGTCCCCAAGGAAGACATTATCAAGGCGCTAGACGAAATAAAACTATCAGCAGATTTCTTTGGGGAAGCCGCGATCGATCGACTCTGCTGCGCGGCCAGATCAATACTCCACACAGTGATGGCCAAGTGAGCTTTGTGGCTCAAACCCTGGTCGGCGGACGTCGCCTCGAAACAAAATTGGGGCGAAATACCTTTCTACGGAAAAGCCCTGTTCGGGAATAAAACTTGATAAGGCCATTTCCCATGTCACGGGAGGTAAATCAGGCCTACTACCTTAAGACAGGCAGCCCAGACGTAATAGAGCTTTCGGGCCCAGGTCCCAGCACTTCAAAAATAAGGACTTCAGGCAGTCCGGGCAGGGCAGGGCATCAGACAGAACTGGAGAAGCACTCAGTCCACGTTCCTCGAGACCCTTGCCCACCCCACAAGACACTACAAAGCTTTTTTGACGTCAGGTTAGCCCAGAAGATCCTGGTGGGCATCAGACTCAAGTGCTTTGTGAACATCTGTGTGCAAAAGTGCAAGGAGTACGGGCACTTCTGGACCTTTCTGGATAAACCCCCAAGGGACTTTGTTACCCAAACAAGGATATGGGGGTCCCCTCAAAGGCAGAAGTCTTACATCAGTTCCTCCTTTCTTTGCAGGAACAACGTGCAGGGATTCCAGTTCCCCCATCCGAAAAATGTTCGGGTTTTTGTTCTACTCTATTCCTAGTTCCCAAAGAAGAACAGATGTTGGAGACCCGTGATAGGCTTAAAAAAGCTGAACCGCTGGATCCGGAGTTGGATTCCTCCAAGGGGTCCTACAACATATCTAATACTAAACTGAGACAGGCGAAAACAATTTTTCAAAGCCTACAGCTAATAGACACTTGGAGGACTCTACATGTTCATGATAGGGACTACAGTTTTTATTCATCAAAACACACACAAGAATAGACTATATATTTCTGGACCAAAAGATAGTGTTAAATCTAAGAGAAACTTCAATAGGCTCATTCACAATCTCAGACCATGCCTCAGTTCACTGTACCATCGATTGGGGGACATCTGGTCCAAGAGAATGGATCTGGAGGATTAATGAATCCTTAATTAAAGACCCAGAGTATGAAAATAAGGTGAATCTGGAAATAGAGAGGTTTTTTGAAATGAACAAAGAGGATGGAACAACACCGCTATGTAAATGGGAAGCACACAAGTGCTATGTGAGAGGAATTCTTATCTCACTTGGGGCGCAGCGGAAGAGGACTCTCAGCGCAAAGCTAGACAGTCTGCTCGGGGAAATCCGAATAGCAGAAAATGAACATACAACATCGCAAAGAACCCAGATTGAAGAGAAACTAACGTTGCTCCGAGATAAACTAAATCTACTACTCACGGAGAAGGCTAGGGCTAAACTAAGTAGATGTAGGAGGGCATACTATGAACATGGGAACAAACCGGGCAGGATGCTGGCCAATGAACTGAGAGAGACAAGAGCAAAAAAATATATTGAAAAAATAAAAACCCAAGGAGATAACTTAGTTAGTTCATCACATCTAATAGCAAAAGCATTTAAAGAATACTATAGCGATCTGTACCATCTGGAAACCCAACCTATATTAGCAGGAGGTCAGAGTATAGAGAGGAGAGCAAAAGAATATCTTAGGGAGTCAGAAATGCCCACAATTCCAGAAGAAATGATAGCTAATATGGAGGGACCGATCACAACAGAGGAGTTTTTAGAAACAATAAAGGAGATGAAACCGGGCAAATCCCCAGGCCCAGACGGTTATACCTTAACATATTATAAAAAGTTTCAGGAAAAATTGGCACCTAGATTTCTAGAAGCCTTTAATTCGTTAAAAGATGGACAGCAGATGTGTAGAGAAACAATAGAAGCACATATTGCAATTATCCCCAAGGAAGGGAAAGACCCAACTTTATGTCCCAGCTACCGACCAATATCCTTACTGAACGTTGATCTGAAGATATTTGCAAAAATAATCGCCAACAGAATTCTACCCTGTATCCCATCCTTAATACACCCAGATCAGGTGGGTTTTACCCCGGGGCGGGAGGGAAGAGTGAATACGCAGAGACTTCTGAGTACTATCTATATGTCACAACTCCATCAAAGGCCAACAGTATTAATATCAACAGATGCGGAGAAAGCTTTTGACAGAGTGGATTGGGGATTTTTGAGAACTACATTACAACACATCGGATTGGGGGAAGGGATGAGAAATTGGATAGACAGTCTCTACTCCTGCCCTTCGGCCAGGGTGAAGGTAAATGAGGCAATTTCTGATCCCTTCCCAATATACAATGGGACAAGACAAGGGTGCCCACTCTCTCCAATAATCTTTATCCTTGTTCTGGAGCCGTTCCTGAGAACTGTACGGTCTAATACAGACATAAGAGGTTTTCGGATCAAGGGATCAGAGTATAAAGTAGCTGCATTAGCAGACGACCTCTTGTTCTCAATAACGGCTCCAGAGCTGTCCCTACCAGCCTTAATGAGGGAAATAGGGGACTATGGAACTGTCCAATTTTAAGGTGAATTATAACAAATCAGAGGCGATGGGAGTGGAAGTTAACAGACAGGCACAACAACAATTAGCGACAAACTTTCCCTTTAGATGGACAGACTCCCATATACCCTATCTGGGAACCAAAATACCAAAAAACCTGAATAGAACCTTTGACTTAAATGTTGTACCCCTGATAAGACAGTTCAAGGCAGATTTTCAGCAGTGGGATAAGGAAGTCTTTACATGGTTTGGGAGAATTAACATCATTAAAATGAATATCATGCCAAGATTACTTTATCTACTTCAGACCCTCCCTGTAAAGATTCCCTTGGTGTTTTGTAGGGATTTAAGAGTAAGATTTAGTAGGTCCATTTGGGCAGGAAAATCGGCGAGAGTACGACGTGAGATTCTGATCCTACCTAAGAGGAAGGGGGGGGTGGGTTTACCAGACCCGATGGGATATTACGATGCAGTCCATTTAGCAAGGGTGGTAGAGTGGTGTACACACCAGAAGTCTAAACCTTGGATTCTCATGGAACAAAAGATTACGAAGATCCCTTTGGAGGGTTTAGCGTGGATCCAAGAGGTTGATATCCCACAAGAGGTCAAAAAGCACCCTACCCTAGGTGCCACAATAAGAGTCACAAAAAGGAAATTTAGCAAAAGTAAGATCTCGGACTATACAAGCCCACTTGTCCCAGTCCTGGGGAACCCTAGGTTTCAATTAGGTATTACAGATCTCCATTTTAGCATTCTTAGACGCGCGGGAATGAGCAGGCTAATACACTTTGATACAGATAAGCAAAGGGCTGGTGGGGGAGAGATAGACGAGGACCCTAGAAGGGAGTTGGACCCATTGAGAGAAATTCAGTTGAGAGCAGCAATTAGAGCATTAAGCTCACAAAATACTTCGAGTAGAGAACTCTCAGGGTTCGAAGAAACATGCCTGAAGGGTGAATCGCTGAGACATGGTCTGTCATTAATGTATAGCCTGTTGGTAGACACAGAAGCCCCCAAAAACCTACCATTCATACAAGCATGGGAAAGGGACTTAGGGATAGAATTCTCAGAGATTCAGAAAACAAAAATTTTCTCCTTCACCCATAAGGCCTCCTTAGCTACCAAATACCAGGAAGGAAGCTACAAGATTTTAACTAGATGGTACAAAACTCCTGCCGTATTAAAACGTTTCTTTCCAGAAGCCTCGGATCGCTGTTGGCGGTGCAGAGAGGAGGAGGGCACAATCCTACATATTTTCTGGGAATGCGTAAAAGTGAAGGAATTTTGGAAAATGATTGAGGGCACGATAAAAGAAATTATTGAAGTGGAGCTGGGAGGGAACCCAGCTACTTACCTATTATACGATTTCCCACTTTCCACGGTAAAGTTTAAAAATTCCCTGCTTAGACACCTACTGACGGCAGCAAGGGCTTGCATCCCAATTTTGTGGAAAAGCACATCTACACCAACTAGACAACAATGGCTAGACAGAGTAACGGAAATCCAGCTGATGGAGAATCTGACGATGGGAATAAAAGAGCAAGAGGAGAAGTATAGACAAACCTGGGCCCCATATATAAAGGTATAGAGAACGTGATAGCTGAGAAGGGGGGGAGGGAGGGACGCTGGGGGGGGGGGGGGTAGAGAGAGGAAGAGAGAAAACTTTTTCTCGCCCTCTAGGGCCTGTCGACCGGATCACAATTACTACAGACGCCAGTGCAGCGGGCCGAGGAGCACATTGCGGCCAAATCTCGATGCGGGGGAGATGATCGTTCTGCACAACCGGCTTGGTATTGAACATCCTGGAGATCTGCGCAGCCTACCTAGCATCCCTAGCCCTAGAATTCGAAATCTCAGGGAAACCATTCTCCTTCGAATGAGCAGCAGAGCGGCAGTATCTTGCATACACCGTCAAGGTGGGACACGCAGCCGCACCCTACTGAGGGAAGTGGAGCCTATTATGCTATGGGCCGAAAGGAATCTGAAGATCCTGAGGGCGATCTACCTTCCCGGTCATCTGAATTCGAGGGCAGATCATCTATCCCACAAGTTCGTGGATGCCAATGAGTGGTCACTGAACCAGAAAATCTTCGACTGGATCATAGATCAGTGAGGCCTCCCGGAGCTGGACTTATTTTCAACAGCAACCAACGCCAAAAGACCGAGATTTGTCTCAAGGTTCCTTCACCCACAGGCGGAGGATATAGATGCCCTCTCAGCCCCTGGCCAGTCGGTCTAGCTTATGCCTTCCCACCTCGACCTTTCTTTCCGAAGTTCCTATCGAGGCCGATGGGAGAGACCACAACAGTGATAGCAGTCCTGCCGTACTGGCCAAAGCGCCCATGGTTTCCCATGGCACTATACATCAGTATCCAGTCACCTGTCAAGTACCCTTTCTCCTGTCGCGGGGATGTCACACCAATCCAGATCCACACAAGCTGAATCTTCACATCTGGCGACTGAGAGGCTGAGGGTCTAATCTTTAGGCTGCTCAGCAGAGGTTATCGCAACCCTGCTCAAGGCAAGAAAACCATCAACGAATAGCATTTACGGCGGAGTATGGAGCAAATTCATATTATTTGCGGCAGACAGAGGCTTCAACCCAGGATCACCACTACCCTCTGAGCTTCTCGAGTTCTCTTTGTGGGCAGGCCTTGACTTAGGCCTGGGACTAAGTACATTAAAAGTAAAAGTAGCGGCAATTTCGCCGACAACCAGAAAAAGGGTGGACCGAAGACCCTTTAATTGTACAATTTTTTAAGGCTGTTAAGAAGATCTGCCCACCAGCTAAGAGAATCCTTCCCACCTGGGACCTCTCTATCATCCCGGATTCTCTTGCCCCTTCAGAGTCTACATCTCTGTGGAATCTAACCCTGGAGCTGACTTTTCCGATAGCCATAACCTCCGGCAGGAGGATTTCAGAACCCCAAGCCCTGAGAGCAGATCAGGATCATGTCCTTTTCTTTTCCGATAGAGTCGAACTTAGGACAGTTCCAGGGTTTGTTCCCAAAGTCGCCTCTGCAGCAAGTATTCCAGAACCTTGGACACTTCCAACCTCTACGGGCCAGGATCCATGCTCTCTCCACGAACTGGATATCGCTTCAACCCTGAGATGCTACCTACAACCCACAGAACCATTTAGAAGTTCATCCAGGCTACTCATAATCCCCTGTGGAAAACACAGGGGTAATGAAGCCTCACCGAGAACAATCGCCTCGTGGATTGTAGACCTCATCCAGAAGGCGTACAGGGCGAGAGGTCTGGAACCTCCTTCAATCATCAGGGCGTATTCCACCAGATCAGTTTCGACCTCTTGGAGGACCAGAGCCAAAGTGTCGATTGAAACCATCTGTAGGGCAGCAACCTGGTCTTCGCAGCATACCTTCCTTAAGCTCTATAGAGTCGATCCAGGAACTCTCTCATCTGTGGAGTTTGGCAGACAGGCGATAAAGTCGACCCTCGCCTCTTCCTCCAGATAGTATCTTCTCTGAATAAAATCTCATTATAGGCATTACCCCACCCGTCTCAGCTATTTATTTGTCACAGGTATGCTGCCATGGAGGCACCAGGAAAACAGAAAATTGTACCATACTTACCGTAATTTTCTTTTCCTGGTGCCTATCCATGGCAGCATACGAACCCACCCTTGGTATTCTATATTACGGAGAATGTGGGGACTGCACTAACCTTTTCTTTTATAATATTCACTAGTCTTGAGGGAGGAGCCAAGGCGGAGCTTGTCACAGGTATGCTGCCATGGATAGGCACCAGGAAAAGAAAATTACGGTAAGTATGGTACAATTTTCTGTTTTTTTTTTTTTTCTAAAATAAACATGGACAGGCGTTTTTAGGCTGTAAAAAACGCTCAGAAAAGTGGCTGTAAAAACGCCAGTGGAAATGAAGCCTCAGGCTTCATTTCCACTGGCATTTTTACAGTCACTTTTCTGAGCGTTTTTTACAGCTTAAAAACGCCTGTCCATGTTTACTTTAGAAAAATAAAAATAAAAAAAATATGTTTTATTTTTTTGAGCTGGAGCTTTAAAAATGCAGCGGCCACGTTTTTGAGGATTTTTCTGCGTTTTTGAGCGTTTTTTAATGCCTGGCGTTTTTACAGCTCTATTGCTGGAGCTTCAGAACGCCCTGGTCCCGCGTTTTTTTTGCAGCTTAGCCATCTACAGCTCAAAAACTTCATGGTGGGCATGAGGCCATAGACTAACATGGACAGGCGTTTTTAAGCTGCAAAAAACGCCCAAAAAAGTGGCTGTAAAAACGCCAGTGGAAATGAGCCCTCAGCAATTATTCTGGTTCGGGTTCGGGAAAAACCCAAAGTCCGTACCGAACCCAAACTTTACAGTTCGGGTTCGCTCAACTCTAGCGATAAATCCAATCAGGAAGCAGCAGTTCTGATTTATCAGGTGATTTAGAAAAAAAAAGAAGAAAAAAAAAAAGCGTATTATAAATTCAAAGAAAAATATATTTCAAAATACATTAAAGTTGAACTCCAAAGTCAACTAAAACAGATTGCTTTGAAGCACCATGCCTAATTTAGATTGAATTGAGGGTAATTTGTTTTAATAATTCATAACTTGATCACAGGCTACTTCCCTCTATTTACAAAATGCTCATTACAGTATGTAGGCTGCATGACTCATCTTATATAGAATAAGACTGAGTATTATTATTTTGGTGATTAAAACTTTTCAGCTTCTTTTAGAGCCTTTTCACACTGTCAGCACCCGGGTGTCAGTGGTAAAGCGCCGCTAATTTAGCGGCGCTTTACCGTAGATTTTGCAGCTTTTTTCAGCTGCTAGCAGGGCACTTTTAACCTCTGCTAGCCGCCGAATAAAGGGTTAAAAGCGATGCTTTGCAGTCGCTTCGGCGGGGCAGCCCATTGATTTCATTGTTCTTAAAGCGCTTCTAAGAAGCTGCTTGCAGGACTATTTTTGACGTCCTGCCAGCGCCCCAGAGTGAAAGTACTCAGGATTTCACTCTGGGATTGCAGGTGACTCAGGATTTCACTCTGGGATTGCAGGTGACCCAGGATTTCACTCTGAGATTGCAGGTGACCCAGGATTTCACTCTGGGATTGCAGGTGACCCAGGATTTCACTCTGAGATTGCAGGTGACCCAGGATTTCACTCTGGGATTGCAGGTGACCCAGGATTTCACTCTGGGATTGCAGGTGACCCAGGATTTCACTCTGGGATTGCAGGTGACCCAGGATTTCACTCTGGGATTGCAGGTGACCCAGGATTTCACTCTGGGATTGCAGGTGACCCAGGATTTCACTCTGGGATTGCAGGTGACCCTGGATTTCACTCTGGGATTGCAGGTGACTCAGGATTTCACTCTGGGATTGCAGGTGACCCAGGATTTCACTCTGGGATTGCAGGTGACCCAGGATTTCACTCTGGGATTGCAGGTGACCCAGGATTTCACTCTGGGATTGCAGGTGACCCAGGATTTCACTCTGGGATTGCAGGTGACCCTGGATTTCACTCTGGGATTGCAGGTGACCCAGGATTTCACTCTGAGATTGCAGGTGACCCAGGATTTCACTCTGAGATTGCAGGTGACCCAGGATTTCACTCTGGGATTGCAGGTGACTCAGGATTTCACTCTGAGATTGCAGGTGACCCAGGATTTCACTCTGGGATTGCAGGTGACTCAGGATTTCACTCTGGGATTGCAGGTGACCCAGGATTTCACTCTGAGATTGCAGGTGACTCAGGATTTCACTCTGGGATTGCAGGTGACTCAGGATTTCACTCTGGGATTGCAGGTGACTCAGGATTTCACTCTGGGATTGCAGGTGACCCAGGATTTCACTCTGGGATTGCAGGTGACCCAGGATTTCACTCTGAGATTGCAGGTGACCCAGGATTTCACTCTGGGATTGCAGGTGACTCAGGATTTCACTCTGGGATTGCAGGTGACCCAGGATTTCACTCTGGGATTGCAGGTGACCCAGGATTTCACTCTGGGATTGCAGGTGACCCAGGATTTCACTCTGGGATTGCAGGTGACCCAGGATTTCACTCTGGGATTGCAGGTGACCCAGGATTTCACTCTGGGATTGCAGGTGACCCAGGATTTCACTCTGGGATTGCAGGTGACCCAGGATTTCACTCTGAGATTGCAGGTGATTTAGGATTTCACTCTGGGATTGCAGGTGATTTAGGATTTCACTCTGAGATTGCAGATGACCCAGGATTTCACTCTGGGATTGCAGGTGACCCAGGATTTCACTCTGGGATTGCAGGTGACCCAGGATTTCACTCTGGGATTGCAGGTGACCCAGGATTTCACTCTGGGATTGCAGGTGACCCAGGATTTCACTCTGGGATTGCAGGTGACCCTGGATTTCACTCTGGGATTGCAGGTGACCCAGGATTTCACTCTGAGATTGCAGGTGACCCAGGATTTCACTCTGAGATTGCAGGTGACCCAGGATTTCACTCTCTAGGGCCTGTCGACCGGATCACAATTACTACAGACGCCAGTGCAGCGGGCCGAGGAGCACATTGCGGCCAAATCTCGATGCGGGGGAGATGATCGTTCTGCACAACCGGCTTGGTATTGAACATCCTGGAGATCTGCGCAGCCTACCTAGCATCCCTAGCCCTAGAATTCGAAATCTCAGGGAAACCATTCTCCTTCGAATGAGCAGCAGAGCGGCAGTATCTTGCATACACCGTCAAGGTGGGACACGCAGCCGCACCCTACTGAGGGAAGTGGAGCCTATTATGCTATGGGCCGAAAGGAATCTGAAGATCCTGAGGGCGATCTACCTTCCCGGTCATCTGAATTCGAGGGCAGATCATCTATCCCACAAGTTCGTGGATGCCAATGAGTGGTCACTGAACCAGAAAATCTTCGACTGGATCATAGATCAGTGAGGCCTCCCGGAGCTGGACTTATTTTCAACAGCAACCAACGCCAAAAGACCGAGATTTGTCTCAAGGTTCCTTCACCCACAGGCGGAGGATATAGATGCCCTCTCAGCCCCTGGCCAGTCGGTCTAGCATATGCCTTCCCACCTCGACCTTTCTTTCCGAAGTTCCTATCGAGGCCGATGGGAGAGACCACAACAGTGATAGCAGTCCTGCCGTACTGGCCAAAGCGCCCATGGTTTCCCATGGCACTATACATCAGTATCCAGTCACCTGTCAAGTACCCTTTCTCCTGTCGCGGGGATGTCACACCAATCCAGATCCACACAAGCTGAATCTTCACATCTGGCGACTGAGAGGCTGAGGGTCTAATCTTTAGGCTGCTCAGCAGAGGTTATCGCAACCCTGCTCAAGGCAAGAAAACCATCAACGAATAGCATTTACGGCGGAGTATGGAGCAAATTCATATTATTTGCGGCAGACAGAGGCTTCAACCCAGGATCACCACTACCCTCTGAGCTTCTCGAGTTCTCTTTGTGGGCAGGCCTTGACTTAGGCCTGGGACTAAGTACATTAAAAGTAAAAGTAGCGGCAATTTCGCCGACAACCAGAAAAAGGGTGGACCGAAGACCCTTTAATTGTACAATTTTTTAAGGCTGTTAAGAAGATCTGCCCACCAGCTAAGAGAATCCTTCCCACCTGGGACCTCTCTATCATCCCGGATTCTCTTGCCCCTTCAGAGTCTACATCTCTGTGGAATCTAACCCTGGAGCTGACTTTTCCGATAGCCATAACCTCCGGCAGGAGGATTTCAGAACCCCAAGCCCTGAGAGCAGATCAGGATCATGTCCCTTTCTTTTCCGATAGAGTCGAACTTAGGACAGTTCCAGGGTTTGTTCCCAAAGTCGCCTCTGCAGCAAGTATTCCAGAACCTTGGACACTTCCAACCTCTACGGGCCAGGATCCAGGCTCTCTCCACGAACTGGATATCGCTTCAACCCTGAGATGCTACCTACAACCCACAGAACCATTTAGAAGTTCATCCAGGCTACTCATAATCCCCTGTGGAAAACACAGGGGTAATGAAGCCTCACCGAGAACAATCGCCTCGTGGATTGTAGACCTCATCCAGAAGGCGTACAGGGCGAGAGGTCTGGAACCTCCTTCAATCATCAGGGCGTATTCCACCAGATCAGTTTCGACCTCTTGGAGGACCAGAGCCAAAGTGTCGATTGAAACCATCTGTAGGGCAGCAACCTGGTCTTCGCAGCATACCTTCCTTAAGCTCTATAGAGTCGATCCAGGAACTCTCTCATCTGTGGAGTTTGGCAGACAGGCGATAAAGTCGACCCTCGCCTCTTCCTCCAGATAGTATCTTCTCTGAATAAAATCTCATTATAGGCATTACCCCACCCGTCTCAGCTATTTATTTGTCACAGGTATGCTGCCATGGAGGCACCAGGAAAACAGAAAATTGTACCATACTTACCGTAATTTTCTTTTCCTGGTGCCTATCCATGGCAGCATACGAACCCACCCTTGGTATTCTATATTACGGAGAATGTGGGGACTGCACTAACCTTTTCTTTTATAATATTCACTAGTCTTGAGGGAGGAGCCAAGGCGGAGCTTGTCACAGGTATGCTGCCATGGATAGGCACCAGGAAAAGAAAATTACGGTAAGTATGGTACAATTTTCTGTTTTTTTTTTTTTTTCTAAAATAAACATGGACAGGCGTTTTTAGGCTGTAAAATGCTCAGAAAAGTGGCTGTAAAAACGCCAGTGGAAATGAAGCCTCAGGCTTCATTTCCACTGGCATTTTTACAGTCACTTTTCTGAGCGTTTTTTACAGCTTAAAAACGCCTGTCCATGTTTACTTTAGAAAAATAAAAATAAAAAAAATATGTTTTATTTTTTTGAGCTGGAGCTTTAAAAATGCAGCGGCCACGTTTTTGAGGATTTTTCTGCGTTTTTGAGCGTTTTTTAATGCCTGGCGTTTTTACAGCTCTATTGCTGGAGCTTCAGAACGCCCTGGTCCCGCGTTTTTTTTGCAGCTTAGCCATCTACAGCTCAAAAACTTCATGGTGGGCATGAGGCCATAGACTAACATGGACAGGCGTTTTTAAGCTGCAAAAAACGCCCAAAAAAGTGGCTGTAAAAACGCCAGTGGAAATGAGCCCTCAGCAATTATTCTGGTTCGGGTTCGGGAAAAACCCAAAGTCCGTACCGAACCCAAACTTTACAGTTCGGGTTCGCTCAACTCTAGCGATAAATCCAATCAGGAAGCAGCAGTTCTGATTTATCAGGTGATTTAGAAAAAAAAAGAAGAAAAAAAAAAAGCGTATTATAAATTCAAAGAAAAATATATTTCAAAATACATTAAAGTTGAACTCCAAAGTCAACTAAAACAGATTGCTTTGAAGCACCATGCCTAATTTAGATTGAATTGAGGGTAATTTGTTTTAATAATTCATAACTTGATCACAGGCTACTTCCCTCTATTTACAAAATGCTCATTACAGTATGTAGGCTGCATGACTCATCTTATATAGAATAAGACTGAGTATTATTATTTTGGTGATTAAAACTTTTCAGCTTCTTTTAGAGCCTTTTCACACTGTCAGCACCCGGGTGTCAGTGGTAAAGCGCCGCTAATTTAGCGGCGCTTTACCGTAGATTTTGCAGCTTTTTTCAGCTGCTAGCAGGGCACTTTTAACCTCTGCTAGCCGCCGAATAAAGGGTTAAAAGCGATGCTTTGCAGTCGCTTCGGCGGGGCAGCCCATTGATTTCATTGTTCTTAAAGCGCTTCTAAGAAGCTGCTTGCAGGACTATTTTTGACGTCCTGCCAGCGCCCCAGAGTGAAAGTACTCAGGATTTCACTCTGGGATTGCAGGTGACTCAGGATTTCACTCTGGGATTGCAGGTGACCCAGGATTTCACTCTGAGATTGCAGGTGACCCAGGATTTCACTCTGGGATTGCAGGTGACCCAGGATTTCACTCTGAGATTGCAGGTGACCCAGGATTTCACTCTGGGATTGCAGGTGACCCAGGATTTCACTCTGGGATTGCAGGTGACCCAGGATTTCACTCTGAGATTGCAGGTGACCCAGGATTTCACTCTGGGATTGCAGGTGACCCAGGATTTCACTCTGAGATTGCAGGTGACCCAGGATTTCACTCTGGGATTGCAGGTGACCCAGGATTTCACTCTGGGATTGCAGGTGACTCAGGATTTCACTCTGGGATTGCAGGTGACCCAGGATTTCACTCTGGGATTGCAGGTGACCCAGGATTTCACTCTGGGATTGCAGGTGACCCAGGATTTCACTCTGGGATTGCAGGTGACCCAGGATTTCACTCTGGGATTGCAGGTGACCCAGGATTTCACTCTGGGATTGCAGGTGACCCAGGATTTCACTCTGGGATTGCAGGTGACCCTGGATTTCACTCTGGGATTGCAGGTGACTCAGGATTTCACTCTGGGATTGCAGGTGACCCAGGATTTCACTCTGGGATTGCAGGTGACCCAGGATTTCACTCTGGGATTGCAGGTGACCCTGGATTTCACTCTGGGATTGCAGGTGACCCAGGATTTCACTCTGAGATTGCAGGTGACCCAGGATTTCACTCTGAGATTGCAGGTGACCCAGGATTTCACTCTGGGATTGCAGGTGACTCAGGATTTCACTCTGGGATTGCAGGTGACCCAGGATTTCACTCTGGGATTGCAGGTGACTCAGGATTTCACTCTGGGATTGCAGGTGACCCAGGATTTCACTCTGAGATTGCAGGTGACTCAGGATTTCACTCTGGGATTGCAGGTGACTCAGGATTTCACTCTGGGATTGCAGGTGACCCAGGATTTCACTCTGGGATTGCAGGTGACCCAGGATTTCACTCTGAGATTGCAGGTGACCCAGGATTTCACTCTGGGATTGCAGGTGACCCAGGATTTCACTCTGGGATTGCAGGTGACCCAGGATTTCACTCTGGGATTGCAGGTGACCCAGGATTTCACTCTGAGATTGCAGGTGATTTAGGATTTCACTCTGGGATTGCAGGTGACCCAGGATTTCACTCTGGGATTGCAGGTGACCCAGGATTTCACTCTGGGATTGCAGGTGACCCAGGATTTCACTCTGGGATTGCAGGTGACCCAGGATTTCACTCTGAGATTGCAGGTGACCCAGGATTTCACTCTGGGATTGCAGGTGATTTAGGATTTCACTCTGGGATTGCAGGTGACCCAGGATTTCACTCTGGGATTGCAGGTGACCCAGGATTTCACTCTGGGATTGCAGGTGACCCAGGATTTCACTCTGGGATTGCAGGTGACCCAGGATTTCACTCTGGGATTGCAGGTGACCCTGGATTTCACTCTGGGATTGCAGGTGACCCAGGATTTCACTCTGAGATTGCAGGTGACCCAGGATTTCACTCTGAGATTGCAGGTGACCCAGGATTTCACTCTGGGATTGCAGGTGACTCAGGATTTCACTCTGAGATTGCAGGTGACCCAGGATTTCACTCTGGGATTGCAGGTGACTCAGGATTTCACTCTGGGATTGCAGGTGACCCAGGATTTCACTCTGAGATTGCAGGTGACTCAGGATTTCACTCTGGGATTGCAGGTGACTCAGGATTTCACTCTGGGATTGCAGGTGACCCAGGATTTCACTCTGGGATTGCAGGTGACCCAGGATTTCACTCTGAGATTGCAGGTGACCCAGGATTTCACTCTGGGATTGCAGGTGACTCAGGATTTCACTCTGGGATTGCAGGTGACCCAGGATTTCACTCTGGGATTGCAGGTGACCCAGGATTTCACTCTGGGATTGCAGGTGACCCAGGATTTCACTCTGGGATTGCAGGTGACCCAGGATTTCACTCTGGGATTGCAGGTGACCCAGGATTTCACTCTGGGATTGCAGGTGACCCAGGATTTCACTCTGAGATTGCAGGTGACCCAGGATTTCACTCTGGGATTGCAGGTGATTTAGGATTTCACTCTGAGATTGCAGGTGACCCAGGATTTCACTCTGGGATTGCAGGTGACCCAGGATTTCACTCTGGGATTGCAGGTGACCCAGGATTTCACTCTGGGATTGCAGGTGACCCAGGATTTCACTCTGGGATTGCAGGTGACCCAGGATTTCACTCTGAGATTGCAGGTGACCCAGGATTTCACTCTGGGATTGCAGGTGACCCAGGATTTCACTCTGGGATTGCAGGTGACCCAGGATTTCACTCTGGGATTGCAGGTGACCCAGGATTTCACTCTGAGATTGCAGGTGACCCAGGATTTCACTCTGGGATTGCAGGTGACCCAGGATTTCACTCTGAGATTGCAGGTGACTCAGAATTTCACTCTGGGATTGCAGGTGACTCAGGATTTCACTCTGGGATTGCAGGTGACCCAGGATTTCACTCTGGGATTGCAGGTGACCCAGGATTTCACTCTGGGATTGCAGGTGACCCAGGATTTCACTCTGGGATTGCAGGTGAAGCTTTTTCAGATGCTTTACAGGTGCTATTTTTAGTGCTAAAGCACCTGATAAACACCCCCAGGGTAAAAGGGATCCTAATAGGGACATGTTTTATGATGTTTGACGCACTGCTGAGATTTTTAACTAATTTTAAAGATGATGCACAAGAAAGCCTGCAAACAGTTTGCTGAAGACAAGCAGATTATATAGACTACGGCCCAGATTCACAGAGTGCAAGATGCACATTACGCCGCCATAGAGCAAATGCCGTACGCCACGCCAACGTAGCGCGGAGAGACAAGCATTGCATTCAGCAAGCCAGTGCTCCCATCGCTGCGCCAGCATGGCGTGGGTTTCGAAGGCGCACACCGGCATAGGTGGAAGTGGGCGTGACCCCATGCAAATGATGGTCCGAGCGTGGTGCAGTGTTTTATGCCCAGCATATCACGAACTGCGCATGCGCCTTGACATCGCCGTGACGTGGACGCATGCACAGCACCCTCCTGCGCCTGCTCACAACCACGCCGGCACAACTGCCTAAGCTACGCTGGATCACCACCTACGCCGTGCACTTAAGGTACGCCCAGCCAGACACACGCCGGGTGGTGTTCCCTGGTGCAGACCTTTGCATGTCTGTTGCCGGGTTGCACCTCATCTATGGGGAATAACTTTATGCCGGACGTACAACTCGCGTTGCATGCGTCGGATGCACATTCATGAATTGCCATATTTCCCTAATTTGCATGTTGGTTTGTGGGTCTGCCGTACACATACGTCGGCGCAGATTTGCACTTACGTCGGCGTAATGTGCTATACGTCGGCATAAGTGCTTTGTGAATCTGGGCCTATAATATAGACCCTAAAGTCTTGTTTAACCACTTGCTTACTGGGCACATATACCCCCCTCCTGCCCAGATGAAATTTCAGCTTCTGGCACTGCGTCGATTTAACTGACAATTGCGCAGTCGTGCGACGTGGCTCCCAAACAAAATTTACATTCTTTACCCCACAAATAGAGATTTCTTTCGTGGTATTTGATCACCTCTGCGGTTTTTATTTTTTGCGCTATAAACAAAAAAAGAGCGACAATTTTGAAAACAAATTCAATATTTTTTACTTGTTGCTATAATAAATAACCCATTTTTTTTTTAAAACATTTTTTTCTCAGTCTAGGCCGATACGTATTCTTATACATATTTTTGGTAAAAAAAAAAATCGCAATAAGCGACTGGTTTGCGCAAAAGTGATAGCGCCTACTAAATAGGGGACATAATTAATATATTTTTTTTACTAGTAATGGCGGCGATCTGCGGTTTTTATTAGGACTGCAACATTATGGCGGACACATCGGACACTTTTGACACATTTTTGGCACCATTAACATTTATACTGCGATCAGTGCTATAAATATGCACTAATTACTGTATAAATGTGACTGGCAGGGAAGGGGTTAACACTAGGGGGTGAGGAAGGGGTTAAATATGTACCCTGCATAGTGCTTCTAACTGTGGGGGAAGGGGACTGACTGGGGGAGGTGACCGATCTGTGTCCCTACAAGGGGCACAGCATCGGTCTCCTCTCTCCCTGACAGGATGTGGATCTGTGTGTTTACACACACAGATCCACATCCTTGTCTGTGTAACCGCCAATCGCGGGTGCCTGGTGGACATCGCGGCCGTCAGGAATGCGCATCGGCATCTCAGTGATGCGGTCGGCATGTGCGCGCCGCCGGCGGAGGCGCTCGTGTGCCCCCCAGTGGCTGGAATCCACACTGCGTCCGTAGAAAGTTGTACGGCCGGCAGCAAGTGGTTAAGTAGTTTTCAACATCTTCCTAGTGTTTGTTTACATTAGAAACTGACAAGTGTAGAATCTCCACAGAAATAAAACAGAAGAGCTGTGATTTCAATGACCCTGTTGTGAAATTTGAAGATGAATTTCTCCAGAATGTCTACAGCCACAGAGGTAAATTTGAGCTTGTGAGTTTCCAGCTTGTTCAGAATTCAAAAATATTTAATGCATATAGGGAACTCAGCCCATCCTCCAAAGACACTTGTTAATTAGGGATAAGCCGAACACCCCCGCGTTCGGTTCGCACCAGAACATTCGAACAGACCGCCCGCTCGATCGAACATTTAGAACCCCATTGAAGTCTATGGGACTCGAACGTTCGAATTCAAAAACGATCATTTTAAAGACCAATATTCAATTTCTTGTTGGAAAACGTCTTTGAGAACCCGGGTCTTGCCCGACGGAACATGTATCAATGGAAAAAAAGTTTTAAAAATGGTTGTTTTTTCAGGAGCAGGACTCCTGAAAAAAATTACTGTTTTTAAAACTTTTTTCCATTGATACATGTTCCCTCGGGCAAGACCCGGGTTCTCAAAGACGTTTTCACAGGCAAACTATAGACACCCAGCAGGTACAATATTTAAAGGAATTTCTTCATTTAAAAAAAAAATTTAAACATTATTAAAATCACTGCTCCAGGAGCAGTGATTTTAATGATGCTTAAAAAATAAAAAAAATAAAAAAAATCCTTTAAATATTGTACCTGTTGGGTGTCTATACCTGTGATAACGTCTTTAAATAGCACAATTACCTGCCTGCCAGTAAATTAGGAAGAACTGATCTAGCTAAGCTATACAGTGTATAAATATATGTACAACTCCTAGGGATGTATATATATCCTCTACACACTGTAAATTAAGCTAAACTGACTAGCCTGCCTGCCTGCTCTATCTAGCTATATAAAAAGACTATCTCTCTGTCTCTCTGACTGATCTCAGTTCAGCGCTGAAACACACTACATTAGGGCCACCCAGCAGGCGGCCTTATATAGTGTGGGGTGTGTGCTAAAGCCCTGAGCCATATTTGGCCAAAGACACCCTGGCTTTGGCCAATTATGGCTTTCTGTTTTTTGTGCGTTGTGATTGGCCAAGCATGCAGGGTCATAGTGCATGTTTGGCCAATCATCAGCGCGCAATGCCGCAGTGAATTATGGGCCGTTGAGCGTCACTCGAATTTGGCGTGAACGACCCATTTTGTTCGAAATTCGTCGAACGTACGAACGGACAATGTTCGACTCGAACATACGTTCTAATCGAACGCGGAGCTCATCCCTATTGTTAATGACAAAATGTATCAGGAAGTAATCTACCAGGGATGACATCATGCATGCCCAATCGCTTACCAGCGGTAGTGTTTAAAGATGACAGTCTGTTGCTTTTCTATTATACCAAAAAATTTATTTTATGTTTTGTATGAGCCAAAAATAAAAAATTATATCAGTATGGGCTTCAGTATGGGAGTTTTCATTTTTCTATCATTGTGAGTCTCCCTTATACGATCTGTGATCCATATGACGGTTACCCTCCTGGATAAACTTACTGCTGCCTGTTTGACCATTATAATTTATGGTACTGGACATCTGGTAAGAAGCCTGAGTATGAGGGTGCTGCTGGTGAGAGATCCCTTTACTTTCACTCTGCACAGATCATGCCTTTGTTTGATTGTTTTGCACTTATGGACTGTTTTTGAATGTTTGCGTTGCATTATTAAGATTCAGTTCTATTTTGCACGTGGACACCTTTTCACTTTTTATGTACAACTGAATGTTACATATTGTTGCACATGGTATCACAATTTTCTAAGTGGCTGCTATTTTTCCTTGTGTAGCGCCTGTGTACTTTATAGTACCGGTGCTAGTTAAATTTAGAGAAAGATCAGAGTGTAGTTAAACTCTGATCCAAATTGTTATGTGCTGCAGGCTTATTCTGTTGTACTGGGGTGTTCTTTCCCAGCAGCCAATCAGGAGGGTTTGACCTTGCTGTGCATGCTGCGGAGGGGTATTTATGGGGCAGACGCCATTGGTTCTGGGTCTATAGATGGCGCTGCAGCGCCACCCCCCTCTCGCAAATAACACACGTTCAATGCAATGCATTGAACGTGTGTTATTGTTGCCAGCTGCCTGGTCTATTCATATAACCGGACATGGGTCGCCGGTTACCTGAATAGCGGCAGCTGGTTGGCTGAGGGGAACTGCCTATCAAAGCCAGCGGCTCTGATAGGCTTTTCCAGTACCGCCCTCCGGCTCTCGGAAGTCTATACTCGGAGCGCAGGCAACCTGCGGTCCTTGCATAAGACTGACGGCCATTTCAGCCAATCAGGTTCCCGGATTCTGGTTATCAGGAACCTGATTGGCTGAAGCTTCTCCACGGCGGCAGAAGACATCGAGGGAGGACATGGAAGCGTCAGGTAAGTGTTTTTTTTACAGGGAAAGGGGCATCATGGGGCACAGTGGCATCATGGGGCACAGTGGCATCATGGGGCACAGTGGTGACAAAGGGCAAAGAGGCGACAATGAGCACAGTGGCATGGGGCACAGTGGTGACAATTAAAGGGCACAGTGGTGACAATTGATGGCACAGTGACTGCATTTGATGGCATGGCACAGTGGTGACAATTGATGGCACAGTGACTGCATATGATGGCATGGCACAGTGGTGACAATTGATGGCACAGCGGCTGCGTTTGATGGCATGGCACAGTGGTGACAATTGATGGCACAGTGACTGCATATGATGGCATGGCACAGTGGTGACACTTGATGGCACAGTGACTGCATTTGATGGCATGGCACAGTGGTGACAATTGATGGGCACAGTAGCTGCGTTTGATGGCATGGCACAGTGGTGACAATTGATGGCACAGTGGTGACAATTGATGGCACAGTGGTGGCGTTTGATGGCATGGCACAGTGGTGACAATTGATGGCACAGTGACTGCATATGATGGCGTGGCACAGTGGTGACAATTGATGGCACAGTGACTGCATTTGATGGCATGGCACAGTGGTGACAATTGATGGCACAGTGACTGCGTTTGATGGCATGGCACAGTGGTGACAATTGATGGGCACAGTAGCTGTGTTTGATGGCATGGCACAGTGGTGACAATTGATGGCACAGTAGTGGCGTTTGATGGCATGGCACAGTGGTGACAATTGATGGCACAGTGGTGGCGTTTGATGGCATGGCACAGTGGTGACAATTGATGGCACAGTGGCTGCATTTGGTGGCATGGCACAGTGGTGACAATTGATGGCACAGTTGCTGTCTTGCATGGCACAATGGTGACAATTGATGGCACAGTGGCTGCATTTGGTGGCATGGCACAGTGGTGACAATTGATGGCACAGTTGCTGTGTTGCATGGCACAGTGGCTGCATTTGATGGCATGGCACAGTGGTGACAATTGATGGCACAGTTGCTGTGTTTGATGGCATGGCACAGTGGTGACAATTGATGGCACAGTGGCTGCATTTGGTGGCATGGCACATTGGTGACAATTGATGGCACAGTTTCTGTGTTTGATGGCATGGCACAGTGGTGACAATTGATGGCACAGTGGTGGCGTTTGATGGCATGGCACAGTGGTGACAATTGATGGCACAGTGGCTGCATTTGGTGGCATGGCACAGTGGTGACAATTGATGGCACAGTTGCTGTCTTGCATGGCACAATGGTGACAATTGATGGCACAGTGGCTGCATTTGGTGGCATGGCACAGTGGTGACAATTGATGGCACAGTTGCTGTGTTGCATGGCACAGTGGCTGCATTTGATGGCATGGCACAGTGGTGACAATTGATGGCACAGTTGCTGTGTTTGATGGCATGGCACAGTGGTGACAATTGATGGCACAGTGGCTGCATTTGGTGGCATGGCACATTGGTGACAATTGATGGCACAGTTTCTGTGTTTGATGGCATGGCACAGTGGTGACAATTGATGGCACATTGGCTGCATTTGGTGGCATGGCACAGTGGTGACAATTGATGGCACAGCGGCTGAATTTGGTGGCATGGCACAGTGGTGACAATTGATGGCACAGTTTCTGTGTTTGATAGCATGGCACAGTGGTGACAATTGATGGCACAGTGGCTGCATTTGGTGGCATGGCACAGTGGTGACAATTGATGGCACAGTTTCTGTGTTTGATGGCATGGCACAGTGATGACAATTGATGGCACAGTGGCTGCATTTGGTGGCATGGCACAGTGTGATGTGCACAGTGAGGCTGCAATATTTTTTTTTCGTTTGCGCCCCCCAAAAATTTTGAGCACCAGCCGCCACTGCCCGTGTCCATGTTGTCATCTGAACAGCGACTGGGTTCCCACCTTTGAGGATACCAAGCTGTATTTGCTGTTCAGTGGGGAGTCCATCTGAGGAGCGCCATTGAGAGGCTGGTGGTCCAAAAAGGGCCTTGACAAACCACCAGGGATCAAGGTAGCCGGACACTGAGGGATTGATCACCTGTCAGTCGGTACCTGGGCGACAAGTTGAAGGAGATCCAGGCGTAACTCATTTATGGAGGATCATCTCCGTAACCACAAATCAGAGAGGGCCTGTGGCAGAGGTATCTCTCTGACGTTCACCAAGGAGGGTCTGTGGCAGAGACTTTTCCTCAAGTTCAAGTTCATCAAGGAGGGTCTGTGGCAGAGACTTTTCCTCAAGTTCAAGTTCACCAAGGAGGGTCTGTGCCAGAGACCTTATCCTACAATTGTTCGAGTGATACTCCGGCTGCCAGGTCAGTGAGAGAGGCAGTAAACCCACTCACATAGGAGTGGTGCAGAGAAGTGTTACCCTTGGGAACAGGACTGTTTCCCTATCATCACACCTGAATCTGCTGCTCTTTTCTCTTCTTCAACTTTACTTTCCTTACCACAAGTTTGTTGTTTTTACCTGTCTGGGTAATAAAGAGCACAGCAAAGAGCACCTGTTGTGGACATTCCTTTACTTCTACCAAATGCAATATGCATCATTCGCCCCTAGGAGTAATTCTACACTTATTTATACCGAGCGTGGATTTTACATTCTGTTATTATTTAATGTATATAGTTGGGCACATGTTCACTTGCATAAACTAATTTAAGCATATTCACTTGCATAACCTGAGTATCTTTTTTTTATCCCAGCAGACCAGCATAAATTCTGCATTCAGTAAAATGCTTGCTACTCCATCAACTGTAAATTGAATATAATGAGGTTCTTTTTTTGAGATTGCCATCTAGTACTGACACAATATTTTATGTAAATGTACAGTGTATTTAGAACTTCATAGATTTTATGTCACTGGATAACAGCCAAACACTTGCACTAGCAATGTATACTGAATAATTGATCTTTCATTTGGCACACAATACTGTGAATAGCTAGTGTAGTAACTACTTAGATGTCTAATTAAATATATATCACTATATTGCATCAGGATAAGAAAATATAAACGTTTCAGTAATAATTTATCCTAAAATGATGGTAATATTATTTTTCTTAACACCAAAAAATAAATAAAGTTGTCATGTAGGCAATTATTAATTGCATTAGAAAACCAGGAAATATGCATTTAAAAAAGTGTGCTGTTTTTCCATATTTTCTTATATTAATAATTGTCCATGTAACTTTAATGTTTGCAATGTGATTTCATGGGATGGTTTCAAAATGTGTTCTGTGTTATATGCATAGAATATCAGTGTTTTATTGTATTTTGCATGTGATATGTATTTTACCACTATCTTCATAAATCCCAGAAGTATAGGCTTTGTATATATTTTATTTGCATGGAACCAAATGACTGAAGAGATTCTTCTATTTATAGACCACAGGATGTCTAAATGATTAATGATGTGCCTGGAGTACCTGGATTTTTATTTATTTTTTGTATATAGAATGCTACATGGATATTGCTCTTAAGGTATAAATACTGAGTACAGAGACAACAAATCACAGAAAACAGGTATTACCATATTCAGTTATTTTCTAATTATCATTAAGAAGGGGTGAGGTATTTTTCATCTGCATAGCTCAAGTACCAAATCCCATATTTTGATGGGTTTAAAATAATACAGTATACTTAAAAGAGAAGTATGGTTTTTTTTTTTCCGATTCATACCTACCTCGAGGCACGCGGCATTGGTGTAATGCTGCATCTGTCCCCCGGTGCCTCTGTATTGAAAACCAAGTGATCGAACACAGTCTGTGGCTCGGTTCTCCACAGCTCTCCGAGCAGAGAGCTGCTGACTGTCAATCAGCAGCTCTCCACTATGCTCCCCCACACTCACTGGAGTGCTGAGCTGTGGAGGGGCGGGGAGCATCTGTCTCAGGCTCTTAGCGGCTCGCTGAGAGCCTGAGACGGGTGTCAGTCCAGCACCTGGTGGATCCGGACTTCCATTGTTGAGATGATGCAGTGCCTTGACTGATTTCTATGACATCAGCAGAGAGCTGACTCTGCTGAAAACTGGTCACAAGAGTGCAAAACAAATTGCACTCCTGTGACCCATAGGAAAAGCCCAGCCAAACAAGCCTCATTCTCAGGGGCATACCGACCCATACATGCCCTCATGATAAGGGTTGTCTTCACCCATGTGGGGTGCACAAGTGTTCAGTTCAGGCAGCCTGTTTAAATTAGTGACAGGTTGAGTGTACATCCATGAAGGTCCAATGTAAGGATCAGAACACAGACATGTATGAACATTCTGGGATGCATTTGGGGACCTTTGCAGGTCTGTGCTACTGACATGCCTGTGATTGATTTGAATAGGCTAGCTGCACAAGGGTGCACAGAACACCTTTGCATCCCACATGGATGAAGATGGCCCATCACACAGGTGTTCAGGTAAACCAGTGTGAATGAGGCCTTACAATGTTGTTTATTTTCTGAACTTAAATTAACCAACACTTTTAATTTTTCATTTTGGATAGAATTTGAATGGGTCTGAACTAGTTTTGAGCTCCTGGCTTGTTCTAAACACAGGTTCAGATCAAAGTTTGTTTTTTGGCCCCTTATCCTGATACCAGGCCACGTGCCCTCATAATGAATTGGTACATTGCTAGAAAAGACCATGTTGATGGGGAGGACACGGGTCACAACCCTGGCCTGTTTTTTGTCAGGGTCTTCTTGGGGCTTATTAAAATCTGGAAGCCCTTTTTTACTAAAAAGGGGGCACTTAGATAGCAGGCATCTTATGTGAGTGAGTAAGGGATACATAGTTACCTGACTCATTCACAAAAAGGTCCCTTGATTTAAAAAGAAGTGGCTAGTGTAAATTTATCCTCCATCAGTTTTCCCAGCAATGCAGATCAATGTCAGTCACTATAAATGATGCCCACTGAAAAAAAAAAAACTATCAAACACTGACACAGCCATTCCTGATAACTTCTTACCCACCAATGACACCATCGACTTTTGCAACTTTGTGGGTCCCCTCAGGTAAGGTGTACTACCATGTTGAGGACAGGTGGCTTGGTATGGTTGAGTGGGGGTGCACCAGGATGAAGGGAACCCATGCTATTTATTTAAATCAGCTCAAGTCATAAATCGCTGACAATTTGCTGTCTGCCCACAGTACTTTTACTGTAAACGGGTGGCTGCTAAAGGCTTAGCGATGCACTTGTACATTGCTAAGCCCATGAGCACTGATGCAGCCCCTGGGGAGTGCAGCTGCATGACCCCATGACTGCTGTGTCCATTGGATTTGTAATCATCTTGAATAGAAAAAGGATGTTCAGATATCCCTGGAAGAAAATAAATTTGTGTGGTCCTCTGAACCACTAAGCATATGTAATTAGAGGTATGATTTTAGAAGTCTAATATGGGATTATTATTTTACCATATATGACGACTCCAAAATTCCTGAATTATAAATGTTATACATGGATTAAATATGATTGTCGTGTGAGCTGGCTTAATTCAAGCACTTTATGTGACCATCAATATGGGTACCAGCAAGCTGATTGATATTGCTTCCTCCTAAATAAGGGGAACAGTGCTACTTTCTTTTCACTTTAACAATAATAGTAATAGCATTTACTGTATGTTTAGGTAATGTTTTTTTTTAAATCGATAGTGTGCTTGTTGTGTCATGTCTGACCTCAATCTAATATCTAGGGCAAATGGCATTTTGAGTTTTTTTATTGCTACTAACAAAGTCGTTTCCATGTCAGGAAGTATATAAATAATTTCTTTTTGCCATCTTTAGTAAGATAGGGGCAGATTCACAAAGACGTAATATTCCGCTGCGTAATCGAAATACGGTACGCTGCCGTATTTCACCAGACTCTACACCGAATTCAGGTAGTTTTTTTGCGCGTACGCTATTGTGTCGTATTTTTTTTCCGCCGCGCAATCGAAATACGTGATTAGGGGGCGTGAAGCATTTAAATTAAGCGCGTCCCCGCGACGATCGAACTGCGCATGCTCTGTTCAGGAATTTCCCGCCGTGCATTGCGCGAAATCACGTCGTGACGTCATTCGTTGTTTGAGTAGCGGCGTTTACGAACATTCCTATTCCCGGACGACTTACGTTAAAAATAATAAAAGACATCGGAAAACGTTGAAATTCGACGCGGGAACGACGGCCATACTTAACATGGGCTGTCTAATATTAGACCAGCAAAAAGCAGGTATAGTGAAACGGAAAAAAAAGATGACTAAAGGTGCCGTAAGAGATTGCGTTGAAAGTGCGAAATTTTGTGGATTGCAGGCAAAAGCTCATTAGCATACCCTGACGGTGAAAAACAACAGGAAGTCCGCCCAGTGGCCGCAATTTTCTGGCAGCGTAGATCTGAAGGCGTACTAACACGTAATACAGTCGAAATGAAGCCCGCAGGTGTCTTTTCATGGTTTGAGGATTTCGACTAGCGTAAAAACGCCCGTAAGTCGAAATTACTCCAGTCTAACAACATTTACACAGGCGTAATCGCTTTGTGAATCTAGGCCATAGTTTTCAATTTAGGTCAGTCATGTGCATATCTGAGAAATAAAAGCATGCAGTTTTCTCTTTGTGCTTAGAAACCGAGGAATAGATCAGTAATGTTTTTTTTTCTTTCTTTTTTTTTTTTTTTTTGTACACTGTAAAAGACGATTGTTAACAAACATACAATGAAGTCATTATCTGTAATCAAATGTGTGGAACAAAGTAATTTTTATACTTCAGGGGAACAAACACATGTAGTTAAAGTCTCAAATCTAATTGAGTTTCTAGAAAATTGTACTAATTTGCATAGGTTTTGTTTAAATAATGAACTAAATAAAACATCATTAACAAGATTAGGTAACTAGATGTTTATTTGGGCTCTGCATTTTAATTAAATCATTTAATTAACAGCATGCTTCTACAGTGTATATAATGGTGTAAACACAGTTTTACAGGATTTGTTGGTTTATTGTAAAGTACAATATACTTTGGGCCAGGTTCAGGTACATCTGCGCATTATTGGACCGGCGTAGCGCACCGCCTTTACGTTAGACTTGCTCAATGTAGCCGCGCAATCACCCTATTCTCGTTGCTTTTACGCAGAAAATAGCGCCTGCGCAACGTTATTTCAGAGGCGCAAGGCGGAGTAATACAAATTGGGAAGGACGTGGGCGTGTTACATTGAAATGAGCCGTGACCCCATGCAAATTAAGGGCCGGCCGGCTCGCGCATGCGCGCTTGAAGCAGACCATGTCATCACCTCTGTGCGCATGCTCACAACTCGGGAACGGCGCAATCAGTGAAATTGGAAATGGACTATGGCAAAATCATGAACTACGCAGACAGCATAAATAGACACACACAAACGCACTTCCATTGCAAAAGTACATCCCTTTGTTTCCCTTCCCATATAGCAAAGTGCTTGTGTTCCGTTGTTAGTTGCGTTGTGATTTGTATTTGTCAGATTTGTGTACTGTGTGATCTAGTGTTTGTTAGAAGATATTTGAAAGTGATTTTTGCTAAGTGTTTGTGAGATTTTTTGTTTGATATTTTTCTGTTTGTTTGTTTTCTTGCTTGATTGTTCCTGTTTGTTTTTGTGACTGCTTTTTGCTGTGTGTTTGAGGTGAATTTTTGTTTGATATTTTTCTGTTTGTTTGTTTTCTTGCTTGATTGGTCGTGCTTGTTTTTGTGAGTGATTTTTGTTGACTGGGAGTGATTTTTGGTCAGAGTATGACTGAGAGGAAGAGGAAATTAAATTTTTCTTTGAGGGAGAAACAATTCTTGCCCGGGCCATTTCCGATTATGGGCGTTTCCTCCATGGCCCGGACAGTGCCAACACCACCCCGGCCAGGAGGAGAGAGATTTTGGACATGATCACTGAGCAGGTGAATTCAGCGGGGAAGGGGGAGACACGGAACCGGTCTGGGAATGAGAAAAAGATAAATGACCTCCGGCGTCTGGTCAAAAAGAAGCTGGCCAGAATGCTTGCCCATGCCAGGACCACAGGAGGGGGCCCACCATGCCCTGTTAGGCTGACAGCGGAGGAGCGTGCGGTGGCCCAGACCTTTCATAGGCAAGAAGTGGAGGGCCTGCCCGGCTATGACTCAAGTCATGAAGGCGTGATGCCAGGTAAGGTTTTTTGGCCCTATCAGGTGTGTAGCATGTGTGGGGGAGGGGGTGAAAGGAATATGTGGCAAGTGTGTGGATCCTCCAACCTGTGAATGTTTTGTGTCATCCACAGATGTGCAGGAGGGTGCTGGGCCATCTGGCCTGACCACACCATCCCCAGGACAGCAGCCTAATGAGGCCCCCCCGACAAGGCCGGAGTCCGCGGAGGAGGTTGAAGAGGAGGAGGAGGAGGAGTTTGAGGAGTTTGAGGAGGAGTCTATGTCAGGCACTGGACTATTGTTTGTAGATGACTCTTCCCCTCTGGCTGGCAGCAGCCAGCCCTCCCTAAGGGGGAGCCCCCCCCCCTCCTCCCCCAACATGGCTCCCCTCCCAAGGGACTCCCCTTCTCCCCGGCCACAAGCATCAGCTGGAGGCAGGAAGGCGACCCAGAAGACCAGGGGGGTGGCCGATCTCCTGCCCGCCTCTCTGAGAAGGGACCAGTTCCTCCAGACCCGCCATCTGGGACAGGTCAGCCAGACATTGGTGCGGATGGAGGAGAGCCTGTCCTCCATCAAGGATACGCTTGGGAACCTGGACTGCCACTCCCGGGCTTTCAGAAACTGCCTTAACGACCTGCAGACTACATCAGCAGGCGTTGGGCAGGATGTGAGGGCCCTTACCCAGGCTATCCAGGCCAACATGGCAACACTAGGTGGTGCCCTGGACAGAATAGCCGTGGCCTTGGAGGGCAGGCCGCCAGGTGGGCAGAGACCAGGGGCTGCTCCTCCTTCCCCGGTTTACCCCCTCCCCCATGAGTCTCCCCAGAGGAGCCGGGGCCGTGGCCGGGGGTGCCCCAGGCGTGGCTCACGTCAAGGGCACTAATTTGTTTTTCCCCTTTTTTTGGGGCTTTTTTTTTTTTGCTGGAAATTTTTTGATTTTGCTGGTAATTTTTATTTTTTTAAAAAAAATTTGGGTTGTGAATGCTGTTTGAATGTGGGGGTGACATTCCTGCCGGAAAAGGTGTGTCACCCTCAATTTTGGTGGAGAAGGGTTCCCCAGGACCAGGGAGAAGTGATTCCCAGGTCCGTGTGAATGGTGTATGAATGTACAGTGACATAATTGGAGCCTTGGCGTGGCGTTGCTGCTCACAAGTCCTGCATGGTGGACTGGTGCCAATCCAATTTGATGTGGATGTGGGGTGTGTGTGCTAGGGACCACAGTGGTGTGCATGCATGCATTCTCATTGTGCCATGATTAATGTGTATGTTTAACGTGCAAAGATGCCCAATGTGAGCTGTCTACTGGCTGCTCTTCCCTCAGAAGACAGGGTATCCTCGGTTATGGGGGGATTGTCTGGTTCAGGGGTGAGGTCATCACGTAGGTCAATCTGCAGGCCCTTTCTCACTGCGAAGTTGTGCAGCAGGCAACAGGCACCGATGATCTGGCACACAAAGTTTGGGGAATACAACAGGGTACCCCCAGACTTATCCAGGCATCGGAAACGTGACTTCAGGAGGCCAAAGGTGCGCTCCACCACTGCACGTGTTTGGGCGTGGGCTTGATTGTATCTTTCTTCTCCTGGGGCTTGGGGGTTCCGGATAGGAGTCATGAGATGGGGTCCCAGTGGATATGCAGAGTCACCTGTAAGGGAAAAGACAGGAGGATGTTAGTCATGCATGTGCCCCTTGTGATGTGTGCATCATGGGGGGGGGGGTACAGTCATGCCTGTCACCCATGTCACTCACCAACCAGCCAGGTGTCCCCATACAAGTTCTAATCGAATTCCATTCGGATGGGGCTCTGATTGTATATGTAGCTGTCATGGCTGGACCCTGGGTGTTTGGCACGGACGTGCCATACGAGGCCTTGGGCATCGACTATCACCTGTACGTTGATGGAATGCCAATGCTTCCGATTGCGTTACATGTGCTCTGTCTCCTGGGGGGGCTGGAGTGCCACATGTGTGCAATCAATGGCCCCCACGGTGCGTGGGAATCTGGCAATTCTGTAGAAATCTGTCATTGCCTTCAGCCGCAGGTCCTCAGTGGTGGGTTTGATGATTTGGTTGGCCATGCGTCTGAGGATTGCAGGGACAACCTGGTGCACACATCTGCTCATGGAGGATTGTGACATCCCAGCCACCACTCCACTTGTTCTTTGAAAAGAGCCACTGGCAAGGAAATGGAGTGTTGCCAGGACCTTGACCTGTGGCTGCACTGCATGTGAGCGGTGTGTTGGGCTGGTGATGTCCTCCTGCAAGGTTGTGGTTAATTCCAGGATGGCATGAGGGGTGAATCTGAAGATGCGATACACCTCAGAATCACTCATGCCAAAGAGGTCTATGCGTGTGCGGTATATCCTCTCCCGTGCCATCCTCCGTGCCCTCCTCCTTCTTTGCTCATCTAAAGTCAGTAGTATAGCTATGCGCGACGATGCCCCTGGCATGTTGGCATACAGATTCTTGTGCAACACGTGTGACTGCTCAGCTCCTAATTTTAGACAGGACATTTTGCTGTTGCGCACACTGCGTAGCCTGCGCTGCCCCAACGTTCTTTTGTGGATCCCCGTAAGTCCCTCATTAGCATATTTGACTAGCAAATCAATGGTCTGTCTAGCACAGTTTTGCGCGGAAGGATGCGCCTGTCTAACAAAATTACGCTGGACAAAAAAAAGTAGATTTCTTGCGTATCTCGTTTTGGGGATGCCGTACATCGAAACGCACGCGCACATTTAGACTTACGCCGCGCATCTCCTGTTACGCAGGCGTAATCGCTCTGTGAATCTGGCCCTTTATGTATATATGATATCCTTATCTATGGAAGAAAATTTGGTAAAACCAGAAATACTGTATCTTTTACTAAAGTGTTATATACAATATCATGCACATACTAGAATGAAAATCTTTTTCATTTACTATAAGCATATTTTATAAGGTGTTCATGTATTATAGGCACTGCAAGTGGTAGGGGGCGCTAGTCATTAAAAATAAATTGATTGATTAAATTTATACAACAAGTAATTATTTCTTTATCGTACATCACGGGACACAGAGCGCATAGCCATTACACTTGGGTTATATGGGTACCTTCAGGTGTGGACACTGGTGTAATCAATTTCACAGGAAGTTTCCTCCCTATATAACCCCCTCCCACTGGGAGTGCTTCAGTTTTTTCGCCAGTGTCTTAGGTGTTGGTCACGTCTAGCTGTCCCTCGGAGGTCTCGGGACCCAGGATAGCTAGCCGGATCCGTCCGAAGTGCTTCAAAGCCAAGGTGTACGGTACCCGGGCCCTGCTGGAGTGGGGTTTTGCCTATAATGCCTCTCCTTGGAGGGCTGGATTCTGGGCTCCAGTGCCTTAGTCTCTTCCAAGAACTAAACGCTACTGATGCCAGGATGCTATATAGGTCCAGGGGTGTGGGTTCCTTAACACAGGACCCCGGTCCCTGAAGGTCCAAGACAATACCCACGGAGATGGGGGAAGGCTGGGCCTCTTGCATTTTGCAATACCCTGCGGCGTGGAGCAGGTAAGAGGGAACCTGCGGGACTTGGTTCGACAGTAGGTATCCCCCTGGGGGTTCTGGGTTGGCTAATGGTATGCTTGTGCATCAGCCACTAGCTCCACTATGTCTTTTGAGGCAGGATGGGATGTACTAATGTTTACCCAGATAACATGTAGATATATATATGCTTTTAAAGATATGTATTTTGCTACTCCCCCAGATTTGCCTGTTAGCATGATACTGCAGCCCCACGTGTATAGAGAGGAAGTGCTGACAAAACTCCTGTTTCCTAGGAAGCCTAGGGGGACAGCTTCCTCTATGTGTGCACTACAAAGATTAGTGGCTTACCGGGTGTCTGTGTTACTAGCGCTGGTCCAGGCTTCTCCTCTGCTCTCTGCTTCCTCCATGTTGGTTTCAGCGTGGGGGGGGGCGGGGGCGCGCCGCCTTTTACAGCGTCAGCGTGCGTGGGGGGGGCGGGCCAGCAGCGTCAGGTCTCAGATAAAGCAAAAAAGCATTTCCTGGCTGGTCATTCCCTCCTGAGAGAAGTGGAGAGTGAGGACATAGAGCGCGCAGCTGAGCCAGTTCTGGCTAACAGTGACACCCAGTGGTGGTTTGTGGATCTTCAGGTCTGGACTTAAGTCCACACTGACCAGAAAAAAAAAAAAAAAAAGATTTTTTTCTTAAAGGGACTCGGCCTTAGATCTGGCAGTATCTGAGTCGGTGCAACCTTGGACTCCAGCTAACGGGCATTGGTGTGGCAATACTCACAGGACTTTCCTCGGTATTGCCGCCTTCTCAGGCGTATGAAAATTTAGAAAAAAAATTACCATAGCCTGTCATTATTAATGTTTCACTTCTAGCTACAACAGTTGGGTGTTGGCTGTAGGGGTGTCTCAAGGTTGTGCAATGGCTCCCAAGGGATCAGGACCAGCTAAGGCTGCAAAAGGTGCCAAAAAAGTAAAGGGGTCTCCAACGGGGTCAGAGGATTTGGGCCAGGCTCCAGTGGTCCCACCCTCACCAGATAGACCACCGAACAGCATCGTGCAGGAGCCATTGAGGGTGCTAGGGGCAGAGGCGGCCCCCAATCAACCCATTCCCGTTTATGTTACGGAAGAAATGCTAGAATCCACCCTGGGTGGGCTAGAGAAAAGGTTAACTGCTTTAATTGCCCGCTCTTTGCCGGGTGGCAAACGGGCTAGATCCCCGTCACCTAGAACGGTGTGTTCGGATGCAGAGGTCCTCTCTTCGGAGGAATTGGACCCACAGGGGGATCAAGCGGACCTGAGTCCTGACGGGTCAGACATTGAAGATTCCACTATAGATGACATTTTTTCGGCTTCTCAAGCAGAAAGTCTGTGGATCCAGTCTCTGACGGATATGGTTCGCACTGCTTTTAAACTTCCAGTGTCAGAACAATTAGCCCCCGCGGTATCCTCTTTAGGTTCCTTGAAGGCACCATTGAGTGGTGCGTCTTTCCCGGTTCACCCCCTTCTGGAGAGCGTGATTTTTCAGGATTGGGCTCGACCTGATAGGATTTTTATCCCTCCTAAAAGGTTCACCATTCTCTATCCTATGGAAGAAGAATTTGCAAAGAAATGGGCACTCCCTATCGTGGACGCAGCCATTTCCTGCGTAAATAAATCCCTGACCTGTCCGGTGGAAAATGTCCAGGTGTTTAAAGATCCAGTCGACAAAAAATTGGAGACCCTACTGAAGGCTTCTTTTACCACAGTAGGTGCCGTGGTTCAGCCAGCAGTGGCAGCCATTGGCGTTTGTCAGGCTTTAAAGGATCAGACTAAACAGATATTAAGGGACATACCGGCTCAGCAAGCTCGTGAATTGGCTGACCTCCCAAGAGCTCTCTGCTTTGCAGTAGATGCTATTAAGGACTCCGTTCAACAGGCGTCCCGTTTATCTCTGCTGTTGGTTCATATGCGTCGCCTTTTGTGGCTAAAAAACTGGTCAGCAGAGGCACCCTGCAAAAAGCTTTTAGCAGGATCTCCCTTTCATGGTGGGAGACTATTCGGTGAAGACCTAGATAAATATATCCAGACCATATCAAGTGGTAAAAGTTCTTTCTTGCCTGTCAAGAAAAGATCGCGTGGGCCCGCATTTAAGCGACAGGCCTTCGTAGGCTCGGCCCCTTCAACTTCCCGTCAGTATCGACGGCCTCCCGGGCGTTCAGCATTTAATAGCCGCCCACAAGGACAAGCCACGACAGGCAAGAGGCCATGGTCTCGCAAGCCGGTTAAACCAGTCCTCAAGTCAGATTCATGAAGGGGCGCCCCCACTCTCTTGGGTGGGGGGAAGGCTTCGGTTTTTCTCCGAAGTGTGGAAGGCCAGAATTCCCGACTCTTGGGTAAGATCCGTGGTAACCACGGGCTACAAGCTAGAGTTTCGGGAAGTCCCCCTCCTCATTTTCAGGGGTCAAGTCTTCCAAGCGACCCATTAAAGAGGGCCTCTCTTGTAAAAGCATTGGATCGTCTCTTGCTCCAAGGGGTAATTGTAGAAGTACCAACCCAAGAAATGGGGTCTGGGATTCTACTCCAACCTTTTCATAATACCAAAGCCCAATGGCGACGTCAGGCCTATCTTGGACCTCAAACGCCTAAATCGCTTTCTAAACATTCAGACCTTTCGTATGGAGTCCATACGTTCGGTGGCAGCCAGCCTACATCAAGACGACTTGCTAGCATCTATAGACATAAAAGATGCGTATCTGCACGTGCCGATCTACCCGGCACATCACAGGTTTCTTCGTTTTATGATAGATCACCGCCATTACCAGTTCGTAGCCCTCCCTTTCGGGTTGGCAACAGCTCCGCGGGTATTCACAAAGGTGTTAGCCCCGGTGCTAGCCGTCCTAAGGACAGAAGGCATTTTAGTCTTGGCATACTTGGACGATCTTCTGGTTATCGACAGCTCAGCTTCCAACCTCAATCAGGCAGTAGGTCGCACAGTTCAGCATCTAGAGGAATTCGGGTGGTTTGTAAACTAGAAAAATTGGTGTTGAAACCCACAAAGCAGTTGGAATATCTAGGCCTTCGGCTAGATACAGACTGCCAGAGGATAATTTTACCTCAAGCAAAGATCAGATCAATAGCTCAAGCAGTTCAAGTGATCTTAGGCAAGAAGAGGCCGACTATTCGCCTATGTATGCGACTGCTGGGGAAGATGGTGGCCGCCTTCGAGGCTGTGCCCTACGCCCAGATCCATACCAGATATCTTCAGGCAGCCATTCTCTCTGCTTGGAACAAGTCCATTCAGGCGTTAGATCGTCCGTTAGTGCTCTCCCCGAAGGTCCGGCGCAGCCTGTCTTGGTGGCTGGTCTCTCAAAATTTGTCAAAAGGGAAATCCTTTTTCCCCATCACGTGGAAGATAGTATCCACGGATGCCAGCCTGTCAGGTTGGGGGGCAGTTCTAGAGGAACAGACCCAGCAAGGGCAGTGGTCGGAGGCAGAAAAACTGCTTCCCATCAATATCTTGGAGATCAGAGCTGCTCGGCTGGCTCTGATCGCCTGGACTCTCCCCCTTCAGGGTCTGCCAGTAAGGATACAGTCCGACAACGCCACTGCGGTGGCATACATAAACCACCAGGGGGGCACGAAGAGCCCAGCAGCCCAAAGAGAAGTAAACCTGATTTTCTCATGGGCCGAAGCCCATGTACCCTGCATCTCGGCGGTGTTCATCCCAGGGATAGACAATTCTCAAGCAGATTTTTTGAGTCGTCAACAGTTGCTCTCGGGGGAATGGTCTCTTCACCCCCAGGTATTCCAAGAGATTTGCCAAAGATTCGGAGTCCCAGATGTGGACATTATGGCAACGAGATCCAACAAAAAGTTGGACAAATTCATATCCCGAGCCAGGGATCCCTCGGCCTACGGGACCGATGCCTTGGTTTGTCCTTGGCACCAGTTTTCTCTTCTGTATGCGTTCCCTCCACTGCAGATGATTCCCCGCCTTCTACAGAGGATCCGGGTGGAGCGCAGGCCTGTGTTCCTGGTGGCCCCAGCCTGGCCCAGGAGGGCTTGGTACGCACTCATCGTGAAGATGTCAGTCGGGGCGCCGTGGCCGCTCCCCCTGCGCCCAGATCTGCTGTCTCAGGGCCCAATCTGCCATCCTGCTTCACAGCAGCTAAATTTGACGGCTTGGCGGCTGAATCCCTAATTCTTAAGGGCAGAGGCCTCTCAGATCAGGTCATATCTACGTTGATTCAGGCTAGGAAACCGGTCTCCAGAAATATTTATTACAGAGTCTGGAGAACCTATGTGGAGTGGTGCGAGTCTCAAAAATGGCATCCTCGAAAGTTTTTTATTGACAGGATCTTGCGATTCCTTCAGGTTGGCGTTGACAAAGGGTTGGCTCTTAGTACTCTAAAGAGGCAGGTGTCGGCTTTATCAATATGGTTTCAAAGACCCTTGGCCACCCATTCGCTTATGAAAACCTTCTTGCAGGGGGTCTTGCATGTGAATCCCCCTATTAGAGCTCCCCTCTGCCCCTGGAATTTAAATCTGGTCTTGTCAGCTTTACAAAGGCAGCCGTTTGAACCTCTGACAGAAATCCCTCTTGTGCTACTAACCCGAAAGTTGGTTTTCTTGGTGGCTATGGCTTCAGCCAGAAGGGTTTCTGAGCTGGCAGCCTTGTCATGCAGGGAGCCATACCTTATTCTGCATAAGGACAGAGTGGTTCTGCGGCCTCAACCTTCTTTCCTTCCTAAGGTCATATCCAGTTTTCACTTAAATCAGGACCTAGTCCTACCATCCTTCTTTCCTACTCCCCAGTCCAGAGAGGAAAGACGGCTTCATACTTTGGACGTGGTTCGAGCCATGAGGGTCTATCTCAAGGCTACAGAGAAGATTCGGAAAACAGATGTGCTTTTTGTTCTTCCGGATGGCCCCAAGAAGGGTCAGCCGGCTGCCAAGTCTTCCTTGGCTAGGTGGATTAAGCAGCTGATTTTTCAGGCATATGGTCTGAAGCGCGTTCCACCTCCCTTATCAGTTAAAGCCCATTCTACGAGGGCCATGAGTGCCTCCTGGGCGGCACACCATCAGATCTCTATGGCACAGGTTTGCAGGGCGGCAACCTGGTCTTCCGTACATACGTTTACTACATTTTATAAGTTGGACGTTGCAAAGGGTACGGACGCAGCTTTTGGGCAGGCGGTCCTACGGGCAGCAGTATAGAATCCTCTGGCCCGGTTCACGCCCCCTTGTTTTTCTGTTGGTGGAGCCATGTTTTCTCCTGACAATGTTTTTATTTGGCTATTCTTGGCCTTACGGTCTCCCTCCCTTCATAGAGCATTGCTTTAGGACATCCCAAGTGTAATGGCTATGCGCTATGTCCCGTGATGTACGATAAAGAAAAAAGGATTTTTAATAAACAGCTTACCTGTAAAATCCTTTTCTTGAAGTACATCACGGGACACAGAGCTCCCACCCCTCTTTTGGGGAACATTGTGTAACCTCGGAGGAATTGCTTGCTACAAAACTGAAGCACTCCCAGTGGGAGGGGGTTATATAGGGAGGAAACTTCCTGTGAAATTGATTACACCAGTGTCCACACCTGAAGGTACCCATATAACCCATATGTAATGGCTATGCGCTCTGTGTCCCGTGATGTACTTCAAGAAAAGGATTTTACAGGTAAGCTGTTTATTAAAAATCCTTTTATCTAGTGACAGATGAAATTAAGTGTTAGTAATTGTGATCAGATATTGTCCATTAGGCAATAATTTGCCAACACAAAAGTCTTATGAAGTCCCAACAGAAAAGATTTGTAACAATAAGGTGCTTCAAATCCAATAGAAAGAATATCAACAAATGAATCTTCGCTGCGATGATCGATAATTAGTCCAACAAGGTCAATCTTATTCATTCACCACACCACTTGAAGTTACATCACCCGAAGTGCACATGTAGTTGATTGTGTTACCAGACTAATTTCCAACCTCTTTCACGCGGGACAGATCTGTGATGATCTGCCCCGTAAACCTCACTTGCTCAGCAGGGAACGCTCCGTTGATCCCTGCTGAGCCGGCGGATGACAGGGACTGCCCTGTCAGATCTCTGCTCTCCCCTATGGGGGGATCAGATAAACACGCATGGAAAAATAGGGTTTTCCTCCGTCTGCAGAATCAGAGGATTTTGCGGACCCGGATGAGATCGGGTGTCAGTGGATATTCATCCGTTGACACCCGCAATCTCATTGGGATCAATGTATGTCCCTTTTTCATCCGTACATGGATGGATGAAAAAGCGGACATACAGTCCGCCAATGTGAAAGAGCCCTTATTAGACCTCTTTAATTAAAAAGATGGTCACAACCTCTTGAACAGGATAGTGCCTGCACACATATGTTCTGACAGGAGTAAATGTCGTGACCCCTTTCCTCCGATTTTAAGGATTGGACATGAAACACAAATAGGGCTGCATGCTTATCAGTAGACACAGAGTTCTCCAACTCCGTGGTGGCGTGTGTTCCACGGCTGCTCTCTCTACCCAAAAAGAACCGGATGGGACGTGGAGCATAGAGTACGTGACCAGGCCACGCCGCCGACATACGTTTCATTTGGATAACGTCTTCAGGTGGCGTAGGTGCAAGGCTGTACCTCCAACCATAATGCAATAGTCTTTAAAAAGCTGAGGAGGACCAGCAGAAATACCCTACCTTATAATTTGTCAGTATTTGCATTCCTCCATCTGTTATGGCCACATTTTAAAGAAGAGCAGTAACAGCATAGACACACTCTTCAACTTGTTCCACTGTTTTGGTTCCTAGCTATAATAATACAACTCATGATATTATCCCATCTCTATTTACTGTGCAGATTTAATTGTTTCAAATACTATAGTTTAATACCTTTAAGATTTGAATGTGAGACCAATGCAAAGTATTTTGACAAAAAAAGACAGTGAAATATTCTTTTTTTTTTTACTTTCATATTATGTTCCTTTTACCTCATTTGCACTTCTAGTTTAATTTGTCCAGTACCATTTCTGCAGGGGTTTCCCACCACTCCCTGTAAAATTATAAGGTCAAGAAACTTCCAGAAGTCCTCGCTGGTTACTGGTTCCCATTTTCTGCGCCTTGAAAATCGCTGATGGGTAGCAGCATGTTGCTCCTGGTAGCGATTCGTCTCCAAAACAATTTTGGCGATAACTTCATCCGTCAAAAAAGTTGGAGGTATGCCAAGGGATTGTCTACCTCAACATAAACTTTGATCCCAGGTGCTCCTGTAAACAGAAATCTGATGACGAACTTCCCAATGAGTCGCTGTCACTCAACTCCTCTGCAATCGATTCTGTAGCGCTGTCGCTGTTTTCCAGCAGGTCGCATAGCCATTTGAGGTGGAGGCGCGCTTTTTTTGATGCCATGGTCACTGTGCAGTTTACAGTCACAAAGTACAATAAATCTGCAGACAAGAGCACTGGAGAAAGCACTGGGGGGCAATCTAAGGTCACTGTATTTTATTTTTTATTGTAATCCAATAGGATTACATTGTATCAGTGTGTTTTACTTTATACTGTGTTTGAATTTGGCGCCGTTCTCATAGATCATCTCTCATTGCGTTTTACATAGAGACAGCGTTCTGTCTCTGGAGAGCAGGAGACGGATCTGTGTCTCTTGTACATAGAGACACAGATCGGTCACCTCCCCAGTCACCCCACTCCCCCTACAGTTAGAACACTATTCAGTGAATACATTTAACCCCTTCCTCACACCCCTAGTGTTAACCCCTTCAATGCCAGTCACATTTATACAGTAATTAGTGCATTTTTATAGCACCGATCGCAGTATAAATGTGAATGACGCCAAAAATGTGTCAAAAGTGTCCGATGTGTCCGCCATAACGTCGCAGTCCCAATAAAAATCGCAGATCGCCGCCATTTCTAGTAAAAAAATAATAATAAAAAATAATAATTCTGTCCCCTATTTTGTAGGCACTATAAATTTTGCGCAAACCAGACGCTTATTGCGATTTTTTTTTTTACCAAAAATATGTAGAAGAATACGCATCGCCCTGAACTGAGAAAAAAAAAGTTTTTTTTTTTTTAATTGGGATATTTATTATAGCAACAAGTAAAAAATATTGTATTTTTTTCAAAATTGTCGCTCTTTTTTGTTTTATAGCGCAAAAAATAAAAACCGCAGAGGTGATCAAATACCACCAAAAGAAAGCTCTACTTGTGGGGAAAAAAGGACGTCAATTTTGTTTGGGAGCCACGTCGCACGAGCCGCCGCAATTGTCAGTTAAAGCGACGCAGTGCCGGAAGCTGAAATATCACTTGGGCAGGAGGGGGGTATAAGTGTCCAGTAAGCAAGTGGTTAAGATAAAGTCCACACATGACATACATATCTTAAACTAAGTGAAACGTTTCTACAATCAGCAAAATGAGACATTATGTAAAATGTAATTTTTCATTTTAAGCAATGACATCGGCACCCTGAAATTAAAATGGAGGTTGTAATGCTTATATTTATTACAGTCTTATTTTGTGATAATATCTCACTGAAGTGGTGCAACTGTATAGGTTTTATATTTTGATTACCCCTAGCGAAAGCTTTGTAACTAATGACCTTCTGCTAATCCAGGGGTCATTTCTTAAGGTGAGAGTAGCCATCTGCACTGGTGGAGGGATAAGCTTCTACACTTGTTACCATTGTTGTCTTTCACGTGGTGAAGATTTTCATCTTTTTGTTCCATCGAATGGTCCACGGACATTTTACTTCTTTGTGACACGAATTTGTTGGGACTTTGTTTTTACCACATTTATTATATTGTTCACATGGTTTGCGCTGCACCTTATATATATTTTTTATTATTTTGATTACAAGCCCAGTTTATTTCTGTTTTTACTATCTATCCAATCAAGTTTTTGGCGATCCCACTGAAATTATTATCTTGTTCTTCATATTTTGTATTCTTTCTGTTATGATATACTGTATCTCTGTAAAATGTACTATTCCTGTGATTTACTGGCTTGCTAAACCTCTCGCTTACTGTATAACTAGCTCATATTCTTCCTATCAGGATATTACTCTCAAATTTCTCTTTAATTAAAACTTGCACTACACAGCCCCTCACCAATAGTTTTAAAAAACAAGTGTCCAAACTTCTTCACCCCATCCCTTAAAGTGCCAAGTGCTCCCAATATGTTTTGCGACCTTTGGTAGCTTCCTCAAAAGATAACATGCATGTGAAGTATTTTTTGCAACATTTCAACAGTTAAACATCACATAAAAAGTTAAAGTAAAGGGTTTTTACTATTAGACAGGAAGTGCAAACAGTTGTGAGCTAATTTAAGCAATAGATGCAGTAGGCAGTGAGGCAAAAGAATAGAAAATGTAATTGCATTACACAGACATCACTGATACAATAGAGGTTGATTTACTATAAACTGGAGAATGCAAAGTCTGGTGCAGCTCTGCATAGAAGCCAATCAGCTTCCAGATTTTTTTTTTTGTCAAAGCTTAAATTGAACAAGCTGAAGTTAGAAGCGTGGATTGGCTACCGTGCATGGCTACGCTCAATTTTGC